>JAHRHZ010000250.1:2641749-2656159 GCA_024137785.1 Ginglymostoma cirratum
CTATCCTCTCCTCTATCCATCCTCTATCCGCCTCCCCCTCTCTCCCTATTTATTTCAGAACCCTCTTCCCCTCCCCCATTTCTGATGAAGGGTTTAGGCCCGAAACGTCATGTTTTCCTGCTCCTATGATGCTGCTTGACCTGCTGTGTTCATCCAGCCCCATGCTTGTTATCTCGGATTCTCCAGCATCTGCAGTACCTTTTATCTCTGATACTCTTCATGCCCAGTCACTTGTGGTTAAACACAGACAAAAACAGAAGTTGCTGGAAAAGCTCAGCAGGTCAGGAAGCATCTATGGAGAGAAATCAGATTGAAATCCTTCCTCAGAGCTTGACCCAAAGTATTAACTCTGATTTCTCTCCACAGTTGCTGCCAGGTTTTCTGAAGAAGGGTCCAGACCCGAAACATCAGCTTTCCTGCTCCTCTGTTGCTGCTTGGCCTGCTGTGTTCCTCCAGCTCCACACCTTGTTATGCCAGACCTGCTGAGCTTTTTCCAGCAATTTCTGTTTTTGTTTCTGATTTACAGCATCTGTAGTTCTTTCGGTTTTTATTTATGCGGGTGGCTGAATGTAGCTTGGGGTTAAATACAGTTCCCTGATGCACCTGAGCAGTGCTTTGCCATATTTAAATCTGTTGAAGGCCCTATACGAATGCAAGTTATTGTTAAATGAAGTGTAGAGCATTGGCAGTTCCTACTATCTCTTGTTGTTAAATGAAATTGGAGAGCCAGACTGTTAATGCTGGGGGCCTTGTTGTTAGGTGATGTAAGGCTGTCTGCAATTTCATGAGATGCTAACATCCACCCTCCTCATCCTCAGGATATCTCTTGTAGGACAATGAATTAACTGCATGTGGTGAACAGTCAGATCGCCTGTGGCTCTGTACATCCCAGGATCCTGCAATTTGTTAATTGAATCACCACAGGGGAAGATCTTTTTAGCTGTGATTCAAGTTAACACTTTTTTTTTAATCAGTAAAGTTAGTTATTTCAGAAAAGGTGCCAACAGTCATTTAGATAAATATTCTGAGAAGGCTTTAATGATGAAAACAGTGCTGCAGCAGGCGGTAATATTAATGCTGAATTATCCACAGGTTCAGGTGTTTTGGAAATTCCCGCACGATTGATTTTAACCGCAGTTTTATTAAAACTACATCCTAGAAGTTATATATGTAAAACGCAGACCTGCTTAAAACTTGTTGTATGTCATACATAAATATCACACACATGACATGACAGCAGAAAAAGCGAATTATCAAGCTCTTTGTAAGACCGCTCAGCTCATGTGTCTGTGCTGTTTCACAACAAGGAAGGTCCGATGATTCTCATTTCTCTTTCTCCATTGCCCTGAATCTTTGCTTCTCCTTTACTTTAGTCAGGATTGACTTCTTTTTGTATGTTATATTGGAATCTGCTTCCACTGCACTTTCCTGCAGCGCATCCTAGATGATAATTGTATTTAAAATAATTCCGTTTATTCTATACCCCCTCCAGCTTTTTTGACAATTATTAACTAATGATTATAAATCGATATCCTCTGGCTACTAACTTTCATGTGAGTAGAAGCAGCTTCTCCCGATCTGCCCTGTGGCTGTCTATTATAGACAATATGATTTTATTACATGTGGAATTTGTTTTCTCTATCTTCGACTTATTTGGCGTACAACAACCAAAGCTTACATTTATATGATGCCTTTAATAAAGCAGAATTCTGCTTCACAAGAGTGTTACCAAACAAAATTTTACACAAAGTCACAGAAGAGGATATTAGGTCAGATGGCCAAAAGCTTGGTCAACGAGATTCTTACGAGCATCTTAAAAGCACGTCAGGGAAGAGGAGAGGTTTAGGAAGCTAATTCCAAAGGTTAGGGGACAGGTAACAGAAAGCACAACTACCACTATGTGGGGCAATTAAAATTGGGGGTTGCTATTGATGACAAAATCAGATGAGCACAGGGGTCTCAGAAATTTATCGGAGAAAATTATCAAAAGAGGGTGAGTGAGGCCATAGAAAGATGCGAAACCAAGGATGAAAACGTTAAAATTGAGACATTTCTGTGGAGTGAGATAATGTTGATCTGCGAGCACAGGAGTGATAGAAAATTGTGCGCTCTTATGCCTCAATTTCTGATGATTGTGGTCATCCATACAAACTAGAGCATGAATAAGATAGAAGATTTTATATTGCATTGAACAGCTTTATATAAATACAGAAACTCATTCTAATGATGTACCTCATGTGTAAGTAGCTTCTCTTGGACTCAATGGGCCGAATGGCCCACTTCCACACTGTAAAGGTTCTATGATTCTATGATTCTCACCATAGTACAGTGTGCAAATGAATGGAACATCAACTACACTCAAGAAGTTCAACCATTCAGGATAGAGTAGCTCATCATGGTCAGATCTCTAGTCACCATCTTCAACATTCGCTCCACCTCTGATGCTAAATAGCAGCAGCGAGTACCATCTGCAAGAAGCATTGCAGAAATTCACCAAAGCACCTTGGATAACATCTTCCAAAACCCATGAACTCTGCTAGCTGGAAGCTCAAAGCCAGGAGATACGTGGAAACGCCACCACTTGCAAGTTCCTCTCTAATTCAAAAACATTCTGACTCAGAACTATATCGCTATTCTTTTACTGACACTGCATCAAAATCATGGAACTCCCTCTCTAACTGAGTGCAGCTACACATGAGGCAGCTCATGGCCTGTCAATGGTAATGAGGGAGAGACACTGAATGCTGAAACACTGCAGTAGCCTGGAAGCATTGAGTCTGTTTCCATACTGTTTCCTAAAACATTAACTCTGCTTTCTTTCCACCGATGCTGCTGCATTTCTCCAGCAAATTCTGTTTTTCAGTCTGATTTCCAGCATCTACGATTCTTTGGTATTTTTTGACGATAATTGCTGATATTGCCAGGGACACTCAATATAAAGTAAAATACATTGGGAACTAAAAATGCAAGAAGAACAGAAGAACCTGCATTTATGTAACGTCTTTCACAACCTCTGAATTCCCAAACCTTTTATAGCTTATGAAGTCATTCAGAATTGTATTCACTGTTGAAATAACTCAAAAAAATGCACATACCAAGCTCTTATAAAGATCATTGAATTAGAATTTGGATTTAGAATTTTTAAGATTAGGTTTGTTGTCATGTGTACTCAAGTTACAAAGAACAGGCGGACAGTGAAAAGTGTACAATGCCACTGTCCCCACTCTGGCCCAGTGACCGCTGCCCCCACTCTGGCCCAGTGACTGCTGTTCCCCACTCTGGGCCAGTGACCGCTGCCCCCACTCTGGGCCAGTGACCGCTGCCCCCACTCTGGGCCAGTGACTGCTGTTCCCCACTCTGGGCCAGTGACCGCTGCCCCCACTCTGGCCCAGTGACTGCTGCCCCCACTCTGAGCCAGTGACCACTGTTCCCCACTCTGGGCCAGTGGCCGCTATCCCCACTCTGGGCCAGTGACTGCTGTTCCCCACCCTGGGACAGTGATCACTGTCCCCACTCTGGACCAGTGACTGCTGTTTCCCACTCTGGGACAGTGACTGCTGTCCCCACTCTGGGCCAGTGACCGCTGCTCCACTGTGGGTCCGTGATCACTGTCCCCACTCTGGGCCAGTGACCGCTGTTCCCCACTCTGGGTCACCTGCCACCTTCAACCATTGGAATGACATGTAACTGACCCTCAGTGCTGGTCAGAGATAGACAGTGCACAGGACACCGCATGATCTTCTTTCAATGACCCCTTAAGTGTTAAGAGTTTTCCAGCTTGCTGCCAATCTTACAAATGTAGCTCCTGCCACAGCAATAGAGAAATGACATTGGTATAAATCTAGAACAGGTTTATTTACAATACATTATAACTTCTCAGTAATCAAGGAATTTTGACATATATTCACTATGCATCCTCTCAGGAAACTTGTCTTTATATTTTACTCAGAGCCCTCACCCAGAATTAAACAGTTAAGTAAATGTACATGAATCAGTTACCAGGTTACCAATATCAATGGCCGACCGAACCAGTGCGCAGAAAATGGCAATGTAATACTTTACGTCTACCCAAGAGGGCAAACAAGACACTAACTTAATACCACAACAAAAGGTCAGCAGCGACTATTTATTGCACTTAAGTCTCAGCCCAGATTTGGTGCTTATGTCTTTGGAGTTTAACTGGAATCCACAAAGATCTGGCTCAGATGGGAGAATGCTATCACTGAGCCTTAGCTGCTCAGAGTCATTTCAGATCATCCAGATAATATCATATCATGTTAAGTCAGGAATTTGTACTAACACTCTGCGTTATTGCTGCAAAAGCGAAACTCATAACAAAATATTTGTGCATTCTTTGAGGTGGAAGTATCATTAACTACCTTCTCTAACTTTACTAATATGCTTATTTTTAAAAATGTCTTCAGTCTTTCAGGCTGCGTGGTAATTATTGTTGATAAATGAAATCTGTCACAGAGATCCCTTGAAGGTGTTGGGACCTAAGGTGGAACATTAATATGTTGTGACAGCTGAAGGGATTTTATATTTTTCACAATCCTTTCAGAAACTCAATACTTTTCGGCTTAAACTCTGTCAGGATAAATGTTACTCTATTACATTTGATCAATTTTACATCCAGGGCCAGTAGAAATGTTTGAAATTAGAATTCTATTGAGGGCCAATAATGCATTTAATTTTCACGGAATCACAGAACTGTTACAGTGCTGGAAGAGGCCATTCAGCCCATCATGCCAACACCAGCTCTATTACCTAGTGCCAATCTCCACCCTTTCCCCCATATCCCTGTCTGTCACTACTACGCAAATAATCATCCAATATCTTATTCAGTGTCTCAATTGAACCTGCCTCTCTACATTCCAGATATTACATTGCAGGCCCTAACTACCTTCTTGGTTCTTTTGCACTTCGCTTTAAATCCATGCCCAGCAATCTTGTTCCTTTTATGAGCAGGGACAGCTTCACCTTGTCTACTCTATCTGTCTACTCTGTCTACTCTTCTACACTGTCTACACATGATTTTGCAAACCTCTATCAGATCAAAGAGAATAGTCTCAACTTCTCAATCTAACCTCCTAAGTGGCATTCTTCATTTCTGGAGCCACTCACACAAATTGCTTTTGCACTCTCTCCAGTACATTCACATCCTTCTTGTAATGTGAAACCCACAACACTGTACAATACTTCAGTTGAGGTTCAACAAGTGTCTTGGATGAGTTCAACCAGCCTGCTCTTGCATTCAAAGTATTAAATGTAAAAAAGAGGTCTATAAAGTGGCAAGAAAAGACAGTACACCTCAGGCAAATAAACATAAGTTTCTGGAAAAGCTCAGCAGGTCTGGCAGCATCTGTGAAGGGAGATCAGAGTTAACGTTTAGAGTCCGGCGACCCTTCCTCAGAACTGATGGTAACTAGGAAACTGTTGGTTTATATGCAGAAGATAGGGTGGGGGGAGGGGGTAAGGAGTAAATGATAGGTGGGGATAGAGCCCAAAGAGAGAGAATAGCAGTTGGACAGACAAAGGAGTGGATAACAATCTGGCTAGGGGAGTGAACAGTTGTTAACAGAGACTGTTTGTGGCTAATATGGGTTGTGTGTAATAGCACACAATGTGATAACAAGACCTGGTGTGTGGGGTAGGTAGCCTGGGACATGAGAAAGTTTAGGCCCTGAAATTATTGAACTCGATATTGAGTCTGGAGGGCTGCAGGGTCCCCAAGGGGAAAATGAGATGCTGTTCTTCCAGCTTGTGCTGAGCTTCCCTGGAATGATGCAGCAGGCCTGAGACAGAGATTTTGGCCGTGGAGCAGGGTAGTGTGTTAAAGTGGTACAGGGAAACAAAACATGGGCAGGGTGACTGCTTCACAGAACACCGATGTTCTGCCCACATAGAAGACCCTGAGCTCCCAGTTATCTGCCACTTTAACACACCACCTGTGAAGAAACAATGAGAATTAATGTTTCAAGAGTTCTGAGGAAGGGTCACTCTACCTGAAATATTAACTCTGATTTTTTTCTTCACAGATGCTGCCAGACCTGCTGACCTTTTCCAGCAACTTCAGTTTTTGTTCCTGATTTGCAGCATCTGCAGTTCTTTCGGGTTTTATTTACAATACCACTGAGGGTTGAGGATAGTTTAGAAAGAAGATCCCACTATTTCAAATGAGAGGTAGGGAGAAAAATAGACCAGTGAGTCTGGCGTCTGTTGTGAGAAAGATGTTAGAGTCCATCATCAAGGAATTTATACCTGACCATTTAGAAGCCAGTGGTAAAATCTTACATAATCAGAATGAATTTACAAAAGGGAAGACATAGTTGACAAATCTACTGGATTTCCTCGAAGATATAATTCGAGTCGATCAGGGAGAGCCAGTGGGTAAGGTTTACTTGGACTTTCAGAAGGCTTTCAACAAAGTCCCACAGAAGAGATTAATTAAAGTGCATGCGATTGGGGTTAGTGTATTAAGATGCATAAAAAATTAGTTAGCAGTGAGGAAACAAACAGTAGGAGTAAATGTACAGACTAGTAAAAAAAAATTTCTTTCAGGGTAGGCATCCTTAGAAGAGGCTTCGCAGTGGGGTTAAAATTTTTTTTTTTCTGATGAAGGGTTTAGGCCCGAAACGTCAAGTTTTCCTGCTCCTATGATGCTGCTTGACCTGCTGTGTTCATCCAGCCCCATGCTTGTTATCTCGGATTCTCCAGAATCTGCAGTACCTTTTATCTCTGAGTAGGAGTAAATGGTCCTTTTTCTGAATGGCAGGCAATGTTTAGTGCAGTAACATGGGCCTGGTTCTCCGACCTCAGCTATTTACAATATATGCTAATGACTTACTCGAGGGAACTAAATGTAACATCTCAAAATTTGCACATGAGACAAAGCTGGGTGGGAGGGTGAACTGTGAGGCGGATGCAGAGATATTACAGTGTGATTTGAACAGATTGGCAGTAAATTGAAAGAGGGGCATGTTCGACGAGACCTGGGTGTCCTTGTGCACCAGTCGCTGAAAACAAGCATAAACTAACCCTAACCCTAACCCTAACCCCCAACTTAACCCTAACCCTATCACAGGCAATAAAGAAGGTAAACTGTATGTTGTCCTTCAGAGTGAGAGGAATTGAATTCAAGAACAAAGATGTCTTGTTGCAATTGTACAGGGCCTTGGTGAGATGACACCTGGAATATTGTGTACGGTTTTGGTCCTCTTATCTGAAGAAGGATGGTTTTACTACAGAGGCATTGCAGTAAAGTTTCATCAGACTGATTCCTGGGATGGCACGATTGACGTCTGAGGAGAGATTGAGTCAATTTGGATTGCATTCACTGGAGTTTGGAAGAATGAGGGGAAATCTCATAGAAAATTGTAAAATTCGAACAGGACTAGACAGGTTAGATGTAGGAAGGATGTTCAAAGTCCAAAACCAGGGCCCCTGGCTTAAGGATAAGGGATAAACCTTTTAAGATTAATATGAGGAGAGATTTCTTCACCCACAGGATGGTGAGTCTGTGGAATTCATTACCACAGAAAGTGGGTGAGGCTAAAATGTTAAATGTTTTCAACACAGAAGTGGATATAGCTCTCGTAATTAAAGAGATATAGGGAGAGGGTGGGAATGGGGCTCACGATCAGCTATGACCATATAAAATGTAGGAGCAGGCTCAAGGGGTTGAATGGCTTACTCCTGCCCCTATGTTCTATGTTTCTATTTTTTCATGCTTTCTCAGTTGATAACTTTTCCAAGTTTTCCGTCTTAATATAGGCCCCTAGGGACCTCCATGGCAAACATTTCCAGCCTGAAAAACATCCATTTACAATTACACTCTGCTTCCGATCATTTGGCTATTTGGGGCAGCAAAGTGGCTCAGTGGTTAGCACTGTTGCCTCACAGCACCAGGGATCTGGGTTTCATCCCACCCTCGGGTGACTGTCTGTGTGGAGTTTGCACATTCTCCCTGTGTTTGTGTAGGTTTCGTCCGGGTGTTCTGGTTGCCTCCCACAGTTCAAAGATGTGTAGGTTTTATTTTCTATTTATTTGTAGCTGGCCAACATTTCTTGCCCATCCCTAGATGCCCTTGAGCAGGTGGGGGTGAGCTGCCTTCTAGAACCACTGCAATCCACCTGCTGTGTGTTCACCTACATGCAATTAGGAAGGGAATGCCAGGATTTGGACCCAGTGACAGTGAAGGAGTGTCGATATATTTCCAAGTCAGGATGGTGAGTGTCTTGGAGGGGAACTTGCAGGTGGTGGTGTTCCCATGTCTCTGCCCTTATCCTTCTGGATGGAAATGGTTGTGAGTTTGGAAGGTGCTGTCTGAGGATCTTTGGTGAATTTCTGCAGTGCATGTTGTGGATAGTACACACTGCTGCTACTGAGCGTCGGTGGTGGAGGGAGCGGATGCTTGTGGATGTAGTGTCAATCAAGTGGGGGCTGCTTTGTCCTGGATGGTGTCAAACTTCTTGAGTGTTGTTGGGGCTGCACCCATCCAGGCAAGTGGGGAGTATTCCATCACACTCATGACTTGTGCCCTGCAGATGGTGGACAGGCTTTGAGGAGTCAGGAAGTGAGTTACTTGCCGCAGTATTCCCAGCTTTTGACCAGCTCTTGTAGCCATTACATTTATGTGGTGGGTCCAGTTGAGTTTCTAGTCGATGATAACACCCAGGATGTTGATGGTTGGGGGTTTCAGCGGTGGTATCACCACTGAATGTCAAGAGGCGGTGGTTAGATTATCTCTTATTGGTGATGGGCATAGCCTGGCATTTGTATGGCACAAATGTCACTTGTCAGCCCAAGCCTGGCTATTGTGCAGATCTCTTTGCATGTGAACATGAACTGCTTCAGCATCTGAGGAGTCACGAATGGCGCTGAACATTGTGCAATCATCGGCAAACATCCCCATTTCTGACCTGACGATGGAGTGAAGGTCATTGATGAAGCAGCTGAAGATGGTTGGGCTGAGGAAACTACCCTGAGGAACTCCTGCAGAGATGTCCTGGAGCTGAGATGATTAACCTTCCACAACCACAACCATCTTCCAATGTGTCAGGTCTGACTCCAACCATGGGAGAGAGACAGCCAATGACTGAAGTTGTTGTTATTCTCTGTTTCTGCTGATTCTACTTCAGGGAGGTGAATTTTCTGAAGAAGGGTCCACACCCAAAATGTCAGCTTTCCTGCTCCTCTGATGCTGCTTAACCTGCTGTGTTCATCCAGCCCTCTCTCCACCTATCCTCTCCTCTATCCATCCTCTATCCGCCTTCCCCTCTCTCCCTATTTATTTCAGAACCCTCTTCCCCTCCCCCTTTTCTGATGAAGGGTTTAGGCCCGAAACGTCAAGTTTTCCTGCTCCTATGATGCTGCTTGACCTGCTGTGTTCATCCAGCCCCATGCTTGTTATCTCGGATTCTCCAGCATCTGCAGTACCTTTTATCTCTCTACACCTTGTTATCTCAGATTCTCCAGCATCTGCAGTTCCTACTATCTCTGAATTTTCTCTGTTTAATTATCCTGGTGATTGAATTTTCCCAGATGTTTTGAGGAATTTTGGGGGCAAATTCTCCAAAGCATTTTGAGTGCTCATTCTTATTTGTCTTTTTAAAGAAATTTCTTTTGAATTTCCTACTGGATTTCTTTGTGAATCTTGTATATCAGTGGGCTCTGGCTTCGAGCTTCCCCAGTTGTACCTCCGTTGAGGCAATAATTAGGAAACCAAACGCTGCTTTTGATTTAGTTCTCCAACATTACAAATGGGAACTTCTACTCAACATTTAATTGCTCTGGAGAGACTCCACAGGTCTGGCAGCATCTGTGGAGAGAGAAAAAGTATTAATGTTTCCAGTCCAATCTGGGTCTTCTTCTGAACTTCAGGAGCTCTGAAGGACAGTCAACCCAGACTCGAAAATTAATTCTGTTTCTCTCTCCATTGGTGCAGCTAAACCTTCTGAGTTTTTCCGGTATTGTCTGTCATTGTTACAGATTTTCAGCGTCCACAGCGTTTGTTTTTAGTGAATTCTTTTGGCTGCCTGTAACTATAAGTCAGGTAAAGTTAATACTTAACCAGCATTGAATCTGGGCTGCTGAATTGAACACTGTGAGTTACACCCAGTATTGGTGAATGTTCTTGTGTGCTTCACTGATCAGAGAATAAATAGGTACTCGAAAGTATATGCTTTGCAATAAGATCAGTAACCAATCTTGGTGTGAATTAGGTCATATCTGCCCCATTAATAATTTGTTCCATTATTCATCAGCTTATTACTCAGCCAAATTAGTTTTCCAATTTGCAATACCCTCACAGCAAGTGCTTTCATGAGAGTCACAAATCTCACTTTTGCTGTTGCTGGCGGATTTTGGAATACAAATGCATTACATCACCCAACAATTCTATTACCTTCTGAGGAGCTTTTCTCCTGTAGATAGGTTGATTCTGAATTCGTCATTTTCATAGTGTAAACTTTCTCACAACGGCTTTCCTTATAATCAGCTCTGCTAAAGAGTTTGAAAGAATTACTGAGTGAGCAACGGATACTACTCCAAGTGTATATTGCTACCATTAAACAAACATTGAAGAGGAAAAACTCAATATTGGGACACTGAGTAAATTTAAGGAGGAGACAGGCAGATTTTTAATTAGTAATAGGTTGAAGGGTTATGGAGAGTGGAGTTAAGGCTGAGATGAGATCAGCCATGATTGTATTGAATGGCAGAGCAGGCTCTTAATTCCAGATTTATTTTTTAATGAATTCAAATTCTACCACCTGCTACTGGGGGATATGAACCCAGGTCCCCAGAACATTAATGGCCTTTCTGGATTAACAGTCTACTGTTAAAGTCAGGAGGCTACCACTTCCCAGAGTCAATGGGAAGGGAATGGCCTACTGGCATTAGTGCTAGGCTATTAATCCAAAAACTCAGCTGGTCTTCTGGGGACCTGGATTCAATTCCTGCCACGGCTGATTGTGGATTTCAAGTTCAACAAAAATCTTGAATTCACTGCAGTTCACTAATGTCCTTTAAGGAAAGAATCTGCCATTCTGGTCTGGCCGACACGTGACTCCAGACTCACAGCAATGTGAATGAATCTTAACTGCTCAATGGGGAATTAAGGATGGATAATAAGTACTGGCCTAGCCAGTGAGGCCCTCATTGCATGAATGAATAAAAACAAAGTTGCCTAACTTACTCTAATGTTGCAGTCACACACAACAATGAGATAAATGACCAGGTCATTTGTTCCAAAGTGATTTTTGTGGAGAGTTAAATTCAGATTGTCAATTATGATCATAGATCATAGGATCCCTACAGTGTGGAAACAGGCCCTTCGGCCCAACAAGTCCACACCAACCCTCAGAGCGTCCACCCAGACCCATCCCCCTACAACCCTACTAATTTGGGTGGTAGTGGATGGAAAATATTCAACATGGTGCTCAGTTACGAGTGGTGTACCACAAGGATCTGTTCTGGGTCCCCTTCTATTTGTGATTTTTGTCAATGATTTGGAAGAAGGAGTGGAAGGGTGGATTACCAAGTTCGCAGACGATATGAAGGTGGGTCATGTTGTGGACAGGGCTGAGGGCTGTTCTAGGTTACAAAGGGATATTGATAGGATGCAGAGCTGGGCTGAGATTTGGCAGATGGAGTTTAACCATGAAAAGTGTGAGGTGATTCATTTTGGAAGGAGAAACTTGAATGAAGAATACAGGGTTAATGGAAAGATTCTTGGCAGTGCGGAGGAGCTGAGGGATCTTGGGGTTCATGCTCACAGTTCCCTGAAAGTAGCCACCCAGGTGGATAGAGTTGTTAAGAAGGGATATGGTGTGTTAGCTTTCACTAATAGAGGGATTGAGTTCAAGAGCCGTGAAGTTATGCTCCAGCTATACAAAAGCCTGGTTCGGCCACATCTGGAGTATTGTGTCCAGTTCTGGTCGCCTCATTACAGGAAAGATGTGGAAGTGTTGGAAAAGGTACAGAGGAGATTTACCAGGATGTTGCCTGGAATGGAGGGAAGGTCTGACGAGGAAAGGTTGCGAGACCTAGGGCTTTTCTCTTCAGAACGACGAAGGATGGGAGGTGACTTGATAGAGGTGTACAAAATGATCAGAGGTATAGATAGAGTAGACAGTGAGACTCTTTCCTAGAGTAGAGGTAGCTATTACGAGGGGACATAGTTTTAAAGTGAAAGGAGGTAGCTATCGGGAAGACGTCAGAGGTAGGTTCTTTACTCAGACAGTGGTAGGGCCGTGGAATGCATTGCTGGAGAGCGTAGTGGAGTCGGCCTCATTAGGGACATTTAAGCGGCTATTAGATAGGCATATGGATGATAGTATAAGGTAGGGGTGGAGGTTAGATACACCTTAGGTTTAGGGTAAAAGTTTGGCACAACATCATGGGCTGAAGGGCCTGTACTGTTCTATGTTCTAATCTCTTCATCCCTGAATACTTTAGTATGGCCAATCCACATATTTGGACTGTGGGAGGAAACCAGAGCACCCAGAGGAAACCCACTCAGACACGGGGAGATTGTGCAAACTCCACACAGACAGTCACCTGAGGGTGGAATTGAACCCAGATCCCTGGTGCTGTGAGGCAGCAGTGCTAACCACTGAACCACCCCAAATGCCTCACACATCTATATTGGATCTCAATCTCAATTCTCACTTGTGAACAGAACATGACTTATTGATCATTTATCATCCACCTCGAAGGACAAAGGCCCAGATGAGTAGGAACAGATGTAAAAATGTATTCATTTTTGTGTTTTTAATCATGTGAAATGAGCAAAGAACTGTTTTGAAACCAAGGGTTGCTGCATGGTTTGAAAGCAAGTAATTTAATACTCACTGTAAGCACTGTTTGTACAGCTGGAGGTTATAACAGTTGTTAGAGATAAACTGAAGCTGAGCTTTGTTTACAGATAGAACTTTGGCCGGCAACAAGAAACTGATTGGTCTGTGGATTAGTGACTAGTTTTTGGTGACAGAGGCCTTCTGCCTGCCAACAATGTTGTGATTGGTTCTCAGGTAGGTTAACAACATAGGGCTGAGATTGAGGTAAAGAGAAGATATCAGGTCCTCATCAACTAGAAGGTCTTCTTTTCTCTGCAGTAAGCCACTTTAAACTTGATGGAAAACAGTTCATATTGCTTTCAGTAGTAGGTGTACATATTGACTTTTAATTGATAAGCTAAAGGTCTTTTATAAGGACTGCAGCCATCCTGTCCCTTTTAGAAACTAGCATCTGGAGAAGGACAATGGAGAAGCTACATTCTGCCCAGCACAAGATCCATAAGAATCATCTCAGCAACCCTCCAGAACAAGAACCACTGACATGCTTTTCAAATTTTTCCTTTCATCCATAGCCCAAGTTTTATTTTTTACCTATGCTTTTCTGTCTGGTATAAAGGGGACCCAGCAGCGATGCTCACATCCCATGAGCCATTAAAAACAATTCAGAGTATGGAGTGTGCAAAGGGGAGTTTATTAGGACGTTAGAGTTTTAATTGATAGAGTTACCGGCCAACAGTTTTTAACTATTTACCTGTGGCTAGAGTTTATTTGCTTGTAATAAATAATAATTTGTGTTCAGCACGGAAACCTGGTCCATACTTTCTGTGAACCTGGGTCTAGAAGACAGGCAAATTGAGGAAACAAAAACAGAAATTACTTGAGAAGCTCAGAAGGTCTGGCAGAATCTGTTGAGAGAAATCAGAGTTAAGGTTTTGGGTTCACTAACCCTTCCTCAGAAGTGTCTGTGTCCTGAAGAAGGGTCACTGCACCCAAAACGTTAACATTGATTTCTCTCCACAGGTGCTGCCAGACCTGCTGAGTTTTTCAAGCAATTTCTGCTTTTGTTTCTGATTTCCAGCATCCAGTTTTTTTTAATTTCGGTAAATTGAGGAATTGTGTACTGTTTAAAGTATTTAACTTTTATGACAACTCGGAAAATAACACAGCTCAATTTCCAGCACCTTCTCCTGGTGAGCCATGGCACAGAACACAAATTCAAGATCCTCTCTGAGCCACTCACCATCCTGCCTTGTAAATATATCACTATTCCTTCATTGTTATAGGCTCAAAATCCTGGAATTCCATCCCTAAGGGCATCATGGACCAAACTACAGCACACAGACTACTGCAGTTCAAGAAGGCAGCTCACTATCACCTTCTCAAGGACAGCTATGGACAGGCAATAAATGCCAGGCCCCCTGTCAATGAATAAAAATAATTGGGAATTTGTAAGTTGTAAGAATTGTAGAATGAGTGGGAAGTGTTTTCCATCTTCAGTAACAAATTTGATTCAGATTTAACAAGCGTGGGGCTGGATGAACACAGCAGGTCAAGCAGCATCATAGGAGCAGGAAAACTTGACGTTTCGGGCCTAAACCCTTCATCAGAAA
>JAHRHZ010000250.1:2656559-2694037 GCA_024137785.1 Ginglymostoma cirratum
ACCCTTCATCAGAAAATTTCTGATGAAGGGTTTAGGCCCGAAACGTCAAGTTTTCCTGCTCCTATGATGCTGCTTGACCTGCTGTGTTCATCCAGCCCCACGCTTGTTATCTCGGATTCTCCAGCATCTGCAGTACCTATTATCTTTGATTCAGATTTGTTTGCTTCTTATAACACATCACATTAACTGTCTACATTCAAGGACAAACAAAAATGGAAATTTGGCGTCCAGCTGTTAATTCTGATTGGGAGTATTCCTATAGACGTTCCTTTGTTCTATGCTTGGTGGTTGACTCAGTTGGCTAGATGACTGAGGCGTGAAAAAAAATGCTAACAAGGTGGGTTCAGTCCCTCTGCTCGATATGATTTTGTTTGGAAGTCCCACTCTGTCACCTAACACCCACGAGTAAAGTGTTGGTCCTCAACCTCTATATAACCAGTATTCTCTCTCAATCTGAAAACAATGTTTATGACCCATTGCAAGTTGCACTTAATTGCCTCCAAATCACCCTTTGCAGACAGGCAACATTCCATGTACTTTCATTACAAATAAATGATGTGCTCAAAGATAATTAGAACAATTACGATGTATTTTTAAAGCAACATTTCTCCTACATTTGCCCACAGTGTCTGGAAGGTTAATCTTAAATTTTTGAAGACTGCAGGATAATCCTGGAGGGTTTGGTAACTGGTGCGTTATATCTCACAGTTAAGATAACAATCTTCCTTCACTGCATCATTACATGTGATCTGAGGGTATAAAGATCTCATACTCCACCTTACCCTTGGATTATTAGAAGCCCGACATGTGACTGAAAGCATGTTGCTCAGTTGTAATCATTAGCTTAGCCTTGGTCCGGACACTGATGTGCCTGCTAATGTAGAGTTTAGAATAACTAGGTGCAATAAAAGTTTGGTGGATTTTTCAATACCAAAACATTCATGCTCATTTTCTTATGTTATGAGGGATAGCATAAGCATTGCTACATCAGGTAAAATATAGTATTGGAGGTAAAATAAAAGACGTATCCGCAAGACTCACTCAGAGATCAACACAACACAAACAGGTTGATTGGAATCTCAACAAATTCGCAACAAACAACTGCAGTTCCCAGTCGCGAACCATTTCAACTCCCCCTCCCATTCCTCAGATGACATGTCCATCCTGGGCCTCCTGCAATGCCACAGTGATGCCACCCAAAGGCTGCAGGAACAGCAAATCATATTCAGCCTGGGAACCCTGCAGCCCAATGGTATCAATGTGGATTTCACAAGCTTCAAAATCTCCCCTCCCCCAACCGCATCCCAAAACCAGCCCAGCTCATCTCCACCTCCCTAACCTGTTTTTCCTCTCACCTATCCCCTCCTCCCACCTCAAGCCACACCCCCATCTCCCATCTACCAACATCATCCCGCCCCCTTGACCTGTCCGTCCTCCCTGGACTGACCTATCTCCTCCCTACCCCCTCTTTCACCTTTACTGGCTCCATCCCCGCCTCTTCGACTTGTCTGCCTCCTCTCCACCTATCCTCTCCTCTATCCATCCTCTATCCGCCTCCCCCTCTCTCCCTATTTATTTCAGAACCCTCTTCCCCTCCCCCATTTCTGATGAAGGGTTTAGGCCTGAAACGTCAAGTTTTCCTGCTCCTATGATGCTGCTTGGCCTGCTGTGTTCATCCAGCCCCATGCTTGCTATCTCGGATTGGAATCCCTGGCATGTTGACCACAACTCACACAGGAAGGACTTTTCAGTTTTATTTATTCCTTCATGGGATGCCAGGATCTGAAAGTCCCTTGAGGAGGTATGAGTGGACTGCCTTCCATGAGTCATTACAATCTATGCATTAAAGGTAGCCCCGCAGATCTGTCCAGTAGGTAGTTCCCAGGTATTGTGGCTGCGGCTATGGAGGGATGGAGGAATTCTAAGTCAGCATGATGAGTGACTCGGAGGGGAACTTGATGGTGTTGGCTGTCCCATGAACCTCCTTTTCTTGTCTTTCTTGGAGCTCCTCAAGAAGAAGAATCTTTACCTTCCATCGATTCAACCTTGATTCGTCCCAACACCAGACGACCAATACAGAATGCTAGCTAACTAGACCTGTTAGTGTTCTCTTAACAAACGTGTGACAGAGAAAGGAAAATGCAGCAACAAGAAATCTTTTCATCAAAATGGTCTTCAGTGCCTATCGTTCCTGTTCTGCTCACTCTCAGTGAGATGAAATGGATTTGTTAATGAGAACTTGACAACATATAATGTCATTGGTTTCAGTCGGAATGTCTATCTCAGTGTGATAAAAGTAAATTCTGCAAGGAAGAATGACAGGAACTTCAGCACGATGGATGGAATATATGTGAGACTTTCAAAACTTGAAAGGGGGGTTGCTTTGAACTCATCCTGTGGAGGATTTAGTAATCTCCATTTGTCAACAGAGAACAGAAGAGATATCACAGCAAGACACATAAATGACCTCAATGACAGGCAACAGGGCATCATTAGCAAGTAGTATTAAATAACATTTTTTCCCCTTACTGGGAGATGATTTTGTGTTCATTATAGTGAGGACAGACACAAACATAAGTACAAAGCTCTTGATTCTGAATGACAGTTTTAAAGCAATCTCTTAAAATATCACTTGACCTTTGTGTATCAGAAAGTTCAAGATATGCCTCAGGCATTTTTCCACATCCCAGACTCAACGTCACTTAATGTAGCATTGTAAATTCCCCAATTACTGCATAAAAAGTGTCTGAGAGACTGACTGCTAACATTTTGTGTCTTGAACTGAAACAAGAGCGGCTTTATACTGGAGACCTACATCCATTGGGAACGGAGTCAAAATTACTTCAAACCAAATTGCTGTCACATTAAGGAGAAGTGTCAAGTTTCAGGAGAAAGAAAATATCGCGATCATAAATATAAGATAGGCACCAATCAATCCAGTTGATGATGAAGAACTTCACGAGACAGTTTCCTTGTCAAAGGAAGGATTCTCTTGCTTAATAATGAATGTTTATAATATATCATAATTGTTTGAAACTTTGGCTCCTAACGTGAAGGAAAAATGGATTTTCGTTTTCAGTTCTACTGTGTTCAGAATGTTATTTTGAACAGTATGCTTAAAAATGAAAGCATCTCCAAGAAATAACACAGTGTAGAGCTGAAGGAACACAGCAGGCCAGGTAACATCAGAGGTGCAGGAAAGCTGATGTTTTGGGTCGGGACCCTTCTTCAGAAATTCAGATTTTCTGAAGAAGGGGGATAACAAGCATGGGGCTGGATGAACACAGCAGGTCAAGCAGCATCATAGGATAAGGAAAACTTGACGTTTCGGGCCTAGACCCTTCATCAGAAATGGGGGAGGGGAAGAGGGTTCTGAAATAAATAGGGAGAGAGGGGGAGGCGGATAGAGGATGGGTAGAGGAGAGGATAGGTGGAGAGGAGGCAGACAAGTCGAAGAGGCGGGGATGGAGCCAGTAAAGGTGAGTGTATGAAGAAGGGTCCAGACGTGAAATGTCAGCTTTCTTGCTCCTCTGATGCTGCCTGGCCTGCTGTGTTCCTCCAGCTCCACACTGTGTTATCTCTGACTCCAGCATTAGTAGTTCTTACTATCTCTAAGTGAACATCTCCAAGAAATGTGTGTTTAAATACATGAACAGCTTACCACCGGTAAGATAATTGCCAGGGTCTCTTCTGGCTTGCGTTTTACCACGCAGTGAGAGGGACTGAGTCATGTTGAGTTCATCCAGATAGAAATTGGGTATGATACAGAAATAAGGTCAGTGAAAGGGATGAGGTTCTGGAGTGAGATGTTGTTACTAGCATTCCAATCAGCCAGTGCTGGGGAGAAAGTCTTGAGTTGCCAAGAAGATGGCCAAGAGCAGAAAGCCGTAGAGGCGTCAGACAGGAAGACATCCTCGAAGGTTGTTGAAACAGTTTAAGGAACACGTGTTAAGCAGTATGTGAACTGAGTTAGCAGGTTTTTGAAGGGTCTTAGAAGGACAAAGGAACTTAAGAAGTTGCACCAGAAATTTGCTGATAAATAGTCGATTACAGGTCTCCCTGCTATTGAGGAAGCTGTCGTGTAGTGGTAATGTGACTGGGTTAACAATCCAGAGCCCCAGTCTAATGTTCTACAGGCATAGCTTTGAATCCCAACGTGACATGATGGAATTAAACACAATTAGATATTAAAAGTAGGCCTAATATTGGCCACGTGACCATTGTCAGCTATCATAAAAGAACTTCCTCTGGCTCCCTAATGCTTCTGAGGGAATGAAACCTTCTGTCCTTCCTTGGTCTGGCCTACATGTGATTCCAGATTCACATCAATGTGGTTGACTCTTACCTACCCCCCACACAATTAGGAATGAGCAATACATGTTGGCCTGTGACTCCCACATCCCATGAATAAATGTGAAACAGAATCAATTGCTACAGTTATACAGGGCACCGCTGAGACCGCACCTGGAGTATTGTGTGCAGTTTTGGTCACCATATCTGAGGAAGGGATGTTCTTGCTATAGGTGGAGTGCAGGAAAGGTTTATGCATTTGATTCCTGGGATGGCAGGACAGATGTATGTGGAGCAAGTGAGTTAGTTTGGATTGTATTCCCTGGCATTTTGAAGAATTAGGAGGAATTTCACGGAAAGCTGTGAAATTCAAATAGGTTCGATGCAGGAAGGATGTTCCCAATGGGAGGGGAGTCCAGAACCAGGGATCGTAGTTTAAGAATAAAGGGAAAATCTTTTAGGACTGAGATGTGGAGAAATTTCTTCACCTAGAGAGTGGTGATCTGATGGAATTCATTCCCACAGAAAGTGGTTCAGGCCAAAACATTATGCATGTTCAAGTAAGAGATAGATGTAGCTCTTGTGGCTAAAGGGATCAAGAGATTGGGTGGGGGGGGAGGGTGGGATTAGGGTATTGAGCTTGATGATCAGCCATGATCATATTGAATAATGGAACAGACTTAAGGGGCCGAATGGCCTACTCCTGTTCCTATCTTCTATTTTTCTATGTTTATATGAGAATATTTTGAAAACCTCTGCAGAAAACACAGACCCAGTGTGGTGATAATTTGTTTTGTTTGGCGTAGGGATGCAAAATCCTTAGTTCTTTGGGGCGGCACAGTGGCTCAGTGGTTAGCACTGCAGCCTCATAGTGCCAGGGACCCGGGTTCAATTCCAGCCTCGGGTGCCTGTCTGTGTGGAGTTTGCACGTTCTCCCCATGTCTGTGTGGGTTTCCTCCGGGTGCTCTGGTTTCCTCCCACAGTCCAAAGATGTGCAGGTTAGGTGGATTCGCCATGCTAAATTGCCCATAGTGTTTAGGTGGGTTGTTGGAGGGGTGGGCCAGGGTGGGATGCTCTGAGGTTTGGTGTGGACTTGTTGGGCTGAAGGGCCTGTTTCCACACTGTAGGGATTCTATGAAAAAAAATATTGGGATTCAAATGAAGACAAAGCACAGTTAAATATTATCACTGACCTGTCATTCCCAATTTCATTAATGTCTAAAGGTAAATAAACCACAAAACCAAACAACCAAGTGAAAATTATCTACAGGATAAGTTTCTTCACAGGCATCTGAATGAACTTATAAGGACATTAGCAATTAAAGAACAAAGAACAAAGAAAACTTACAGCCCAGGAACAGGCCCTTCGGCCCTCCAAGCCTGTGCCGATCCAAATCCACTGTCTAAACCTATCACCCAATTCCTAAGGATCTGTATCCCTCTGCTCCCCACCTACTCATGCATCTGTCCAGACGCACCTTAAATGAATCTACCGTGCCTGCCTCTGCTGGCAACGTGTTCCAGGCACCTACCACCCTCTGTGTAAAGTACTTTCTGCATGTATCCCCCTTAAACTTTTCTCCTCTCACCTTGAACGCATGACCCCTCGTTATTGAATCCCTCACCCTGGGAAAAAGCTTATCTCTATCAACCCTGTCTATACCCTTCATGATTTTGAAGACCTCAATCAGGTCCCCCCTCAATCTCCTTTTTTCTATGAAAACAATCCTAACCTACTCAACCTCTCTTCATAGCTAGCACCTTCCATACCAGGCAACATCCTCGTAAACCTTTTCTGTACCCTCTCCAAAGCTTCCACATCCTTTTGGTAATGTGGCGACCAGAACTGTACACAGTATTCTAAATGCGGCCGAACCAAAGTCTTGTACAATTTTAACATGACCTGCCAGCTCTTATACTCAATATCCCGTCCGATGAAGGCAAGCATATCATCTGCCTTCTTGACCACTCTATCCACCTGTGCAGCCACCTTCAGGGTACAATGGACCTGAACTCCCAGATCTCTCTGCTCATCAACTTTTCCCAAGGCTCTTCCGTTTACAGTATAGATTGCTCGAGAATTAGACCTCCCAAAATACATCACCTCACACTTAAATGCATCACCTCACACCTCATTTACATTTTTAAGAACTTCTGAATGTTATTTCTGCTGTAAGTTGCTGCAACGAAACACTGACTACTATATACCAACTTATTTTGTAGATAGTCACGCATGGTATTTTGAAGTTACTTGCAACTAACTGCAATTAGGTGGCTCAAAGCCAGCGCAGTGACACTCAGATTAACTGCTTTACTTTTGCTGATCGACCTATTTTCAGCTGCATTAACCAATAATAAAATGGGTACAGTCAGGCATTTGTAGGAAATGTGATGTAAATGGTTAATGCAAATATGTCAAAAAAATAGTCTTCATCATTAGGAGGACCAGTATAACATCACATGGCTAGCAGCAAATGGTTCTCCCTGAAAAAGTGGCCTGTACGTGGTGAGAATTTACCATGTTTATACGGCTTCCCAACCACAAACGCTCCCTTACTCCTTACCAAATCTTCCTCTGGACTCACACAAAGTTGAAGAGCAGGAAGAGGCAGATAGGTCACAGAATGAAAGGGGTGCTACTGTTTGAACAGAACCCAGACCACAGCAACAGAAAGGGGAAAGACTGGGGAAGAATTTGCCGTCACTTTCACGCTCTGAGAAAATTGCAGGCTCAAGAACTGCTCCGTCAGTGGCGGATTTATGAGTTTTCACACCTCATTGGGACAATGTTGAGTACGGAGCAGATCAGTATTCATTCACACAGAATAGGAAAGAGTGCAGCCAAGACCCCAATTAGATACCATTAATTTTAAACCTTCAATTTTTAACAACCCTTCTCCTGGGCCCAACTAAAGTAGAACAACAGAACTGATTCTCCAGCATCTGCAGTACCTTTTATCTCTGATATTTTTGATTACAATTTTTAAAAAAATGTAACTGCGTTCTAAAGCATTTGTTAATTATACTCCCTTGTGGCAAATATTGATATGCAAATAGGTTTAAGCAGAAATGTAAGGAAAAATCACTCTTTAATTTAGTCCAAATTTGAGCACAATTTGTGCCCAAATCAACAATTGTATTCAACTTAGAAGCTCCAGGTGTCTACATCTTATCACCATTTCAAATATTCTGATTGCATTGCACAACAGAATTGTGGAGTTTAAGATTGGAGACTGTAAACACAGATGGTAGACTCACTTAACCATCCTTGCTAGTCAAAAAGGCAGACCTTCCATTTATATTACACCTTACCAACCCAGGGCCTTTCAAAACACTTCACAAATGAATGACTTTTGAAGTGTATTCTCTGTTATATATGTGAAGAGTGTCAGCACATTGAAATGAATCAACCTTCCATCCATTCTTCAAAGAATCCCTGTGCTGTGGAAGCAGGTCATTCAGCCTATTGATGACCATCTCACCCAGACCAACCCCAGCATTTCCCATGGCTAATCCACCCAGCCTGCACATGTTTGGTCTGCGGGAGGAAACCAGAGCACCTGGTAGAAATCCATGCGGGCATGGGGAGGAGATGCAAACTCTATGCAGACAGTTGCCTGAGGCCCGAATTGAACCCAGGTCCTTGGCACTGTGAGGCAACATTGCTAACCAATAAGCCACCCTTCCTTCCTTTCTCCCTACCCCTTCCTCCCTCCGACCATCTCTGCAATTCCCCTTCCTCCTTCCCTCTCTCCCCAACAATGAACAGGTACTGGTAATTCTAGCTATAAAAATCTGTCTCCTCATGGGCATAGATTCTTTGTGCCATCATTTTCAAATGTTAATATCTCTGAGTAAATTTTGCAAGGTCCTGTAGGTAATGTGGGGAATGAATGGAAAAGCAGGAGAACGGTTTGATGATATATACCTGATAGTTTCCATAACTTTATGAGGAATTGGCTATGAATTAGTAACAGGTTGCAACATCAGTTTGCAGACTGTAAACAGGGGTGTAAATGGGGTTCCTGGCTGTATAAAATCTGTGCAAAGGTATTTGAAAAATTGGCAGTAACAAAATGAAACAGGGGTGTTACTGGAATAGGGGTGATGGCTTTCTATTAACTCAGCTACATATGTAAATGTTTGTGATAAATAAATAAAGATATGGAAAATATTTGTGTCTTTCTATCTATCTATCTATTGATTTATCGATCTATCTATCTATCTGTCTATATATCTATCTATCTATCTATCCATCTATCTATCTCTCTAATTTGACAAGTGTACAATTAGTGTTTCAGAGTGGACATTTGTTTCCAAACTGAAATTGGAACCACTATGTGAGCTAAGCTGGTAACGTCTTCATGATGGATGGAGAGTATAGTCAAAATTAATATTGAAGGTGCTGTATGGAATCTCGGGGTAGATGAACCACAAGGTGTTCTTTTCCACTCAGTAAGTGGAGATAGAATGGATCACACAAATAAAACCAAATCAATCGCAGCTGTCTCTGGTATTTATTGGGAATATTCTGTGATTTCCATAACCCAATGGATGCTGCAGTGAGCCGTTAAAACGCAGATGTCCTTATTAATGTACAAAATCACCAAAGAAACATTTCTTTAAAAAGCCAAAGATAAAAATGGTGTGAGTTGACTGTGCCTGGGCTGCGCTAGGCAAAATTATTGGATGGATGTTTCAAATTGATTCGACCTACCGCTCATCGTCCTGCTTAATAGTTCTCATAGAATGAACACGAGGTAAGCTCCAGTTAATGTAATCACACTCACAGGATCATTAATTTTGATCTCTGTCTGCACATTCTCTGCGGCTGTAACACTGTACTCGGCTCTCTGTTCTGTTACCCTGATGCACCTTGTACGGTATGATCTGCCTGTATAACAAACAAAACAACAGTTTTCACTGTATCTCGGTACACATGGAAACAATACATCAAAATCAAACAAGATCTCAAACTCATAACTTACAGGCAATGCCCCAGATGCCACTATTATCATCCATGGATATGTCCTGTTCCACCAGCAGAGGTGGTGGCACAGTGAGATAGAGTCAGAAGGGTGTTGCCCGATTGACTCCTGATCCCATGAAGTCTCATGGCGTCAGGTTAAACATGGGCAAGGAAACCTCCTGCTGATTTCTACATACTGTCCTCTTTCAGCTGATAAATCCATACTCTTCCATGTTGATCACCAACTGGAGGAAGCACTGACAATGGCAAGGACTCAAAATATACTCTGGGTGGGGGATTTCAATGTCCACCACCAAGAGTGGCTCGGCAGCAGTATTACAGATCGAGCTGGTCAGGTCCCAAAGGACATAGCTGCTAGATTGGGTCTGCAGCAGGTGATGAGAGAACCAATAATAGGCAAAAACATACTGATCTGCCAGCTGCAGATGTATCTGTCCGTGACAGTATCAGTAAGACTGACCACTGTACAGCTTTTGTAGAGGTAAAGCACCATCTTCAAATTGAGAATATCCTCACTGTGTTGTGTGGCACTGTCACTGTGCTGAATGGGAGAGATTTCAAACAGATTGAGCAACTCATGACTGGGCATCCATGAGATGCTGTGGGCCGTCAACAGCAGCAGAATTAGACTCCAGCGCAACCTGCAATCTCATGGCCCAGTGTACCCTCAACCATTACCGTCAAGTTAAAAGATCAAACTTGATTCAATGAAGAGTGCAGGAGGGCATGCACAGAATTCTGACAAAGGGGCACTGGACTCAAACTGTTAACTGTGTTTCTCTCTCCACAGACACGGCCAGGCCTGCTGAGTTTCTCTGTTTTAGTTTCAGATCTCCAGTTTCCAGAGTTCTTTGTTTTATTTTTGTGTACACGGGAACCTTGGTAAAGGAGTTACAGGTGGAGCCTAGTCTCTGAGGGGTCAATGATCTCAGTAAAAAATGCATGAACCTTTTCAAAGTCAGATGAAGCCAGAAGAATGGGCAAATCTGCTGTATCTCAGACAAGATGCAAACAGGCAGAGGAATGGTTATCACAGGCTAAGTGTACACCGCCACACTTATACTGAGATACGTATAGGCACTTTATATGCACTTCCACTAACTCCACTTCATCTATCCCCATCAATATTTTCATCTGCTCATTTCTCCCTTTTGTGTTAATCAAGCTTCCCCTTAACTGTTTTTCTCATTTACCTCAATCACTCCAGGTACAGATTATTCTCATACAATATTCTCATACAAATTCCAATACAAATGGAATAGAAAATACACACTGTGCTTCCCCGCATCATTTCTGCTTGATTTAAAAAAAAACAAGTTTTTAAATCTGCATTCTGTTGTTTCAACTTCAATTAGGGCCAAACCTTGTTTGAATGCCAGGGTGTGTTTTTCTCAACCTGTGAATCTGTCTGTGGCAGGCAGAGTACACAGATTTTTACTCATTGAAAGAGTCAAGAGTTATTGAGAAAAGACAGGGAAGTGGAGTAAAGGATTGTTAGACCACTCAAGATTTCATTGAATAGTAGAGCAGACTTGATGGGCTGAATGGCCTACTTCTGACCTTACATTTTATGGTCGTATGGAGTGCCGATGCTAAACAAAGCATATCAAATGTTCACCACTTACTTGCACAATTTATACCGTAATGGAATTTAATGGAAAGGGCAGTGCTCTCTCACCTGGCTGGAGAGCATTTGGTAATCCCATTAGGGCCATTTGTGGGATCCGAGGCAGGTTTCCAGTCATTAAGATTTTTGAATTGTCGTCAGTGCCCCCATGTTATAGAAATGTACAAAGTAGGAGAGGAGTATGCTGTCAAACCCACTCTGCTATTTAACAAGATCATTCGGCACAACCTTGTACTCCCACTCTTTCTCCTTATCACTGATAAATTTAGTGTCTACAAATGTGTTTGTTTCTTCCTTAAATACATTCAGAGATTGGAAAGGAGTGGAAAGTAGCAAATATAATCCCTCCATTCAAGAAGGGAGTGAGGCAGAAAACAGGAAACCAACAGCCTATAGAATTAGCCATCAAAAAGATTATTGTTAGTCACTTTGAAAACCTCAAGCTAATCAGGAAGGATCAGTATGGTTTTTGTCAAAATCATGATTAACCAATTTATTGGAGTGGTTTGAAGGACTTAACAAGCATTTGTGGATAAGTGGGATACCTATTGATGTCTGTACATCAGTTTCCAGAAGACAATTGACACATAAATGTTTTGATTTAATTTACTGTAGTCACCTAAGCACAGTGAAAAGTCTTGTTTTGCAAGCAGTATAGACAGATCGTAGCAGACAAGGGCATACAGATCACAGGGTGATTGAACAGAACAAGGCATACAAGGTAACGGCTGTACAGGGAATGCACAAAGCAAGACCAATGTTAGATAACAAGTTGTGGGGCTGGATGAACACAGCAGGCCAAGCAGCATCATAGGAGCAGAAAAGCTTGACGTTTCGGGCCTAGGCCCTTCACCAATGTTAGATTTGAAGTTAGAGAAGTGCATTCAGCAGTCTAGTAACAGCAAGGAAGAAGCTGTTCTTGAACCTGTTGGTGCATGTGTTTCAATTTCTGTATCTTCTGCCTGACAGAAGAGGTTGAAAAAGATCATTACCAGGGTGGGAGGGATCTCTGATGATGTTGGCTGCTTTTCCACAACAGCGAGAAGTGTAGATGGAGTCAATGGATGGGAGATAACAAGCCTGGGGCTGGATGAACACAGCAGGTCAAGCAGCATCATAGGAGCAGGAAAACTTGACGTTTCGGGCCTAAACCCTTCATCAGAAATCAATGGATGGGAGGTTGGTTTGCGTGATGGTCTAGGCTCTGTTCACAACTCTCTGTAGTTTCTTACAGTCCTGGGTAGAGCAGTTGCTGTACCAAGCAATGAGGCACTGAGATAGATTGCGTTCCATTGTGCATCTGTAAAGGTTGGTGAGGGTCCTTATGGACATGCCATATTTCCTTAGCCTCTTGACCGTTACTTTTACATGTGTTGACCGGAACAGATTGTTGGTAATTGTCACTCTCAGGAACTTGATGCTATCAACCCTCTCCACTTCAGCTCCATTGATGTAGTTAGGGGCATGTCCTCCTCCTTTCTTCCTATAGTCGATGATCAGTTCTTTAGTTTTGTTGGCATTTAGGGAGAGATTGCTGTCATTGCGCCCAACACCAAGTATTCCATCTCCTTCCTGTATTCTGTATCGCCATTGCACAGCGTAAAAGGACATGGTGTTGAGGCTAAAGTACTCACATAGATAGAAGACCAGTGAGCTGGCAGAAATGGAGTATGCAGAGACGTTTTTTTCTTCTGATTGACAGGTTGAGGTGATTGAAGTTCTACAATGGTCGGTGCTGGGTCCTCAAGTTTCTGCACGTTATATCGACTTAGATCGGGGAGGAAAGGCAGAGGAGCCAAAGTTGCAGAAGACGCAAAAATGCATAATATTTTGTGAACAGGGCGTGAGCAGGTTGCATACTGATATAGATGATTTAGTGGGAATAATCTGGTGACTGGAATATAATGTGGGAAAGTACAAAGTTGCTCACTTTAGTATGAAGATTAAAATAAAGGATGAATGTGATTTAAATGGAGAATGACTGCAGAGTTCCAAGTTGCTGAGAAGTCTGTATATACAATGTATGTGTCACATTAGGTAGCATGCTGGTACAGCAAGCATGCTAACAGGATACTACCCTTTATTCCAAAAGGAATCAGATGTAAAAGGAAGAGTGTTCTGGTTTAGTCATACAGGGCACTAATGATACCACATCTCGAGTTCTGTTTGCAGTTTTGGTCTCCTTATGTAAGAATGATATAAATATGTTGCAGGTGGCTCATAGGAGGTTTACTAGATTGATACCTGGAATGAGTGTGTGAGGAGAAATTAGATAGACTAGGCATATTTTAGTTGGGGTTTAGAAGATAAAAATGTAAGGTAAAGTTACTATAGTCTCACTAGACCATGGGCTGCTGTCTCATTAGAGAGAGACAACTGGTGGTAGCTTAACCTGAGGGTGAACATGCCTCAGGCAAGGGGACAGGTTGAAAAGAATAGCCCTTCGTAGTAACCTCAGCCGACGTGGGAATTGATCCTGTTCTGTATCACAATCCAGCTGTTAGCCAACAGAACTAACTGACTCCCTTTGGAAGAGTGAGAAATGGCTTGATTGAAGTTTATAAAATCCTTAATGGTCATGGCAAGGTGAACTTGGAAAAGATGCTTCCTTTAGTGGGTGAATCCAGAGAGCACTGTTTTAAAATTAGGAATTGTTCTTTTAGGTCAGAGATGAAGCATCACTCTTCCTCTCAGATGGTTTTGTGACTCTGGGACTCTGCCTCTGGATGAGGTTGAGATGTGTTTGGGGGCTGTCATTGAAAATGTTTAATGTGGAGATACATCGATGTGAATTCAGCAACAAAATTAAAGGCCACTGTGGATAGATGGAAACGTGAAATTTGAAACACCAACCGTTGAGCCAGAATCATATTGAGAAGGAGAGCAGACTTGAGGGCTGAATGGCCTAGTTCTGGTTCGTATGTCATTTAGGAAATACTGCGGGAAAATTGTACACAGTAACACTCCACAAGCAGTAATGTTATAACACCTGGATAATCTATTCATGAGGTTGATTGAGGGATAACGACACAGCTGAGAACGTCCTGACCTTTTACAGAATAGTCCCATAGAATCATTTGCAACCACCTGAGAGGTCAGATGGAACATCAGCGTAACATCACACTCTCAAACTGGCATCTGCAATAGTGCAGCATTCCCTCAGTATGGCGCTGAATTGTTCATCGAGATTGTAATGAAGTGGTATTTGAACCAAATGTCTTAAAGTCTTAAGAACTTAAAGTCTTTTTAAGTTACTCAAAACGGTGCCAAAGCCTGGTGATAGTTTTAATTTTTCACTGTATTTTATATTAAATACAAGTGACAATAAATTATTCAAATTCAAATTCAAAATTCCTGACTGAGATGAAAGAGTTTTACCGACTTAATCGTGACTGACACTAAATGCCCTCTTTTTAAAAAAATTCTCAAGTGAGACTTTTAGTTTATTATTCAGTTTATTTATTTTCCCTATTTTGTTCTCACAGCTTCCGTGACTATCTGACATCTTCACATCTATCCATGCTTTCTTTTTTAATAGCTGTTTTGTCTTTGTGCATTTTTGATAAATTTGGCTTAATAATTATAGTTTCTCTTCATGCAGACGTTTCCAACTTTCATGGATAGGCGATAGCCAAGTGCTCTTATCCCTGCCAGCCCTGCTGAGCTTTTCCAGCAACTTTGTTTTTGATCCTGATTTACAGCATCTGCAGTTCTTTCGGTTTTTATGTAGTATCATTGCTGAAATATTAATTCGGAAACTCAGCTGATAGTCTGGGGATTCGGGTTCAAATCTCGCCAAGATGGTGGGATTTGAATTCAATTTTTAAAAAAGTCTGGAATTAAGAATTTACTGATGAAATTGCTGTTGATTGTTGGAAAAACCCATCTGGATCACTAATGTCCTTGAGGGAAGGAAATCTGCAATCCTCACCTGGTCTAGCTGACGTATGACTCCAGACCCACAGCAACGTGGTTGACTCTCAATTGCCCTCTGAAATGGCCTAACCATTTGTACCAATCATTACAAAGCCTCAAAGAAATGAAACCAGATGGACCACCTGGCATCGACTGAGGCAGTGAAGAAGACAATGGTGTAATCAGCCCCGTCGACCCTGCAACCACAGCATGTACCACACCTGTCCCTATGCATCCTCTTCACCTCTGTCCAAGGCCCTCAATAATCTTGCCAAACCCAACGGGGATTCACTTGTACATCCTCCAACCAGGTCTACTGTATCAGTTGTTCCCGATGTGGTCTCCTCTACATCGGTGAGATCAAGTGCAAACTTGGTGACTGATTCACAGACATCTGTGCTCTGTACGTTATAATCTGATTGCCAACCATTTTATTTCCCCTTCCTACTCCCTTGGTGACATGTTCATCCTGGGCCTTCTCCAGTATCACAATGATGCCACCCACAAACTGAAGGGACAACACCTCATATTCCACCTCAGGAGCTTACAGTCTGATCGCCTCAACATAGATTTCACCAGTTTCAAATTCTCCCCACCCCCAGCCTCATCTTGTGTCCAACCCTCCCTCTCATCCCAGCCTCCTTGACCTGACACAACCTGTCCATTTTCTTTCTCATATCCGTCCCACCATTCTCATGATCCATCTCCATACCCCCCTACCTGCATGCGCCTATCACCATTCCACCTACCTTCACCCAGCACCACACCCCTCCCTCTATTTATTTCCGAGCTCCCTTCCCCTTCTCCAGTCCTGATTAAGGATGTAAGCATGAAATGTCAACTTTCCTGCTCCTCTGATGACCTGCTGTGTTTCTACTTGCCTACCAAACAGCAAAAACAATGTGATAGAAAGACCTAAGCGATCCCAGACCAATGGATCAGATCTAAGCTCTGCAGTCCTGCCACGTCCAGTCATAAATGGTGGTGGACAATTAAACAACTCACTGGAGGATGAGGCTCCACAAATATCCCCATCCTCAATGAGGGAAGGGCCCAGCACATCAGTCCAAAAGATAAGGTTGAAGCTTTCGCAGCAATTTTCAGCCAGAAGTGCCGAGTGGACGATCCTTCATCGGCCTCCCTCAGTGGTCCCCAGCGTTACAGGTTCTAGTCTTCAGCCAATTCAATTCAGTCCATGTGATATCAAGAAATGGTTGGAGACACTGGATACTGAAAAGGCTATAGGCCCTGACAACATTCCAGCAACTGTACTGAAGACTTGTGCTCCAGAACATGCTGCTTCCTTAACCAAGCTGTTCCAGTACAGTTACAACACTGGTATTAAGCTGACAATGTGGAAAATTGCCCGAGTATATCCTGTACACAAAAAACAGGACAAATCCTACTTGGCCAATTAGCGCCCCATCAATCTCCTCTCAATCATCAATAAAGTGATAGAAGGTGTCAGTAACAGTGCTATCAAGCAGCACCTGCTCAGCAATAACCTGCTCAGCGACGCCCAGTTTGGGTTCTGCCAGGGTCACTCAGCTCCTGATCTCGTTACAGCCTTAGTTCAAACATGGACGAAAGAGCTGAATTCCAGAGGTGAGGTGAGAGTGACAGTCCTTGACTTCAAGGCTGCGTTTGACTGAGGGTGTCATCAAGGGGCCCCAGCAAAACTGGAGCCAATGGGTATCAGGGGCCAAATGCTCCAGTGGTTGGAGACATACCTGACACATAGGGAGATGGTTGAGGTTGTTGGAGGTCAGTCATCTCAGTTCCAGGATATCTCTGCAGGATGTTCCTCAGGGTAGTGTCCTAGGCCCAACCATCTTCAGCTGCTTCATCAGTGACCTTCCCTCCATCATAAGATCAGAAGTGGGGATGTTTGCTGATGATTGTACAATGTTCAGCGCCATTCACGACTCCTCAGATACTGAAGCAGTCCATGTTCAAATACAACAAGATCTGGACAATATCCAGACTTAGGCTGACGAGTGGCAAGTAACATTCATGCCTCACAAATGCCAGGCCATGGCCACCACCAATAAGAGACATTCTACATTCCACTCCTTGACATTCAATGGGGTTACCATCACTGAATCCCTTGATTATCAACATCCTGGGGGTTACCATTGACCAGAAACTCAACTGGACTCACAACATCAACAGAGTGGCTACAAGAGCAGGTCAGAAGCTGGGAATACTGCAGCGAGTAACTCACCTCCTGACCCCTCAAAGCCTGTCCACCATCTACAAGGCACAAGTCAGGGGTGTGATGGAATACTCCCCACCTGCCTGGATGAGTGCAGCCTCAACAACACTCAAGAAGCTTGACACCATCCAGGACAAAGCAGCCCGTTTGATTGGCACTACATCTTCAAGCATCCACTCCCTCCACCACCGACACTCAGTAGCAGCAGTGTGTACCATCTACAAGATGCACTGCAGAAAAAAACCAAAGATCCTCAGACAGCACCTTCCAAACCCACGATCACTTCCATCTAGAAGGAAAGGGCAGCAGATACATGGGAACACCACCACCTCCAAGTTCCCTTCCAAGTCAATCATCATCCTGACTTGGAAATATATTGCCGTTCCTTCACTGTCGCTGGGTCAAAATCCTGGAATTCCTTCCTTAAGGGCATTGTGGGTCAACCCACAGCAGGAGGACTGCAGCGGTTCAAGAAGGCAGCTCACCACCACCTTCTCAAGGGCAAGTAGGGATGGGCAAGAAATGCTGGCCATTCAACAACGCCCACATCCTACAAATGAATAAAACAATTTTTTTTGAATGCTTGCAACAATAATTTTAATTTGAATCTTTTCCATCCACTGTTTAAATCTATTTTACAGCCACCCTTTGGTTTTATTTGTCAAATTTTTATTCTGTTAATTTATGAAGTCCCACTGAAATTGCTTTTAGTCCAATCCACTGCCTTAGTGTTTGATTTATACCATGAGTTTTCTTGCCCTATGTCTAATTATATCATAGCCAATGAGTTTTAATGGCTTTTAGATTGTCTCAAATTCCAGACACAGACTAAGCAATACTCTCTTCCTGAAGTATTGCTTAAAGGAAATCACATTTTGTGTTTAGAGCATAGAACATAGAACAATGCAATACAGTAACAGGCCCTTCAGCCCACAATGTTGTGCCAATTATGACGCCAAATTAAACTAATCCCTTCTGCTTGCCCTTGGTCCATATCCCTCCATTCATTGCATATTCATGTGTTTATGTAAAAGTCCCTTACATGTCCCAATCATATCTACCTCCAGCACCGCCCCTGGCAGCATGTTCCAGTTACCTGCCACTCTCTGCGTAAAAATTGTGCCCCTCACATCTCCTTTGTATTTTCCCCTTCTCACCTTAAATGCATGCCCCCCTGGTATGAATATTTCAATCCTGGGAAAAACCTTCTGACCGTCAATACTATCAAATCATCTCATAATTTTATAGGATTCTATCAAGTCTCCCCTCAGAATCTGCCACTCCAGAGAAAACAAGCTGAGTTTTTCTAGCCTGTCCTTATTGCTCATACCCTCTAATCCAGGCAGCATTCTGGTAAACCACTTCTGCATCGTGTGCAAAGCCTCCACATCCTTCCTGTAATGTGGTGACCAGAATTGAATGGAACAATCTAAGTGCGGCCTAACTGAAGTCTTATAAAGCTGCAGCATGACATCCTGAGTCTTGTACTCAACTCCCTGAACAATAAAAGCAAGCATGCCATACACTTTCTCTTGCACTCATCAGGATAATTCACAAGAATGATAAAGGGGCAGCAACATTTATATTGGATTATTGGTGTTGCTATAGGACCCGCATTATGCCCGGTGCTCACAAATATCTTTATGAGATTCCATAAGACACATGTTTTTGATGGAATGGCAACTTAATTTCCTATCCCTTGTATATTTCGGATATGCTGATAATAATTTGCTATGACTGAATCAATGCAAGCATTTCCTAACAGTTTATTTTCTCCCACCAATTGTTTTTAGCCAATAAGTCAGAGGCTTTATACTTCCTAACCCAGTTTCTCTGCGCCTCCTGCGATAAAGAGGGAGAACCTGTAGAAAGAGATCAGATAAATGGAGGGCTTGTGAAATGAAATGGAATATACCATTGAATTCTGAGACCTGGTCCTAATGAACATTTCCCCCAGTATCTCTTTAACTCCAATCATAACGCCAATTTTTTTTTGTCAAACTGTATGCACGTGCAAGGAAATTTCAGAAGAAGTTTCAAGTTTTAGCTCATAGAATTAAATGTTGACAGTTCATATTTGTTTACTTGTGCTAATAATCTACTTATTTGTACTGAATAGTAGTTCTTGCTAAGTGCAGAAACCTGGTCTGTGCTTTCGGTTAACCTGCTGTAAATTGGATATTTTGTGGAGCCTCCTCCTTCTGTTAGTTGTTTAATTGTTCATCAGGACTTGCTGTAGCAGGCCTTAGATCTAATCTGTTAGTCATGGGATAGCCTCCTGATTTTTTTCCCCAAACCGTTGTGCCCTATTTCTATCCAAATAACCAGTGCCCTTCTTGAATGCCTGAATTAAACCTGCCTCCACCATATTTCCAGCCATTGCATCCTGTGTCCTAACTACTCACTTTGTGAAAAACGTTTTTCCTCACTTCATTCTTGCTTCATTTCTACATCATTTTGAGAAATAACTTACAGATTTACATCTACGTACATCTAAACCTATTTTATTTTTAATAAAAGTCTTTGCCAATTAGTTATCTTTTAATATGTTTCTTATTCTTTATTGATTAGAGAAACTTGGAAGAATTGGTTCTAATGTGAACATCATTGATCTTAAAACCCAAATAATTTGCCATTTCGTCACCCTGTTTAAATTTAAAATGTATCGTGTGAAGGCGTGGGGCAAGAAAGGATTCAATGCTCCTGCCCAACCTCAGCTGAACCACTTTGAGGTGCTTTGTGACATCTGATGGTTCTTTGTGCAAGGCCAAGTCTTATTTTGACATTTATGTTTAACAGGGACCCTCCAGGAGACTGGAAGTTCCCTTGAAATGTTCTTAAACCCGTCATAATAGATTAGAACAAAAACAAAGTTGCTGGAGAAGCTCAGCAGGTCTGACAGCATCTGTGAAGGAGAAAACAGAGTTAACGTTTCGGGTCTGGTGACCCTTCCCCAGAACAGATTAGAATACAGACACTGACAGGATGCTGCCAAAGAGTCAAAAAGTGTGATATTCACAGGGATGGATAATGTGGGATATGAATTTTAGTGCTTTTGTGATACCAGGTTAATGAAGACTCCTACATCCCAGATTGCATCAAAAAAAATTTCCCTTCAACAGTTCTCAACAAGTAAGGTATTGATGTTACTAAATCAGTCTGTGCCTGCGAAACTCAAAGCAATGTGTCTAATGCTAGATGTGCTTTCACAATTAAACATTATTTGCTAAATAGTCCTGAATGTGCAAAGAATTATACTGACAACCAATTGAAAATTGTCAACTAGACTTATAGTATTGCACACGCTGAAAATGGCGAACTTTATTACGTCGGGTTCTATTCTTTGCTGACAGAAAGCACATGTACACACATTGCACTTGTTTAGAGTCATAGAGACATAAAGTACAGAAGCGACCCTACAGCTGAGTCTCAGCCAACCTATCTACACTAATCCCACTCTCTATCGCTTTGTCCATAGCAGTTAATACACTTCAAGTGCCGATGTATGTACTTTTTAAAGATCGTGAGGTTTCCTGCCTCCAGCTCCCTCCCAGGCAGTGCTTTCCATATTCCCACCATTTCAACTTAACAAAACAGATGACAGCTAGTCACTACTTCATTCTTCAGGGCAACATCCTAGACAATCAGAGTTGACCTATGTGGTTCGAAATTTAATGTAAGCTTTAGCAGTTAACTGTCATTCATCATCTGACTGGTGCATTCTCCAAAGTAGCACCTCTACCAGTTGCCAATTAAGCTGCACTCTTTTCTCATACAGAATGAAATGTTGTTCCGCCCTTACATTGATATTCTTGTGAGTGTCCTAACAAATACAAGACAATGCACTTCACCAAAATGTCTTTTTTTGAGCAATACTGAAAACAGAATCAACTCACAGCTGTCAGCAGGGTTTTGCTTTGTGCATGTTAGTCACACATATCATAGTACCAGCCGTACTGAAAAGGTATGTCAGGATCAGTAAAGTGCTCTACGATCTCACTTGGTCATGAAAAAGGGTTAAAAAATACATGCTCTCCTTCTCTTCATAATTCAGTTGCTGTTATTTAAATGGCTCAGAGAAGAAATTGATCGGCTTGTAGTTGCATTCACAAAGATTGACTAAGTTCCTCAAGAAATTCCAAAGGCAATCATTCAAGCAGATTTCTGATTCCGCAGAAGCGAGCACAAGAAACAGCCTCAGTACATCCAGTCGGCAACTAGAAGCATAAACTTGTCAAGGTCTGGCTCAAACATATAAAATCGTTACTAATAATTCCAGCTGGGAATTCAGGAGCATTCTCTTTACCTAGTGAGTGGTGTGAATCGGGTCCCACAGGGAATAGTGGAGACCAATACCATAGACGGCTTTAAGGGGAATCTAAACAAACATATGAGGCAGAAAGGAACACGCTGGTAGGAGGTGACGGAATTATGTGGATGGAAACAGCTGTGGGCCATGGAAATTGGCATAAACCATGCAGAGCAAAAGAGTTGCTTCACTCCTTCACATAATTAAATTTAAAAATATATTTGAGAACACCTGTTGGCAAGAGGAAATATGTAAAAGGAACTGGAGAAAGGAGTACCAATGATTTCAGGGCCAACGACCAATTCCACCTCCTGAAACACACCTGCAAGTGTATGGTTGGAGATGTGGCTCTAGGATCAGGATCATGACCCACACAAGGGTCTACAGGATCCGTCAGCAGTGACACGGAATTTCCTGGGTGGACCATACTTGTTAGCAAGGGATTGTCCACGATGATGTCATGAATTTATTCAGAGGATTTAGGAACCACAGACAAAGCCAGCATTTATTGCTCACTCTTCAAATGGTATTGGCAAGCTGACTTCTTTCAAACGGAATACTGTTGTTTATGACGACAATCAAGCATTAACCACATTGCAGTTCCAATCTGCAAGAGCCTAACATATACCAGGCAAAGATGACCAGATTTCCTTCCCTAAAGGACATGAGCGAACCTAGTAGGTTTTTAAAACAATGTAGGAATTACTGGTTTACAATCACCGTTTGCAGCTTTCTCTTATTCCAGAATTATTTAATAGTCACTTAGATGGACAGAACATGAAAACTGCCAAGGAGAGAAGAAGCATGTTTTATTTCATCTGTTCATTGGATTCAGGCCTCACTGGCTGTGCCAGCATTGATTGCCAATCTCTAAATGCCAGTGCGCAGACAAAAATCAACCACATCGCTTTTGGTCTGGAGTCGCAGGCAGAGTCATTGACTTATCAGAGAATCCTTGCAGTGTAGAAGTAGGCCATTCAGCCCACTGAGTCCACACTGACCCTTTGAGGAGCATCCCACCCCAACCCACCTCTCTACTTTACCCTATCCTTGTAACCCTGCATTTCCCACGGCTATCCCACCTAGCCTGCACATCCCTGGACACTAGGGGCAATTTCACAGGGCCAAGCCACCCTAACCTGCACATCTTTGGGACATGGGAGGAAACCGGAGCACCCAGAGGAAACCCCCGCACACACGGAGAGAATATGCAAACTTCACACGGACAGTCATAGAGTCACACAGTCACTAAGGTTTTAGAGTAGATTTGTAGCTCGGGTTGCGGATGTTGTGGTTGGTTGGCTCTCCGAGCTGGTTTGTTGTTCTGCAGACATTTCATTACCCTGTTGGGTAACATCATCAGTGCAGCCTCTGATGAAGTGTCAGTGTATTTTCCCGCCTGGTTTTTAAACTCTGGGGTCCGTTGAGCTGGGTTACCTCATTTCCGGTTTTCCTTTGCAGTGGAGTGTATATGGGGTCTAGCTCTTTGTGTTTGTTAATGGCCTTCTTAGTGGAGAACCAGGCCTCCAGGAAGTCTACTTGGCCTGGAACAGGCCATCAATAAATACATAGAGATCAACCCCATATACACTCCACTGCAAAGGAAAACCGGAAGTGAGGTAACCCAGTTCAACGGACCCCAGAGTTTAACTAACAAGTGGGAAAACACAACAGCGTTTCATCGGAGGCTGCACTGATGATGTTACCCAACAGCGTAATGAAACGTCTGCGGAATAACAAACCAGCTCGGAGAGCCAACCAACCACAAATCACAGAGTCATACAGCTCGGAAACAGACCCTCTAGTCCATGCCGAACATAATCCCAAATTAAACTCGTCCCACCTGCCTACTTTTGGGCCCATATCCCTCCAAACATTTCTTACTCATGTACTTATCTAAATGTATTTTAAACAATGTATCCGCATCCATCACTTCCTTTGGATGTTCATTCCACATACGATCCACTCTCTGTGTAAAAAATTACCTCTTGGGTCTTTTTTAAATCTTTCTCCACTCACTTTAAAATATGAACCCTAGTCTTGAAATCCCCCAACCTAGGAAAAACAAAAACACCTGCCATTCATTTTATCTCTACCCCTCCTGATTTTATAAACATCTATAAGATCATTCCTCAGTCTCTGATGCTCCAGTGGAAAAATGTCCCAGTCTATCCAGCTTCTCCTTGTAATTCAAACCCTGCATTCCTGGCAACATCTGGTAAATGTCTTCTGGACCTTCTGCAGCTTAATAACATTCTCCTTTTGGGTGACCAGAACTGGACACAGTACTCCAGAAGAGGCCTTAACAATGTTCTGTACTTCCTTAACATAATGTCCCGACTCCTATATTCATGCTAAATGCCTTCTTAACCACCTTATCCATATGTGCTGCAAACTTCAGAGAATTATGTACCTGAACCTCCAGGTCACCCTGTTCTACAAACTACCGAAGGTCCTACTTTTAATTGTACAACTCTTGTCTTTGCTAACTTTTCCAAAATGTAATACCTGGCATTTATCCAAATTAAACTCCATCTGCCACTCTTCAGCCCATTGAACTAACTGATCGAGATCTCTTTGTAATCTTAGAAAACCTTCTTCACCGTCTACTATATCATCAATCTTGGTGTCATCCACAAACTTACTAACCATGCTTTTTATATTCTCATCTAAATAATTTAGATAAATGACAAACAAAAGTGGACTCAACAGTGACACCTGTGAAACATTGCTGATCACAGGTCTCCAGCCTCAAAAACAACCCTCCACCAGCACTCTTTTTCTTCTGTTGTTAAGCCAGTATTGTATCTAATTGGCAAGCTCATCCTGAATCTCACGTGATCTAACTTTACTGATCAGTCTACCATGTGGAATCTTGTCTTTACTAAAGTCCAAGTAAACAATGTCTACCACTCTACCCTTGTCAATCTTCTTGGTTACATCCTCAAAAATCTCAATCAAGTTTGTGAGACATGATTTCGTTTGCTCAAAACCATGATCCTTAATCATTCCTTGACTCCCTAAATCATGAAAATCCTATCAATCTTTCAGATTCACTTCCAACAACTTATCCACCTCTGAAGTCAAACTGACAGGTCTTCAGTACCTAGACTTCTCCTTTCATCCCTTCCTAAACAAAGGCACGATATTAGACACTCTCCAGTCCCCTGGCACGTCGTCAGTAGTTATGGATGATATAAAGATTTCTGCAAGGGGCCCAGCAATTTCCTCCCTAATCTCCCACAAATTCCTGGGATACAAAGTATTCGGTCTTGGTGATTTATCCACCTTTATATTTTCCAAAACATCCAGCACTCCTTTTTCTGCAATATGAACTGTTTTCAAAGCATCAATATTTATTTCCCTGAGTTCTCTGGCCTCCATTTCTTTCTCCACAGTAAAATTTGATGCAAAGTATTCATTTAGTATCTCCTATCTCCTGAGGCTCAACACAAAGAAGACCTCTTTGATCTTTAAGGGGCCCTACTCTCTCTCTAGTTGTTCTCTTGCTCTTAATGTACTTGTAGAATCTCTTTGGATTATCTTTAACCTTATTTGCCAAGGGTTTTTCATATTGCCTCTTTACCTTCCTGATCACCCTCTTAAAAATGCCCTACACTCTTTATATTGTTCAAGAGATTCATTTGATCCCTATTGTTTATGTCTAATATATGATTCTTTTTCATTCATGTCTCGAGCATCAATATCTTTATTCATCCATTGTTCTCTAATCCTACCAGCCTTACCTTTCACTCAAACAAGAACATAATGACACAGACTCTCATTATCATACTTTTGAAAGCCTCCCACTTTCCAGACGTCCCTTTATTTGCTAACAATCTACTCCAATCAATTTTTGAAAGTTCTTGTCCCATACCATGAAAATTTGCCTTATTCCAATGAAAAAATTTACTTTATCCTTTTCCATAACTATTTTAAAACAAATAGAATTACCGTCACTAGACCCAAAATGTTCCCCTACTATCATTTCAGTCACTTCCCCTGTTTTATTTCCCAAGAGAAGGCCAGGTTTTGCTCCTTCTCTAGTGTGAACATTTACATATTGATGAAGAAAATTTTCTTGAACACATTTAACAAATTCTTCACCATCTAAACCTTTAACACTATGGTAGTCCCAGTCAATGTTTGGAAAGTTAAAATCTCCTGGTATTACAATCCTATTATTCTTACATATATCTGAGATGTCTCTCCATATTTGTTCCTCACTTCCCCCTCTGACTATTGAGAGGTCTGTAGTATAATCTGCATTAAATTTGGGGCAGCATGGTGGCTCAGTGGTTAGCACTGCTACCTCACAGTGCTAGGGAACTGGGTTCAATTCAACCCTCAGGTGACTCCATTGTCTGGAGTTTGCACATTCTCCCCATGTCTGTGTGGGTTTCCTCTGGGTGCTCCAGATTCCTCTTGCAGTCCAAAAAAAGATGAGCAGGCTATGTGGAATGGCCATGCTAAATTCCCTGTATTGTTCAGGGATATGTAGATTAGAGGGATGAGTCTAGGTGGGATGTTCTGAGGTCAGTGTGGATTTCTTGGGCCAAAGGGCCTGTTTCCACTCTGTAGGGATTCTATATATAAAAAAAACCCATCAAGGTAATTATTCCTCTTCTATTTCTAATTTCTACCCACATATTTTCACTGGACTGGATTTCTTTTCCTAAAGGATGCTGATGAACCAGATTTTCATAGTAAACAACAGTTGTTACACAATTATTATTGAGCTAGCTTTTTAATTTATGATTTTTTTTAGAATTGAATACACATTTCATCGTCTGCCTTGGTGGCATTCAGACTCATGTCTGGGGTTCAAACCCATGTTCCCAGAACAGAAGTCTGGCATCTGGATGACGAGTCCAGTGACATTACCATTACAATATCACCTCTCCTGTTGAAGTGCTCCATGTTGCCCTGATGAGAGCGAGACCAAGAATGTAAAATTTCAAATGATTACAAGAATTAGTTTGGCAGAGAGAAAGAGATCTGGTTTGTCTGATTGGCTGAGCTGTTGCCATACAGAAAGTGAGCTGGACCTACAGGTTCCCAAGGTCCTGGAAAATTTCAAATAAAGGAGAACTTGACAATCTTCCCTTTATCATCATAGAGACTGGGTCGCTGCTAAAAACTGGAAACGATTATTTAACTAAATGAAGCCAAATTTCTCAGCTTCTGCACTGGGATAGGAATACATTCCTTTGCATTATTCATCCAGACCAACTGGATTAGTACTAGAAATAACTAATGCCTCATCGCAAAGGGGATAGCAAGAACTGCAGATGGTGGAGTCAGAGTCAATACAGTGTGGAGCTAGATGGACACAGCAGGGTCAGTCAATATCAGAGGGACAGGAAAGTCAAAGTTTCCGGCTTATTCCCTTCATCAGGACTGGGTTCTTTTTTAAGTGGGAGGATATAAGGGAGAAGTTGTTAAGGGTAAGGACAAGTTTGGTTAAGCGGATGAGGGTGTAGGTGGAGGGGACTGGTTGGGCCTGCGGGAGAGGAAGAAGCGGAGAGATTTTAGGCCATCTGCGTGGGGAATACAGGTGTAAAGGATTGAATGTCCATAGTGAAGATGAGGTATTGGGGGCCAGGGAATTGGAAGTCTTGGAGGAAGCGGGAGGCATGGGTGGTTTCCTGGACATAGGTGGGGAGTTCCTGGACCAGGGGGGAAAAGATGAAGTCGAGGCAATCGGAGATGAGTTCAGTGGAGCAGGAGCAGGCAGAGACAATGGGTCAGCCGGGGCAGTCAGGTTTTGGGAAGAAGATAGAAACGGGCAGTGCAGGGCTGGGGAATGAAAAGATTAAAGGCTGTGAGTGGGCGGTCTCCTGAGGTGGTGAGGTTATTGATGCTCTGGGAGATGATGGTTTGGTTATCAGGGGTGGGGTCATAATCAAGGGAATGGTAGGAGGAGGTGTCGGAGGGTTGGCGCATGGCCTAGATGTCAGTACTCCATATTACCACAGTGGCCCCCTCCCTTACCCACGGGTTTGATGGTGAGGTTGGGATGGGAGTGGAGGGAGCGGGGGGCTGCACATTCCATTAGGGAGAGGTTGGAGTGGGTGAGAGGGGTGGAGACATTCAGACGATTGACGTCGACAGCAGTTGGAGATGAAGAGGTTGAAGGAGGGTAGGTGGCTTTGGGGTGGTGTCCAGGAGGATGGGGTGTGTTGGAGGCAACAGAAGGGGTCTGTAGAGAGTGGGTTAGACTCCTGTGTCAAAGAAATAGGCAGAGAGGGAGAGGTGGCAGGAAAAGTGTCTGACATTCAGACGTGAACAGAATTTATTAATGTGTGGGCAGAGAGGAATGAAGATGAGATCTTTGCTGAGGACTGGTCATTTGACCTCAGTGAGGGGGAGGTCTGGGGGAATGGTGAATATCCAGTCCTGATGAAGGGTGTCAACCCAAAACATCGTCCTTCCTGCTCCTTATCGCAAAGTCTTGCTGTTGAATAAACGGGAGCTGTTCATGGAAACTGGAGACAACTGGAACTTTCAAACATGAGATCAGTGTTTCCTGTTTGGACATGGGTAACGAGGGACAGGGGGAGTGAAGACCAAGAAAAGTGAAAGAGGTACAGATCAGCCATGATTAAACTGAATAATGGAGGAGAACTGAGGCCCAAACTGGCTCATCTGTTCCTTTGTGAGATTCTTCAAATGCATTCTATTCTTTCCAGTTTATTTCATGACTTTCAGCTTTCAGCAACAAAGCAACAGCCTCATTTCACTTGCAAGAGCACGGACAGAGAGAAACTGGCACAGCAGCTCAGACCAATCTCCAACTCCTAATCCGTCTGAGCGCAGTTCCGCTCTGTGGAGCAACGTGATCGGCTCATTGCCTTAATCATAAAAACAAAGCTAAGAAACTTTTGATAAAGGAACAAGAAAGTCAAGGGAAAGATTTTTTTTTCTGGCTCTGCCTTGTATTCCAATTGCAGTTTCAGCCTTACTCTTTGAGAGATGCCAACTGGGATCATTACAACACAAAGACAGACATTTGCAGTGACACAGTTTCTCTTTTGATGGAAGGAAAGTGTTGTCAGTCTCAGGGAGGTGCTGCTGAGAAGGGTCACGATGGGTCACGGTCTGGATTTATGAGTTCCAGCAGAGGAAGCAGACCAAATCCCCGGAATCATTTCAAATTCACACAATTATTGATCGCATTAAAACCCTGTGTGCACAGCTCATTATGCAATGATGTTGCAACAGTGGGGATAATGCCAGAGAACGAATGCAGCAAGTAAATGAATTCACACCCTATTAAAAGAATATTAAGAAGTCAGGGCTCCTATTGTTAGCTGCCCGTCCCTTCTCAAAAGCCCAGCATTTCCTGCAGTCACCTGACAGCCTTGGAGTGTATTTATTAATTCAGCCAATGCGAGCGTGAAGGCTTAAGCAAGTTGCAGGGTCAATGGTCAATGAGTGTGAGAAAGAAGGCATGTTTGTAGAACCATCAATTGACTAAATCATGGGAGGTCTTGCTGTCATAAAATTTTACAAAGCCTTCATCAAGTTTAAATGTCAAAAAACGTTAGTCGACCCAGTACCATTCCAAGGCATTGCCAATATCATTTTAAGGATATCATGAGCCCATGTAGTGCAGTTGCATGCTATTCAGCCCATATTCCATATCGATTTTACCCCGTCTCTCTTTAGAATAGCTGAGCAGTTAATTACACTGAAACAAAAACAGAAATTGCTGGTGAAACTCAGCAGGACTGGCAGCATTTGTAGGCAGACAGAAGAGGAATGTTTTGAGTTCAGTGACTCTTCCTCAGAACTGATAACAGCTAGGAAAATGTTATATTTGTGCTGAAGACATGTTTGGGGCAGGTGAGTGGTTAGGGGCAGAGGCTGGGTTTGATTTGTGATGCTTTTTGTGTACAGGACTTACCGGGGCAATTTCCCACAATGTTGGGTAGATGCCAGTGTTGTAACTGTACTGGAACAGCTTGGCTAGGGCAAGTTCTGGAGCATAAACCTTCAGTACTATTGCCAAAATGTTGTCAGTTTGCATCATCCAGTGTCTCCGATTGTTTCTTGATATCACGTAGAGTGAATCAAAAAGGCTGAAGACTGGCATCTGTGATGCTTGGGATGACTGGAGGAGGTCAAGTATGAAGCATCCACTCAAGACAAAGGCAGGAAAGGACAAGCCTGGATTTGCCCTGGAAAAAGAGATTAGTTTGATTATTGGAGTATGGAAAGCAGACCCTCTGGAGCCCTGAGTTCCCACCATGACCATGTATGGAGAAAGGGATGTTGCCTTGACACATTGGGGATCCCACTGAACCTGTGTTCTTGACCCTGACCTGGAGGATTGACTGACTGAGGGCCAGAGAACTTTGGAGGTCTAAGAAGGGACAACTGGCCTCACACTCACCTTTAAATGAGGCATAATGTTTAAGAGCCAGCAGATGATGCTGGAACTGTTTATTAGGCCATAGTTAGAGTGTTTGTGTGCAGTTCTGGAATCCGCATTATAGGAGGGACATGATAGCTTTGGAGAGGGCACAAAGGAGATTTACCAGGATGTTGCCGGGAGAGCTTCAGTTATGAAGAGAGATTGGACAGACTGGAGTTGTTTTCCTTAGAGCAGATGAGACTGAAAGGGGACATGACTGAGATGTATAAAAGTTAGAGCAGCAGAGGCAGGGTAGAGAGGAAGAATCTTTTCCATTTATGGAGGGATCAATGGCCAGGAAATATAGATTTGAAGTGGGGGTGCAAGGTTCAGAGAGGATGTGAGGAAAGGCTTTTCCCCAAAATGGAATCTGGAGCTCACTGCCTGTAAAGGTGGTCGAGATAGAAATGCGCAGAATGTTTAAAAAGTATTGAGATGTGCACTCGTGATGTGGTGGTATGGGCCAAGTGTTGGGAAATGGAATTAGAACAGGTAGGTGGTTGTTTTTGACTAGCACAGATGTGATGAGCTGAAGGGTCTTTTTCTATACTGTAAACCTCTATGAATCTCAATAGCTTGAAGGCAATGACTCGAAAAACTTGGCGTAAGGTAAGGAGACAAGGCCTCTTGAGGTATCACAAGCTGATACGGAGACTGAGACTGAGCTCCTTGTTTTACTCCAGACATCTAACTAACAAAGATAACAAGGTGTGGAGCTGGATGAACACAGCAGGTCAAGCAGCATCATAGGAGCAGGAAAGCTTGACGTTTCGGGCCTAGACCCTTCATCAGAAATGGGGGAGGGGAAGAGGGTTCTGAAATAAATAGGGAGAGAGGGGGAAGCGGATAGAAGATGGATAGAGGAGAGGATAGGTGGAGAGGAGGCAGACAAGTCAAAGATGCGCGGATGGAGCCAGTAAAGGTGAGTGTAGGTGGGGGGGGGAGGGAGGAGATAGGTCAGTCCAGGGAGGACGGACAGGTCAAGGGGGCGGGATGAGATTAGTAGATAGGAGATGGGGGTGGAGCTTGAGGTGGGAGGAGGGGATAGGTGAGAGGAAGGACAGGTTAGGGAGGCGGGGACGAGCTTGGCTGGTTTTGGGATGCGGTTGGGGGAGGGGAGATTTTGAAGCTTGTGAAATCCACATTGATACCATTGGGCTGCAGGGTTCCCAGGCTGCATACGAGCTGCTGTTCTTGCAGTCCTCGGATGGCATCACTGTGGCATTGCAGGAGGCCCAGGATGGACATGTCGTCTGAGGAATGGGAGGGGGAGTTGAAATGGTTCGCGACTGGGAGGTGCAGTTGTTTGTTGCGAACCGAGCGCAGGTGTTCTGCAAAGCGGTCCCCAAGCCTCCGCTTGGTTTCCCCGACGTAGAGGAGGCCACAACGATATCTCTGATACAAATCTAACTAACAGAGCTAACCAAAAACCTGGTTCCTTACTTTAGCAATGGGAGATCTGACCAAATTATGAAAACTCTCTCCAAAAATCATTATGTGATGAGCTAGAAGGGGGATAAAGGTCAAGTCAGCTGGTTTTCAAAGGGTGTATGTGTTAGATGCAGCAGACTGTATTCTTTTGAGGTAATAAACCAAGCTATTCCTGGTTTAATGCTCTGAGATTGTTTGCAATAGATTTTAATGGCATTATTGATCATTTTACATTGACGTGAATCAGGTGCGAGGATCTGTTCGGCTATCTTCTGGTCTATGTATTTTCAGTACGCACAATGATGGAGTAGTTATCTTTTTTGTCTAAGAATAAACAAGCTTTAATGCTGTCGGCCAGAAGGAAGGTGACCATCAAGGCCACAAGGGTTACTGGGATCATGATGATCTATGTAACTAATATTAAATAGCAATCTGACACCCTGTGTCCTAATTTTCAACACAGTGTTTAGGGAAGTAAGGTTTTGTCCCCAAAAGGAATGAAGGATGACACCTTCATGGAGTCATAGAGGCTTACAGCATGGAAACAGGCTCTTTGGTCTAACTTGTCCATGCTGTCCAGTTTTCACAATTAAACTAGCCCCATTTGTCTGCATTCAGTCCATATTTCTCCAAGCCTATCCCACTCATGGACCTGTCCAAATACTTCTTAATGAAATTGTACCATTACCTCAGGCAGCCCATTCCAGACACTCGTCACTCACTGTGTGAAAAAAAATTGCCTCTCTGGATCCTTTTGTATCTCTCCCCTCTCACCTTAGACCTATGCCCCTTTAGTTCTAGACTCCCTTACTAGGGGGACAAGCTGTTGGCTATTTGGTCTATCAATACCGTTCATGATTTTACAGACATCTATGAGGTCAGCCCTCAGTCTCCTATGTGCCAGGGAAAGAGTCCCAACCTATCCATCCTCTTCTTATGACTCAAACCTTCCAGTCCAGGTAGCATCCTAGTAAATCTTTTCTGAATTCTTTCTCATTTAATCATATCCTTTCAATAGAACGGCGACCAGAATTGCACACAGTATTCCAAATGAGGCCTTTTCAATGTCTTGTACAGCTGCAACACCACATCCCGACTCCTATTCTCAATGCTCTGTCTGATGAAAGCAAGCATACCAAAAGCCTTCTTCACTACCCTGTCTACCTCTGGCTTCACTTTCAAAGAGCTATGAACCTGTATCCCTCGATCTCTTTGCTCTATAACACTCCCCAGGGCCCTACCATTGACTGTGTAAGTCCTGCCCTGGTTTGAGCTGAAAGTCAACAGCAAATCTGATTTTCTGAAGAAGGGTCTAGGCCCGAAACTTCAGCCTTCCTGCTCCTCTGATGCCGCTTGGCCTGCTGTGTTCATCCAGCTCTATACCTTGTTATCCCAGCAATTCTGAAGTTGTGGTATCTATTGGGCAGAAACAATAAACCTGGGTGATCGACAGCATCATTGGCAGGTCCCTAAATATAGGGGAAACCAGGCAGTGCTCAGCATCCCTGATCTGCCCTTATCGGGTCCATCATATAGGCATCTTCTCCTGATGGACAACTGACCAAAGAAAGGTAAGGAGGAGGACCCAAGGAACTGTTCCCGAGCACTTCAGCAGGAGACCATAATGTAGTTTTCACAACTGTAATAGACTGACCCTTTGCACCAACTTTCTATTCATACACTGGTCTCAGTCAACCATCCTCAGTTGTCATCCTCAGGTCATACACCGTTTTTATATTGAATTTACAAAAATATGATAACGAAACAATAAAGGCAAAATATTGTGGGTACTGGAAATCTGAGATAAAAATACAGAATATCAGAGAAACTCAGCAAATCTGACAGCGTCTGTGGAGAGAGAAACAAAGATGACATTTCTAGTCAAGTGTGACTTCTTCAGAATTTAAGAATAGGACTTGAAACACTAATTCTGTTTCTCGCTCCACAGATGTTGCCATATCTGCTGAATTTCTCCCACATTCTCTGAGCTTGCTTCTCTGAACTGCTTTTTCTTATCATTTTTATTATTATTCAAAAAACTACCTGAAAATTCCTTACTCATATCTATTAGTCAAGCGTGGTCCAGGCACCCAAAATTATGTATAGACATAATCCAAGAGTAGCTTAGCTCCAGGGATTTTAAGGACATGTTCTCTTTCTTTCACAAGAAAAGGTTTTGTTCTATTTTTACAGATAAGAAGCTGCCAATCAACAATGTCTACAGATAATAATTTCCAATCAAAAGGTTAAGCATTTACTCACCCATATCTCTATCCAACTGTATTCGCATTGTTTGCATTCCAGGTTAACTTACATGACTATATTACCCACTCATATTCAAATTAGTACACATGATTATTTTAGCTAATAGTTATCACAGCAGGTTCACATCTTCTCCCTGTAAGTGGTTATCTGTGATTACCAGAAAACCTGCACTGTCTCTTTCTCGCCTTTCATTCAGGGAATAGAAGATGAGAGAAGTTGATCAGGAGCAGAAAGGTATTATGAAGAGGAAGAGGGTTGTCTACTGGGATGGGATGGTGCCCAGGTCAAAGTGGAGTGTGCTGATTGGAAATGAATTGATTCTGAAATGATAGAGGGGGTTTAGTGAGAATATGGGGCTGATCTAGAAGGTGTGGAGATCAGGAATTGTGAAGTGAGAGTGCCCATTAAGTGAGGATAATTTAATGGGGTGGGGGGAATGTGACAAGTCGGGGAATGGTGTTGATCAGGGAGGGGGGGATAGGTGGGATGGGAATTAGGTGGAAGGGATTCAGTCATGTTGGGGACTGACGAGGAAGCTGGAGAGGTAAACCTAGTGACAGGATTAGCAAGAAGTGGACAATTAGTGAAAGTTGAAGACAATGATGGGGTCAAAGAGAAGGGGGTAGGGTGCGATGAGAAGAGCAGATAAATAGGTTAAATAGTTTGTGAAATAACTCCACAGAGGCTGGTATCCCATCACCAAGTCACCCTTTATTTACACATGGAGAGTCCTTGACACTGATCCAGCTCCCTCAGAGCCAGCTCTCAGAGTGTACAGAACCTCTAACACTCCTGCTTATATCTGTCAGCCAAGGCTCCCTGATTGGACCAGATTAACTCATATTCTATGAGGCCCAATTGGCTGACCTCATTACCGTCCTTACAGTTAGTTAATTAATTAGGTTGTTGTCTTTGACTGACATGTATGTGATGGGCCGAAGGACCTTTTTCTGTGCTGTAGACGTCTATGAGTCTATGACCTTAATTCTCAATGACACACTGATCCCTGAACTGAGGACCACTGATGTCAGTACATTTTAATATATATCAAATAGGATCTGGCCTGAAGAACGGTCCTTTTAAAGACTTCCAGTTAGGTCACAAAAGGACCTGATTTTCCTGAGTGCAAGCAGTTCTAGGGACCAGACAGTAAACCAGTTTTTGCTCAGGACACAAACAGCCTGCGCATGTAAATCCTCGACTGTCAATTTCAGTTCTGTCAGGAAGTTTAGATAGTAACTGACTGACTGAAAATAAATGCACAAATATTCCTGCTGAAATAACATGCCAGGAAAGACAATCGTGTCAACCATTCATGGGCTATTATTTGAAGAACATTATTTCGAGATGGTCATACCGCCTGACTGTGCACAGAATACAAAACAGATTGTGCTTTCTACCTGAAGTGATGAACACAAGACAAAAGATGCACAATTTTAAAATACTGACATATCAAACACTTCAACATTTACTTTCAGGTTTAATGATGTTCTTTAAAAAGCCTGGATTCTCTGCACATTTATAAGCCCACATGCAGACAAAGGAAAGAACATTCATTTGAACAAAAATGGTTCAATTTAGAACAGGGTGGTTTAGAAGCAATTCAGGAGCACTGTGTGATGTTCATGCGTGATAAACTTTATTAGCGACACAGTTATGTAATGAGAAATTGATCTTTTAAGAAAGCAAACTAAATTGGAACACTTGCACAATAATCGTTTATTATCTGCACTTCACTGCCTTGTAGAGAGAGATGGAGTAATAATGAGAATGCCCCTGGACTAGTAACTGCAAGGTTCAGGTTAATACACGGAGTATTTGGGTCAAAACCCAGCACAGCAACTGGTAGAATTTAAAATCAGTTGTTACATCCAGAATGGCAAGCTCAATTCTGAAATGGTAACTACAAAACTATCATTAATTGTTTAAAAACTCACGTAGCTCACTGGCCACGCCACCTTTGTAAGGATATATTGCCCTTGTGGGGGCTGTGTATATAGTTTACAAGAATGATATCTGGATTTCAGGGATTAAGTTATGAGGAGAGATTATATAAATTAGACCTGTGTTCTCTAAAATTTAGAAGGTTAAGGGATGGTCTGATTGAAGCCTTTGAGTTATTAACAGGAAAAGATGGGGTAGATAAAGATAAACAATTCCCATTAGTTGGGGATTCTAGAACCAGGGGATATAGTCTGAGAATTAGAGCCGGACTGTTCAGGTGAGATGTTAGGAAGCACTTCGGCACACAAAGGGTGGTAGAGGTTTGGAACTTTCTTCCACAAATGCTTTTGGATGCTGGGTCAGTTGTTAATTTTAAAACTGAGAAAAATAATTATTTTGTTAAGATATTCATTAATATTGGCCAAAGGCAGGTATATGGAGCTAGGCTGCAGGTCAGCCATGATCTCATTGTATGGCAGAACAGCTGAGAGGGGCTGAATGGCCTACCCCTGTTCCTTCCTGTTCAGAGAAGGAAACCTGCCATCCTTACCAGGTCTGGTTTACATGTGACTCCAGACTCACAGCAATGTGATCAACTCTAAATTGCTCTCCAACATGGTCCGTTCAAGGGGTAATTGGGGATGGGTAACAAATGCTGGCCCAAACAATGATGCCCACAACCCATGAAAAAATCTAAAGGCAGAGACTATCTCCCTGAACACTTGGCCATGTTATTTGTATTCAGCATCTGTTGCAATGATCACATTATCATATAGAACTTGGTCAAATGGTTTTGTGTCACAGACTGTAGACCATGATATAAAGTACGGCACTGATTATTTACTTTTGCATTGGTGACAGTTGTCAAAAGCAAAAACGTAAAAATTGTCATTTGCAAACCAAGAGAGAAGAAATAGTGACAAAAGATTGAGACTTTAGGACAGTACATGAATCGAAGAGAATAAGAGAGACCAGGTGAATCAAAGTGCAGTGTTTCAGTGCTGGCAATATAGATTGTGGAGATGCTGTCACTTTAAAAGGTTATTTTCTCCTGGTTTTTTTTTATTGAAGAGAGGTTGTAAGGCAGAGCAGTCTACCACAGTCACTACAGTAAACAACTTGTGAGGCCTTGGGTTTTTTTCACAGCTTGAATAGATGTGGCCAGTTCTCACAGATGAGGATTTCTGGGTTTTGTTTTATTTTCAGCGGTCACAAGCTATTTGGGCTCACAAAAAGAGTTGGGGCTTTGGTGAATATCTCTTGGCTGCCACACTGATTTTTCTCTTGATATTTCTTCCTCTTGGATTGGAGAACTGCATGTGAGAATCTGTGCCTGAACTTGCCTTGTTGCCAAGGTGTGTGTTTATAGGATGTTAATATATTGGACCAGTTAATTAGTAATGGGTACTGTATCTATTCTTCAGTTAAGTTTTCCAATAGTCAAGTTATTCTAAATTCCCCTTTATTTTCTTTGCATTATAACTAGAGTATTTAAATGAATTGTGTTTTTCTTAACGTTGAGTAGTTTGACCAGTCACATTGCATCGGAAAATGGCTCTTCTCATCTACCTTTAAAATATGAAAAAAAGTCAGCGTCTAGGCGACCTTCTTAAAATATTTTGAGGGAATCTGGTCTGGTCCATAGCAAGGATTTAAATTTTCACACAGACAGGAGGTGAGTAAAGGCGATGGGACAGTCTAGGACCAGAGGGGATAGCCTCAAAACAAAGGGGTCACCAATTTAAGACTGAAATGAGGATGAATTTCTTCTCTTAGAGGGATGTGAGTCTTTGGAACTCCTTGTCACAGAGAGCTGTGGGGGCAGAATCCTTGTGTATATTTAAGGCTGAGATAGATTCTTGTGTCGTAGAGGAATCAAATTTATGGGGAAAGGGCAGGAAAGTAGATGTGAGGAATTTCAAATCAACCATGGTCCTGTTGAATGGTGGAGCAGGTTTCAAGGATTGTTCAGTTTATTCCTGTTCCTATTTCTTGTGGTCTTTTAATCTTATAGAGAGGGAGTTTAATGATTAAGAGATAACAAGGTGTAGAGCTGGATGAACACAGCAGGCC
>JAHRHZ010000250.1:2694437-2710782 GCA_024137785.1 Ginglymostoma cirratum
ATCCAGCTCTACACCTTGTTATCTCAGATTCTCCAGCATCTGCAGTTCCTACTATCTCTGAAACGAGTTTAATGATTGTCAGGTTCTAGGGTAATTTTTAACCTCAAACGCACTCAGGTGGGCAGCTACACAGTCAGTTCGAAAATGGATTATTATCTCAACTGATTTCAACAGAGTGTAAAATCAGGTGAGATGCAACACTAGCATCACGCACCATTGCATCTGTTTGCTGATAGATAAACTCAGCCAAAATATGGCCCAGTATGAAGTCAGAGTCAAAGACAGGTGAATGAATCTTTTGATTTCGGTACAGATTTGGGTTAAGGGTTTGTGTATTGGGGAGGTGCTCCAGAGATCTGAAGGAACAATCAAGGGTCATACAAAGTTTTAACACAGGTTAAGCACAGTTCAGTTGGTGGCTCTTGTTACATAAAGTTTGGAGGTTGTGGGTATAGGTCCCACTTCCAGTTGTGAGTACAAGAATTAAGCGGGATACTCCTCTGCCAGAGTGAGGGAGTGCTGCAGGGGTGGAGACGCTTTTTTGTAGAATAGGATATTGAACTAAGACTCCCCGCTCTTTCAGGTGAATACAAACAACTTCATCTCCATTATTTTGAAACAGAGCAAGAGTGGTCTCCCTAGAATCAAAACATTAAATCCTGGTGAACATTTTTAACTTGTGATTTCAAAATTTGTTTTTAGCAAGAGGGGTGATACTGGCAAAAAGTGGTTGTGATTGTCCATAACTCTCTTGTCATTTTCAAGAAAGCCAGGTTAAGTTGGCTACTTTTAAAACGTAAGTTAATGTGGGCCTGAGCGAAATTGGACAGGTCCTTTCGTTAAATTAGATATTACTGGAAAAACTTGTCAGGTCTCCAAAGTTCTAAAGAAAGATCACTGGACCCAAAACGTTAGCGCTGTTTCTCTCTCCACAGACGCTGCCACACTCTGCTGAAGTTTTACAACAATTTCTGTTTTTGTTTCTGATTTCCAGCAGCTGCAGTTCTTGTCATTTTTTTTAACCGTTATTAAATTAACCTTTTAGCAAGTAACTAATCAGTTGAGCAGATGAAGAGCGGGACATACTCTATTTCGCCTCAGGCAGTCTGGGGGAGTCCCATCTGAACTCGGGAACCCTGCTTGGGGTCTGGTTTGTGGATTCTGAAGGTACTGTGAGATGTCTGGTACTGGCGCTATCTCAATGCAAGCCTTTCATTTCTGAGTACAGAGAAGTAACTAATGCAGAGACAGTCAGGGGATGCTGTAATGGAAAGAGAGGACTCGGTAAGGTCAGAACTTGGGTGTGTATCACTGAACATTGACTTCTATGTTATGATGTGATCATTACCTCAGGGCAATTTCAATTCTGAAAGGCAAGCTGAAATACCAAAGTGGCAATCAGCCCATGGTATCCATTATTCGCTCAACAGAGTACAAGTTCCAAAGAACAGATTCTCAGAAAGCATAATGAACAGGTGGAATTTATCTTCCTTCTCTTGAAAGCTACTCGCATTAAAATGGATTCTGTGTGTTAAATACGACAATTGAGACATTGAGGAAATTCTGGACATGGTTTAAAGTTTGCTTTAGTCGCTCACAGAATAGAATTAGGAAACTTCCACCGTTGAGAAGCTCAAATATCTCCCAATGTTAGAACTCAATTGCTTATTTAAAAAGAGTTAGGTCCCCATTGGCTATACCCAGGAGGTCCCTGGTGGTCCATTCATGATGCATAAATTTTCTCACAGAGAAACAAAAAGACATCAGATGGTTTCAGAACATTTTTGCCCATTAACTATTACAGACTGCTCACATCCATATTTAAAATGTGCTTCTATTTCAGACCTGCCAATCACTGTCAGCTTGCTCAGGTTCAGATTTAACGCCAAGAGCCCTCACTGACTCCTCGGAGCTGGAATTTTGCTCTTGGTTTCACTGTGTTTTTGCTGGTGCTGTGGTCAAGAATTTCTGAAATAAAAGTGAGGCAGACACAGGGGCAAAGTGAGCAGGCACATCACTGGACAGTGTGACAAAGGAGCTGTCAGAAGTACACCATCCATTGCATCAATTAATCCCTTCAGAGAATGTCCAGCAAGCGGACAAGGTGAAAAGTGGGAAATTCTTTTAAGTGGAAAAGGCCTGGAATTCACTGCCTGAGGTGGTGGCACTGGCAGAGACCCTAAACTCCTTCAAAACATACCTGGATCTGCATCTCAAGTGCTGTAAGTTGCAGGGCTATGGGCCATATGCAAGACAATGGGATTAGAAAGGGCAATGGGAGGTCTTTGGGTCAGCATGGAGAAGATGGGCCAAATGGTTCCCTTCTGTGATGTATCATTTCTGTGGATCTAAATATCTTTTCACCCTCAGCTTTTAGAACCTCTGGATGGCCCCAAGCTTTTCACCTTTGGCAGGGAATCACTGGTACAGCAGCTATATTATGCACAACAAGATCCCACAAAGAGCAATATGATAAGAACGAGAACTTACGCTTCTTTTAGTAATGTTTGTAAGTGTTGGCTTGGACATCAGATTGAGTTCCACTGCCCTCTTTCAGACCAACCAGAGGAAATGACAGTGAGTACTACTTTGCAAATAAGCCAGAAGAAGCCATAAACCATCACACTCAAAAAGCTTGTGGACGCTTGGGTGGTTTGTTGGGAGTGGGTGGGGAACATTAGTGTTTGGATTCAAAATCTCAAAACTGGGATTGGCAGATTAGTGTCCGGTAAGGGTATTAAAGGTTACAGAAACACAGCGATTACATTAAGTTAGGATACCAATGAGCTGATGGGCAGCACGGTGGCTCAGTGGTTAGCACTGCTGCCTCACGGCGCCAGGGACCCAGGTTGGATTCCACCTTCGGGCAACTGTCTGTGTGGAGTTTGCACATTCTTCCGGTGTCTGCATGGATTTCCACCATGCGCTCCAGTTTCCTCCCACTGTCCAAAGATGGGCATGTTAGGTGGATTGGCCATGATAAATTGTCCATCGTATTCAGTGATATGTAGGTTAGGTGCATTAGTCATGGGAAATGCAGTGTTACAGGGATAGGGCAGTTGGATGGTTCTGGGTGGGATTCTCCTTAGAGGGTTGGTGTTGGCTCATTGGGCCGAACGACCTGCTTCCACACTGAAGGGTTCTATGGGGCTCAACAATGTCTGCTCCAGGGCATTTGGGGATGGGTGGGCCGAGCAGCCAGTGTTCACAAACTATGAAAGAGTATTAAGAAACAAGGCAACAACTATTTGAAAGGCAACAGAGCCTTTGTGAGGTTGAACAGATTCCTCCTTTTTCCTAAGTTCTTATAAAAGTAGTCACTCACCTATGGATAAATTTGACAGCGTGAAATGAGTTTCGCCTTCTATTGAGAATGTGTAAAAGGAGATATGTCATCATGGCGTCAGCTCACATGATCAGCCCTGATCATATCAAATGGCAAAGCAGGCTCAAAGGGCCGAATGGCTGATCCTACTCCTATCCTCTATGTTTCTGTATGACTGGAACCTGGGTCTATTGGGCTCAATGAAACTTTGAAACCAAGAAGAGGGGCGGACCTCTCAGACCTTCCACCATTTAATATGATCAAGGCTAATTCTTTACCTCAATGCCATAGTCCATCTTCCTCCTTATGGTTGAAGGACTGAGAGTACAAGAAATTGTAGAATAGTCATTTAATACCATTTGTGCTTTTCACAAAAAACACAGTGAAAAATGTTTAAGTCGCTATATCACTGCACCTGTGCTAATAATATAAGATGTAGATAAGAAAAAAACTTTGAAAAGAATTAAGACAAAGTCCATCTTAAGTTCAATTTGTGGCTCCTGGGTATGGGAAAAGACAATACAGCTGCAAGATCACCATGCTGTGCCAAGAGAATACTGAGCACCAAGACTCTGCAGAAATTGCCCCGAGGACTAATCTTATCATCGATCCCAGGAAAGAAGACATCGCAAAAGTCGTCCTCAGGATTTCCGGGCTGGCATATGCCAGGCCGAAACCACTTCAATGCCAAAGCCACCACCGGCGTCCACTGATTTAGCAGCTGATACCAGGCCTCCACCAGCTGCTTCCTTCGGGCCAATTCCACAGTTCCTATCTGGACCCACCAGCTGTCCCAATACCATCCTGCAGATTCTCACTCCAGCCTCACCAATCACTGCCAGCTCCAGACCCCAGCAAAGACACTTTCAGCCCGCCTTCTGCCCAAAATAAGGATAAAAAAAATAAAAAAGAGAAGAGAAAAGAAATGGAAAGGAAAATAAAGAAGAGAGGACTGAATGGATGAGCCCCGGGCACAGGACCCCAGATGCTGCCTACTCTACTGCTGGAATCTTCGAAAGGAGATGTGTCGAGGAGCCTCAGAGCTGTGAACTCTGGAGGAGAATGGCTGGAGCACACTTCCTCATCCAGACATCAGGGATCCTGTGGAATTCACAGAAAGTGGTGAAGGTCAAAACTCAGAATGTTTTCAAGAAGGAGTTAGATATAATTCTTTGATCTAAAGGTTATGCAGAAAGAGTGGGAAAAGGGAACGACGTTGGATGATCAGCCAAGATCATGTTGAATGATGGAGTAGGATCGAAGGGCTGAATGGCCTACTCCACTCCAATGTTTTTACAGTGTCGTCAAAACGTAACAGTCTATATATCTCTTTATATACCTCCACAATCTCCTGTGGTAGAGATTTAATAAAGATGTCTTCTTGTCCCCCCATCCTCCGCACAGAGATATTTCCAATAAAGCCTGTTGCCATTCTCTCTCACACTATTACAAATTCCTCAAGTTTAAATGGTTAAAAAATGGGGGCATTTCAGATTCATGCTGTCAGTGAATGCAGTTTCCAGCCAGGCAGACAAGATCAGAAAAGGACTCCACCATGTCATGTATCAACACTGAAAAATGTTGGAGATGCCACAGCAAGTGAAGCACATGCTGGGTAAGAGGGATTGATGAGCTTAAGGAGTAGAATAATGGTTATAATGCTGCTTGAATGATGAAAGGTCACCCAGCATTTCTAATGAAAAGAATGCTTGTACTTCATACAGATTCAATTAAAGATGTTATTTTGCATTACATTGAACTACAAGCCACCCTGGTTATTTATGAAAACAAGTCATATACCCAGGGGCTGTATATGCAATCATTTCTGTTTTAAAGGTCATGGATATAACATCACCTAGTGTGAAAAAAAAATCAGGCAATTCTCACCTCCATTGCCTACAAGGGTCTTCAGTTATGAGACCAATTACATACAAAAGCCATCTGGAATCAGTTCACAATTTTCTGACTGCAGCCTTGAAATGTCATTGAGGAGACTCGAGACGGTGATATCGCTGGAGCCATTTCCAGTGGCTAATACAGAGATTACATGGACAGCCTCAAAGTGCCTTGCAGTTTACTCCTGAATGGAAACTAAAGAATTGAACGTGAAGCAGAACACAGGGAGTGTGGAGTGGAATCCAGTGTCAGTGTCAGGAATTGCCATACTGACAATTTGCTTCTGCAGATATTTTTAACCTGCTCAGGTCTGGTATTACACATCTCTGGAAAATGGTTATTGGATGGGAATGTTTAACTCTATTTTTCCCTTGCCAGATGCTGCCAGACCTACTGAGCTTCCCCAACAATATCTGAGAGATAGTAAGAACTGCTGGTGCTGGAGCCAGAGATAATACAGTGTGGAGCTGGAGGAACACGGCAGGCCAGGCAGCAGCAGAGGAGCAGGAAAGGTAACGTTTCGGGTCGGGACCCTTCTTCATTTCTGAAGAAGAGTCCCAACCCAAAAAGTCAGCTTTCCTGCTCCTCTGATGCTGCCTGGCCTGCTGTGTTCATCCAGCTCCACACTGTGTTATCTCCTACAATTTCTGTTCTTGTTTCGTATTTCCAGCATCTGCAGCACTTTGTTTTATTACACCTCCAGGGCAGTTGGGATTTGAATCCAGGCCTCCTACCCTCGAGGTAAGGACTACGCCACTGCACTCCAAAAGCGCTTGATTTAGCTTTGTATGACACTGTCAACGAGCTGCCAACTAGTTCCAATTTTCTAACATGGGAGATGGGCCATTTCTGCTGTAGTATAATGAATGTTGATGTGACAATAAGAGGACAATTTATAATGTGATGTAACCGTACCATCAGTAGACATAGAAACACAGAAAATAGGAGCAGGAGTAGACCATCGTGCGCCTTTGAACCTGTTTCACCATTCAATACATATTTGTCTTCCTTCATGGGATGAGGGCATCTCTGGCTTAGCCAGCATTTATTGCCCAGAGGACAGTTAACAGTTAACCATATCACCGTGCGTCTGGAGTCACGTGCAGGTCAGACCAGGTAGAGATGGCACTTTCCTTCCCTAAAGGACATCAGTGAACCAGATGGGTTTTCCCCAATAATTGACAATAATTTCATGGTCATGATTGGAGCCTTAATTCCAGACTTTTTATGGAATTCAAATTTCACCATCCGTCATGATGAGATTCAAACCTGGATTGCTAGAACCTTACCTAAGTCACTGGATTAACTGTCCAGTGACAATACCGCGAGGCCATTGCCTCATGGCTGTCATCTAATTCAGTATCCTGTTCCCGCTTTTCACTTAACAACCTTTGATCCCTCTAGGCCTACAAATTATATCTAATTCCTTTTAAAAATGTTGAATATCTTGACCTCAAACACTTTCTGTGGCATAGAAGTCCACCTGTTTACTCACTCCTTATGTGAAGAAATTTCTCCTCATCTTCCAGTGTGAGTGAGAGATATACTTACACAGAAATGGATTACGTGCGATAGTGTATGGAAAAGAGTTTACAGATATCTACTGAAGTCAGGCAGTGGTAAAAGGAAAACTATTGGAGATCAGGAACTACCTATTGATGCAAGAGTAGTGATCTCTCCAAAGTACAGACAGACACTGAGCCACAAACCCGATGGAAACACAAGCTGATCATGTTGAATGGTGGATCAGTCTCAAGGGGCCATACAGTCTACTCAACGAATCACAGTCGTAGAGTCTTACATCACAGCGGACGCCCTTCAGCCCATTGAGTCTGTGCCAACCTATCTACAACAATTCCATTTTCCAGCACCACTCTTGTTCGTATTCCTGTACTTCTGATATCTAGATATTAATAATTTCTCCATTAAATGGTGAGTCTTGGCCTATTAGTTTTTCAGTATCAAAAGTCTCATTGTGTGGCAAACACAGCAAAAATCCCCCCGCGGTCAGTTTAATGATCAATTCAACGGGCAGTTAGTTGACACAAGGATTGTTCGGGAGAAATGGTTTGGTAATGATGGCTTGAGGAACAGTATGTGATTTTAAAGTAAACATGAAAAAACTGCAGATGCTGCAAATCAGGAACAAAAACAGGGGTTGCTGGAAAGGCTGAGCAGGCCGGACGTCATCTATGAAGAAAAATCACAGTTAACTGTTGTGAAGTTGGATTAGGACTGGTGGATTGGAAGGCAGAATGTTATAATTTGTGTGTAAAATGATAGGGAGAAGAGTGCATGGTCCCTTTAAAAGGTGTGGGGTTTTTTTAGGCTTTGAGAAGCCTGTAGGCAGCAGCAGATATACAGAGAGTTCTTGAAATTGAAGCATTATATCAAAAGGCTATACTGATGGAGGGAAAAAGAATATTTTCACTAAGACAACAGCATTTTGAATCTAGACAATTAATTTAAACTAGACCCTGGATACCAAAGCCCAATTTAAATTTAATTGTCATGGTTTTGACACCCTGGGACCAATCTTACTATAATAAATTAATAGGTTATCAAGGGTATAAAAGAAAGGGATAATTGGAAATCAGGGTGAGTGCAAACTGCCACCTGTTAAGAGAACAGCTCTCAACAACCATCAGCTCGAAAGAAAGAGAAAGTCACTGCCTCTCACGGAAATCTCTAACATCTCAGAATAAGCACCTTTTAAATAAAGATACCCAGGCACTCTTAGTTAATATTCCTGACAAAAGAATTTGATGGAGGAAGGCGTTCATGACTGGAGGACAGTGGAGAAGGCGTAGAACATTCCGGAAGATTTATCCTGTCTGTAATTTCAAGAGATTAAGTTATTTTTCACTAATTTAGTTTGTACAAGTGGGAGTTGTATCTATTGGAACAACAGACCATTAGAATTTTGTTTTCTTTGGGAATAGTTGGTAGTTAAGGGGGAATTGTTTGGTTTGCTGGTAGTTCTGGTAATTTGTTCACTTTTACAATTAGAGAATTGAATTGTTATTTGTTGATTATAGAGCAATTGAAAGGATTTCATTTCAGTTAATCACTCCCTTATAACAGATTGGGAGGGGCTGAGAGGCAGATCATACTACTTTTCACACTTCCTTTGACAGATTATGAGGTGAGGTGAGCTTCTCTTGGTGTTTCAGAGTTAGTTATCAGAGGGGGGGATCGACCTCCACTTTGTAACAGATTAGCAGCTCGAGTCTGTAATCTGGCCACTTTGTGTATGGAATCTGGATGGATCTGAACAGATTTGGACAGATTTGAACAGATTTGGTGTACGAAATGTCCCAGCATATTTAAACAGACTTGGAGATTGGTGTCCTAGATCTCTAAAATAAAACTTAGGTGAGAAGTGAAAAATCTGTTTAATTTCGGTTCCTCTTAGTTGTTTAAATCAAAAGTGGGGGAAAATGGCTCCTTACATTGCCAAAAAGGTTCTGGGCTTTGAGAATGCTTCCCAAATTTTCCAAGAAAGTTTGAAGGACAGAGAAAGGATATACTTTTAGACTTAGCCAACAGGCGAGGTTTGGGTTTAACTGCAGATGAGAGGAAAGCTGGAATTGTAAAGGAGTTAGTCAAGCATTTAGGTATACCAGAAACAGCAAGTGAAGTAGACTTCGAAAAAAAACTAAATTGAAAATTAGACAATTGGAGTCAGAAGATAAAGAAACGGAAAAGAGAGCCAGGGCAGATGTAAAAAAAATAGAGAAGAAAGGGAGAAAGAGAGAGTTTGAACTTTGCAAGTTGCAAATTAAACAGGATAGCCGGCTTAAAATGATGGAAATGAAGGGAGAAGATAGGCTTAGTGAGGAGGAGAGTGATGGTGAGCAAAACCATCGTAGCTAAAGACTTAATAGGGATATACACAAATATGTCAAAAAACATTACCAAAATTCGATGAAAAAGTTGTAGAAGCCTTTTTCAATTCCTTTGAGAAACTGATGAGGCAGATGAATTGGCCAGAGACTGATTGAGTCAGACCAAGCTGGTAGACAGGGCTAGTGAGGTGTTTTCAGCACTCTCAGAGGACGTGTCAAGAGATTATGAAGAGGTTAAACAGGTGATTTTGAGAGCCTATGAATTGGTGCCAGAAGCAAATAGACAATGGTGCAGAAATATAAGGAAGGAACCAGACCAGACCTATGTTGAGTTTGAAAGAATTAAACAGCAACGTCGACAGATGGGTGAGAGCATTAAAGATAGAAAAGACATATGAGCATCTGAGAAAGATTATTCTGCTGGAGGACTTTAAAAGCTCACTCCAGAAGTAATAAGAACACATGTTGAGGAACAGAAAGTTAAAACAGCGAGAAAAGTTGCAGAGATGGTGGATGAATACGCATTAGTGCATAAACCGAAATTTAGCTTCCGACAGCAATTTCATTCTGTGAGGGATAGAAATTGGGAAAGGGGGAGATAATTCAGTGAAAATCAAAAAGTAGACCACACTGGGAGCAGTTTACCACAGGTGAAAAAAAGAAACATAACAGACTGGAAAGGAAGGTGAAAGGCCTCAGGTGTTTTCGCTGTAATAGAGGGGGACACACAGAGTCACCATGCCGGTGGTTTAAAAGAGGCACTGGGTAAAAGGATGTGGTAAAAGAGGCTAAAGCTGTGGGATTGGTTGAGGTAGTGAAGGAAATCCTAAAAGAAGTTGAGGAGCTGCAGGAGAGTGCACAGCCTAGTCACGGGCTAGAGAGTGAGGTGGTGCCTGATCTCGACAAGGACTAAATCTCTGTGTGTAACATTTACTCAGGAAGAACAGCAGGAGAAGGTAAAAAAGTTAAAATATTGAGAGATACGGTAGCCAACCAGTCTCTGATAGTAAGAGATGAAAGTATTTGCACTCCTCCTGAAATGTTACCCGAGAGAGTGTAATCTGTGGAATAAATGGAGAGAGATTTAGTTTTCCCGTGTGTAAGGTAAAGCAAGAAAGTCTAACCAAAACTGGGGAAGTGATAGTGGGAGGTGACTGAAAGAGTGTCCATTCCAGGAATACAGTTTGTTCTTGGAAACACCCAAGCAGGATCTAAGGTGGGAATGATGCCCAGTGTAGTGGAGAAGCTAAAAGAAAACCAGGGAACAAAAAAGTTAAATAGAAAAATAGCCTCGAATTTTTCCAGACCTGTGGTGACAAGATCTCACAATCATAACTTGAAGCAAGAAGGGAAAACAAAAGGGAAAGATGAAGGAGTCGAGGTCCAGTTAGCTGACACCCTGTTTGATGAAATAGTAAAGGAGAAACTTAAACAGGTAGAGGATCCTCCCTGGACTACCCAGGGAGATCCAATCAAACCAAGTCAGATACTTCAGAGACTTTTAAGCGACTCTTGGATAGGCACATGGGTGATAGTATAATGTAGGGTATGCAGGGTAGATTGATTTTAGTACGATAGTAGGTCGGCACAACATCATGGGCCGAAGGGCCTGTACTGTGCTGTACTGTTCAATGTTCGATGTTCTGAGCAGGCCGAGGTGTTTAGTTCTGAAAGACTAATGGAGTTAAAACAAAAAGATGAGACAATGGAAGATTTATATGATAAAGCCCACTTGGTAAAGGAATCGGAATGTATTCCAGAATGTTTTTCCTTAAGGATAGAATCCTAAGATGGAAATGGAGACCTTGGCAGGTTAGTGCAGAGGAGGAATGGGCGGAAGTTCACCAGATTGTGTTGGCGGTAGCATACAGGCAGGAAGCATTGTGGGTAACACACAAATTACCTGTAGGAGGTCATCTAGAAGTGAGGAAGACTCAGGCTAAGATATAGAAGCATTTCTATTGTCCTGGATTACATAAAGATGTGGTTGCATTTTGCCGAAACTGCTACACATGTCAGATGGTAGGAAAGCCTCAGGCAGTAATAAAACCAGCCTGAAATGTGCATTCCTGCATGCGAAGAACCTTTTACATGGTTTATGATGGATTGTGTAGCTCCCCTCCCTAAAACCAAAAGTGGGAACCAATATTTGCTTTCCACAACGAATGTGTCGACTGGATTTCCTGACGCAATTCCATTATGGAATGTCAAAGCACAAAAGGTCGTAGAAGGTTGCTTCCTTTATCTGTTTTGGACTACCCAGGGAGATTCAATCAGACCAAGGGCCCAATTTTACCGCCAAATCATTGAAGGAGGTCATGGATATTTTAGGCATCCGCACTTTAAATCAAGTGTGTACCACCCTGAATCCCAGGGAGCATTGGAAAGGTGGCAACAGACCCTAAAGAGCATGCTGAGGGCTTATTGCCAGGATTACCCAAATGATTGGGATAAAGGTATCTCATTTATATTGTTTGCTATTAGCGATGCTCCAAATTAATCGACATATTTCATTCCATTTGAACTGATATTCGGACACAAAATGAGAGGGCCTTTAAAATGATTTTAGGAAAAGTTGATAGGTCTAATCTCAGAGACCTCACTGCCCTCTCTCTTTATCTGCTTTCCGCTACTCCCACATCCAGTCCTGAAGAAGGGAATTACCTGAGTGTTGACTGCTCCTTTCCTCCAGATGCTGCCTGGCCTGATGGGTTCTTCGAGCCTCCTGTTTGTCTACCTTGGATTCCAGCATCTGCAGTTTTTCTTTTGTCTCTAAACAGAGTCAGTGATATAGCTGGACAACATTCGCCAGGTGGCACAGCATCTAATGACGCAAGAAGTAGATAAGAAATCTAAAATTTGGACGTTTGCCCACGGGGATGAAGTACTGGTGCTGTTACCAGTGGTAGGAGATCCCTTCAAAGCAAGGTTTAGTGGTCCCTATCAAATTGAGAAGAAGTTAAGTCAGGTGAATTATCTGGTAAAGATACCAGATAGGAAAAAAATTATTGGGTAGTCGTGTGAATATGCTGAAACATTTCTATGACAGGGAATGGGAACTGGAGAAACAGGTGTTAATTACTGCACCTCAGAGTGAGGAATCAAATCCAGATGATTTGGAGTTTGAAGTGTCTCAGAATAAATTAAATAATGAAGAAGTCGTAAAGAATGGGATAGGATCATGAGCTATCTGTCTCAGGAACAGAGAACTGAATTGAAAGGCTTGTTGCAGTATTCTGAGGACACATATAGAAATAGCATGGGGAATACGAATACTATCGTACATGAAGTTGATGAAGAGAATGTTGTTCAAATAAAACAACATCCCTACAGGTTTAATCCTCTCAAAGCAGCACAGGTGCAGAAGGAAGTGGAAGCGATGCTCCATGAAGACATCATCGAACCAAGTCAAAGTGAATGGAGTTCACTGATTTTGCTGGTTCCCAAATCTGATGGTACTCAACAATTCTACGCAGATTATCAGAAGATCAACATCATAACAAAATCTGAATCATGCCCAATTCCAAGGCTGGAGGACGATGTGGAAAATGTCGGACAAGCCACTTACATCACAAAGTTGGACTTACTTTGTGGTTACTCGCAAGTACCTTTGCCGGAGACAGCAAAAGATGTTTCCGCGTTTGTAGCCCCAAATGGGCTGTATCAATTTAAAATAATGCCCTTTGGAATGAAGAATGCACCATTCACATTTCAAAGACTTATCAACAGAGTTGTGGCAGGATTGACTAATTGTGCTGTCTATATAGATGACTTAGTGATCTTTGGCCATCCATGGAAAAATCACATGGTGCACTTTGCGGAGCTCTTTGAGAGATTACGGAAGGTGAAGTTGATCATAAATTTGGCAAAGGCAGAATTTGCGAAGCCGGAAGTGAGGCTATTAGGATACAACATTGAACATGGAAGAATGACACCGTGGAACATGAAGACAAAGGAAATCAAGGAATTTCGAACACCATCCTAAAAGAAGGAAATGCGATGATTTTTGGGTCTGAGCGGATTCTCCCGGACATTTGTATGAAGCATTAGTCGCATGCTGGCACTACTGCTGGATTTGTGGAAGAACATAAAATTCTGGTGGACAGAACAATATCAGGAGGCATTTGAGAATTTAAAAGTAGTGCTAACCCCTGCACCAGTTTCAGCCGTACCAAATTTCTTGAAACCCTTTAAAATCACCATTAACATAAGTGATGTAGGTGTTGGAGATGTGTTGTCACAGCAGGATGATTGTGGAATTGAGAGGCCAATCTGTTATTTTTCAAAGAAACTCGACATCCACGGGAAAAAAATCTTCAACTTTTGAAAAGGAGTTTCTGAATATGGTACTGGCCTTACAACATTTTAAAGTTCATGTTGCAAACAATATATCAGAGACAGTTGTGTACACTGATCACAAACTTTTGACACTTTTGGAAAGATTTAAAGAAAAGATCGCCAGACTATTTCATGGAGTCTTATGTTACAAGCATTTAATTTACAGATTGCAGATCGTGAAAATGTTATTGCAGATGCATCATTGCGAGATTAAAAGGAAAATGTGTCCATAAGATAGACACGGTAGCGCTCAATGTTATACATATGTGTATAGAATTAATATGAAATGTGTAACTCCAGATTAATGATTGATGTATCTACCAATAATGGTATTAAGATTTGGAGGAAAGCAAAATGAAGGAACGTTTTCTTCATGATGGTTCATTTTTTTCTGAAGTGGGGAGATGTTGTGACGTTGGTAGAATATTTGTGGATTGGAAGGCAGGATGTTAGAATTTGTTTGTAAAATAATTGGATGTGGTGAAGAATGCATGATCCCTTTAAAAGTTATGTTTTTTTAGGCTTGGAAATTTAAAAAGAAATGTTTACAGGAGCAGCAGATACACAGAGAGTTCTTGAAATTGAAGCATTGTATCAAAAGGCTATACTGTCAGCAGGCAAAGCAACATTTTTACCAAGACAACAGGTTTTTGGATTTAGCCAATTAATTTAAAGAAGGCCTTTGATACCAACTTCCAATTTGAATTTAATTGTTATGGTTTTGACACCCTTGGGCCAATCTTATTATAATGAATTAATAGGTCAGCAAGGGCATAAAAGAAGACGGCATTTGAAAATCAGGATGAAAGCAAACTGCCATCTGTTAAGAGAACAGCTCTTAACAACTATCTGCTCTAAAGAAAGAGAAAATCACTGACTCTCATGGAAATCTCGAAGATCTCAGAGTAAGCACCATATAACAAAGGTACTACGGCACTCTTAGCTAATATTCCTGACACAAGAATTCAACAGTGGAAGCCGTTCCTTGCTAGAGGACAGCAGAGAAGGCATAGAACATTCTGGCAAACTTATCCTGGCTGTAATTTCAAGAGATTAAGCAGTTTTTTTATTAATTTGGTTTATATATGTGGTACTTGTATCTATTGGAACAGTATACCATTTAGAATGTTGTTTTATTTGGGAATAGTTAATAGTTAAGGGGGAATTGGTTGGTTTGTTAGCAGTTCTGTTAATTGTTCACTGTTAGAGTAAATAAATAAAATGCTACTTGCTGATCATAGAGTGATTATCAGGAGTTCATTTCATGTAATCTCTCATTTCTAACAGATCGGGGGGAGAGGGTGAGAGGCAGATTATATACCTTTCATACTTCCGCTAACAAATTATGAGATGAAGTGAGCTTCTCTGGGTGTTTTGGTTTTAGTTATTTTAGGGGGGGATGTCAACCTCCATTTTGTCACGTAACACTTTAGATCTGGTAACCCTTCCTCAGAACTCTGAGGAAGTTGAGTTCTGAGGAAGGTCACTAGACATGAAAGTTAACTCTGATTTTTCTTTACAGATGCTGCCAGACCTGCTGAGCTTTTCCAGTAACTTGTGATTTTAAAGTCTTTTGTTGGAAATTTCTACTGCACAGTCCTAACTCCGGCTTCCCTGTATTTTTTTTAATCAAGCTTTGATGTCAACATTTAGCCATTTTATAATTTCCCATTCAACTTTATTGTGCTCGCAGTCAAACTCTTAATGCAAGATCTGACCACTAAGCAGAGCAAGTTTCTGAAACCTTCCCATTAGTTGCATTGTTGTTTTCTTCAGCTATCCACATTAACTGAGGAGATGTATAATAAAACAAAAGAAAAGGAACTTTCAACCAATTTTACCAACTAAAGCATCCCAAATGTACTTAAGGGAAGAAACAGATAATTTTTTATTTGATTTGATTTAATTCATTATTGTCACATGTGCCTAAATACAGTGAAAAGTATTGTTTTGCATGCAGTACAGGCAGATCATACTGTGATTGAACAGAGCAGGGAATAGAAAGTTACATAGGATTGAGGTTTAAAAGGGAGGACGACTGTAAGAAATGTGAGAATATGATCTGCTGTAGAGAGCTCACACAGAGTCACCCTGTGTCGACACCATTTTGAATCATCTGATTTGGCTGTTGTTGTTCGAGGAATGTTGCCTGGTGCAGCCGAAGAATTCTCTGCCCTTCTTTAAATCATTCCAGGAGGGATTTTAGCCTGAAGAGGTTTATCATTTCACTCAGTTTTGCATGGAAAAATCATCCTCAGAGATTTAGTTAAAGGTGGTGCTCACTTCAAAGGCGCAACTGAGACAATCTGACACTTTACACGATTCAATACTAAATACTCAACGACTAGGAAGCAGACGATAAATCAGAAATGTATGAGGTATTTTCTTAGTCAAGCTGACAAAAGCAGAATTAGTCGATGCGTACTGACTGAGATTTGCCATGAATAAGGTTGGTTTCATAAGAAACGCAAAGATTACTAAAATTTATAACTCGCTGTTTGGCTATCCTCAGTCCAGAAAGGCATTCCTCACTTAAGAAATAAGGAACGCAGCACGGTCAGAGATGTAATGTCTTTACTCTTCCTCTAGCTGTTTCGTGTGTTTCTTTCCTCGTCCCTTTGTCACTTGGCAGTGCACAAAGAAATCTTTGGTCACTGCATCATCGCTTGGTAGAAGCAAACTCAAACCTTACTTACTTACCTTCTGCAGAGAGCTCAGTCACGTCGGCAGTAGCAATGATGGTACCGGGGACCGGGCCGTGGCAGCTGCTGGGGCTGGTCGGACTTTGACGGTTGGCAGAGGAGCGGATGGTGAGAGCCTGGATGGTGGTCAGTGGCAAGGGACTCAACCCAGCACTGGATAGAGCATACCTTCATGGAAATTGTGGACTGTGTGTGTGTGTGTGTGTGTGTGTGTGTGTGTGTGTGTGTGTGTGTGT
>JAHRHZ010000250.1:2731071-2802947 GCA_024137785.1 Ginglymostoma cirratum
ACACACACACCACACTCACATACTCACGCACACACTCACACTCACACACACACACCACACTCACATACTCACACACAAATACCTACACTTACACACACCTGCATATTTTCACGTACGGACCAACACCAACATTCACACGTTCACTCACAAATATTGAACAGTGACCCTTAGTTCTAGGTTCTAGTGGCAGAGGTGACTTTATTGAAACATCCAAGATCCCAAGGGGACTTGACCAGGTGTATTTTGTTTTCTATTCATTTTTTGCCCATCCCAAGTTATCCTAGAGAAGGTGGTGGTGAGCTGCCTTCTTGAACCGCTGCAGTCCTCCTGCTGTGGGTTGACCCACAATGCCCTTAGGGAGGGAATTCCAGGATTTTGACCCAGCGACAGTGAAGGAACAGCAATATATTTTAAGTTATGATGGAGGGGAACTTGGAGGTGGTGGTTTTCCCATATGTCTGCTGCCCTTGTCCTTCGAGATAGAAATGGTCATCGGTTTGGATGGTGCTGTATGAGGATCTTTGGTGAATTTCTGCAGTGCATCTTGTAGATGGTACACACTGCTGCTACTGAGCATCGGTGGTGGAGGGAGTGGATGCTTGCGGATGTAGTGCCAATCATGTGGCTGCTTTGTCCTGGATGGTGTCAAGCTTCTTGAGTGTTGTCGGGGCTGCATCCATCCAGGCAGGTGGGGAGTATTCCATCATACTCCTGATTTGTGCCTTGTAGATGGTGGACAGGCTTTGGGGAGTCAGGAGGTGAATTTCTCATCACTGTATCCCTGGAACAAAAATGAAGTTACTGGAAAAGCTCAGCAAGTCTGGCAGCATCTGTGAGGGAGAAAACAGAGTTAACCTTTCGGGACTGGTGACCCTTCCTCAGAACAGTCATCCTAGCCTCTGACCTGCTCTTGTAGCCACTGTGTTTACGTGGTGAGTCCAGTTGAGTTTCTGGTCAGTGGTAACTCCCAGGATGTTGATAGTGGAGGATTCAGTGATGGTAACACCATTGAATGTCTAGGGGCGGTGGTTATACTGGGGATGATCATAGCCTGGCATTTGTGTGGCACAAATGTCACTTGCCACTTGTCAGCCCAAGCCTGGATATTGTCCAGATCTTGTTGCATGTGAACATGAACTGCTTCAGTATCTGAGGAGTCATGAATGGTGCTGAACATTGTGCAATCATCGGCGAACATCCCCACTTCTGACCTGACGATGGAGTGAAGGTCATTGATGAAGCAGCTGAAGGTGGTTGGGCTGAGGACACTATCCTGAGGAACTCCTGCAGGGATGTCCTGAAACTGAGATGATTGACGTCCCACAACCATGACCATCTCCCTATGTGTCAGGCATGACTCTAACCACTGGAGCGTTTGCCCCCGATACCCATTGATTCCAGTTTTGCTCCGGCTCCTTGATGCCATACTCGGTCGAATGTAGCCGTGTTATCAAGGGCTGTCACTCTCACCTCGCCTCTGCAATTCAGCTCTTTGCGGCCATGTTTGAACCAAGGCCGTAATGAGCTCAGGAGCTGAGTGGCCCTGGTGGAACCCAAATTGGGCGGATGCTGAAAGGATGTTTCCTCTTGTGGGAGAATCTAGAACCAAGTGTCACTGTTTAATTTAATAATAGCTAAAGCCATAGTTTAATAGTAACAATAATAATAACAACCTATCATTAAAAAGTGGCCCTTAATTCTAGATTCTCCTGCAAGAGGAAATATCCTTTCATCATCTGCTCAGTCGCGTCCCCTCAGAATCTTATATTTGTTTCAATTGAGTCACCTCTGACTGTTCTCAACACCAGAGGATACAGAGAGTTAGCAACTCCTTTGTCTGTCCAACGGTCTTTCTCTCTCTTTGGGCTCTATCCTATCGTTTACTCCCTACCCCACCCACCTCCCTATTTTCTCCATATAAACTGACGTTTTCCCAGCCACCATCAGTTCTGAGGAAGGGTCACCGGACCTGAATCATTAACTCTGTTTTCTCCTCCACAGATGCTGCCAGACCCGCTGAGCTTTTCCAGCAACTTTGTTTTTGTAGCAGAGGATACAGGCCGAGCTTGTCTAGTCTTTCCTCATTAGACAGACCACTCGTTGCTCATATTTTCAAAATTATCTTCACGAGAAGAGGCCAATACAATGGGGTTAATTTCTTGATAACAGTCAGGTAAAGGTTACTTGTGTTTATTAGACATAGTTCCTGAGACAATGAAGGGACTTGTGCATAACCTTCCTAACACCCTCAGACCTCCTGCCTTGCCATCCACCCAAACCTGCATCACACCAGATTCGAGGTAGTCTCCAAATTGACCACTGACTTATCCAAAGAAAACATGGCACGATGGAATGTGGACAGAGGCTCTAAGGATCCTTTGAAGTCCTAGCTGGAAAACAATGGACTGTAAGAGAAACTTGTTCTAACCAGAGGGAGTCTAGCCCTGAGGAGCCGAATGATGGTCGGTAGCTCAAGGGTAAATAGGGAAGGGCAACAAATATCCTTCTTTGCTGACTGGCCTTGGGCATTTAACAGCCTGGAGTCACATGGAGGCCCCCGCATGCAACACCAATGCTGTAGACTTCACTAAGTTTCAAGTCCATGCGCACCACCAAGCATTCCTGCTATCTCACCAGCAGCCAGTTGAAATCAATCAGTAAGAAAACCAGAGTGTTCGAGCGACAGGCATTGTAACCATTCATGCTGTACAGACATAAATAAATGCTCAGATGTTTAAAGTGAAGAGAGGTCATCACTGGCCACTTTGTGCACCAACTGTACAAAGTTGATCACTGATCATGTGCTTTCAAATTTTTCATGCAATGTGGTCATTAATGGCTAGGCCAGCATTTCTTGCCCATCCCTAACTGTCTGGCGGGGCAATTATGAGTCTGGAGTCACATGTAGGCCAGACTAGGCAGAGCTGGCAGATTTCCGACTTTGTGAGGAACCAGGTGAACCAGGTTTCTGTAGCAACTCAGTAGAACAAAGAACAAAGAAAATTACAGCACAGGAACAGGCCCTTTAGCCCTCCAAGCCTGCGCTGATCCAGATCCTCTACCTAAACCTGTCGCCTATTTTCCAAGGATCTGTATCCCTCCGCTCCCTGCCCGTTCATGTATCTGTCTAGATACATCTTAACTGATGCTATCGTGCCCGCCTCTACCACCTCCTCTGGCAATGCGTTCCAGGCACACACCACCCTCTGCATAAAGAACTTTCCACGCATATCTCCCTTAACCTTTTCCCCTCTCAACTTGGAATCATGACCCCCAGTAATTGATTCCCCCACTCTGGAAAAAAGCTTCTTGCCATCCACCCTGTCTATACCTCTCATGATTTTGTAGACCTCAATCAGGTCCCCCCTCAACCTCTGTCTTTCCAATGTAAATAATCCTAATCTACTCAGCCTTTCTTCATAGCTAGCACCCTCCATACCAGGCAACATCCCGGTGAACCTCCTCTGCACCCTCTCCAAAGCATTCACATCCTTCCAGTAATGTGTCGAGCAGAACTGTACGCAGTATTCCAAATATGGTCAAACCAAAGTCCTATACAACTGTAACATGACCTGCAAACTCTTGTACTCAATACCCCATCCGATGAATGAAAGCATGCCGTATGCCTTCTTGACCACTCTATCGACCTGCGTAGCGACCTTCAGGGTATAATGGACCTTAACACCTTGATCTCTCTGTGCATCAATTTTCTCCAGGGCTTTTCCATTTACCATATAGTTCACTCTTGAATTGGATCTTCCAAAATGCATCACCTCGCATTTGCCTGGATTGAACTCCATCTGCCATTTCTCTGCCCAAATCTCCAATCTATCTATATTCTGCTGCATTCTCCGACAGCTCCCTTCACTATCTGCTACTCCACCAATCTTAGTGTCATCTGCAAACTTACTAATCAGACCATCTATACCTTCCTCCAGATCATTTATGTACATCACAAACAACAGTGGTCCCAACACGGATCCCCGTGGAACACCACTGGTCACAGTTCTCCATTTTGAGAAACTCCCTTCCACTATAACTTTCTGTCTCCTGTTGCCCAGCCAGTTCTCTATCCATCCAGCTAGTACACCCTGGAACCCATGCAACTTCACTTTCTCCGTCAGCCTACCATGGGGAACCTTATCAAACGCCTTACTGAAGTCCATTTAAAGACATCAACTGCCCTTCCGTCATCTAACAACTTTGTCACTTCCTCAGAGAATTCTATCAAGTTGGTAAGACATGACCTTCCCTGAACAAAACCATGCTGCCTATCACTAATAAACCCATTTTCTTCCAAATGTAACGAGATCCTATCCCTCAATATCTTCTCCAGCAGCTTCCCCACCACTGACATCAGGCTCACCGGTCTATAATTACCTGGATTATCCGTGCTACCCTTCTGAAACAAGGGGACATAATTAACAATTCTGCACTCCTCCGGGACCTCACCCTCGTTCAAGGATGCTGCAAAGATATCTGTTAAGGCCCCAGCTATTTCCCCTCTCGCTTCCCTCAGTAACCTGGGATAAATCCCATCCGCACCTGTGGACTTGTCCACCCGAATGCCTTTTAGCATACCCAATACTTCCCCCCTCCTTATGATAACTTGACGAGAGTAATCAAACATCTATCCCTAACCTCAACATCCTTCATGTCCCTCTCCTCAGTGAATACCGATGCAAAGTACTCATTAAGAATCTCACTCATTTTCTCTGACTCCTTACATAACTTCCTTCTTTTGTCCTTGAGTGGACCAACCCTTTCTCTAGTTACCCTCTTGCTCCTTATGTATGAATAAAAGGCTTTGAGATTTTCATTAACCCTGTTTGCTAAAGATATTTCATGACCCCTTTTAGCCCTCTTAATTCCTCATTTCAGATTGGTCCTACTTTCCCGATATTCTTCCAAAGCTTCGTCTGTTTTCAGTCACCTAGACCTTATATATGCTTCCTTTTTCCTCTTTGCTAGTCTCACAATTTCACTTGTCATCCATGGTTCCCTAATCTTGCCCTTTCCATCCCTCATTTTCACAGGGACATGTCTGTCCTGCACTCTAATCAACCTCTCTTTAAGAGCCTCCCACATATCAAATGTGGATTTACCCTCAAACAGCTGCTCCAAGTTCCCCAGCTCCTGCCAAATTTTGCTATAGTTGGTCTTCCCCCAATTCAGCACTCATCCTTTAGGACCACCCTCGTCTTTGTCCATCAGTATTCTAAAACTTACGGAATTGTGATCACTATTCCCAAAGTAACCCCCTACTGAAACTTCAACCACCTGGTCGGGCTCATTCCCCAACACCAGGTCTAGTATGGCCCCTTCCCGAGTTGGAATATTTACAGACTGCTCTATAAAATCCTCCTGGATGCTACTTACAAATTCTGCTCCATCTGAACCCCCAACACTAAGTGAATCACAGTCAATGTTAGGAAAATTAAAATCTCCCATCACCACCACCCTTTTGCTCCTACATCTTTCCATAATCTGTCTACATGTGTGTGCCTCTATCTCATGCTCACTGTTGGGAGGCCTGTAGTACAGCCCTAACATTGTTACCGCACCCTTCCTATTTCTGAGCTCTGCCCATATTGCCTCACTGCTCGAGTCCTCCATAGTGCCCTCCTTCAGCACAGCTGTGATCCTCTTTGACCAGTAATGCAACTCCTCCACCCCTTTTACCTCCCTCTCTATCCCGCCTGAAGTATCTATATCCTGGGATATTTAGTTGCCAATCTTGCCCTTCCCTCAACCAAGTCTCAGTAATAGCCATAACATCATGCTCCCAGGTACTAATCCAAGCCCTAAGTTAATCTGCTTTATCTACTACACATCTCGTATTAAAATAAATGCACCTCAGACCACCTGTCCCTTTGTGTTCATCATCTGCTCTCTGCTTACTCTTCCCCTTAGTCACACTGACTTCATTATCTAGTTCCTTACAGGCTTTAGTTGTTACCTCCTTCCTGTCCACTAACCTCTTCATTTGGTTCCCATCCCCCTGCCACATTAGTTTAAACCTTCTCCAACAGTGTTAGTAAAAGCAACCCCTAGGACATTAGTTCCAGTCCTGCCCAGGTGTAGACCGTCCTATTTGTGATAGTCCCACCTCCCCCAGAACCGGTTCCAATGTCCCAAAAATCTGAACCCCTCCCTCCCGCACCATCGCTCAAGCCACTCATTTATCCTGCCTATTCTTTCATTTCTACTCTGACTAGCACATGGCACTGGTAGCAATCTTGAGATTACTATCTCTGAAGTTCTACTTTTTAACTTGGTTCCTAACTCCCTAAATTCTGCTTGTAGGACCTAATCCCGTTTTTTACCTATATCATTGGTGCCTATATGCACCACGACAGCTGGCTGTTCACCCTCCCCTTTCAGAATGTCCTGCAGTCGATCTGAGACATCCCTGACCCGTGCACCTGAGAGGCAACATACCACTCGGGAGTCTCGTTTTTGACCACAGAACCACCTATCTACTCCCCTTACAATCGAATCCCCTGTGACTATAGCCCTTCGACTCTTTTTCCCACCCTTCTGTACATCAGAGCCAGCCACGGTGCCATGAACCTTGCTACTGCTGCCGTCCCCTGGTGAGCCACCTCCCCCAACAGTATCCAAAACAGTCTGCCTGTTTTGGAGGGAGATGACCGCAGGGGACACCTGCACTGCCTTCCTGCTTTTTCTCTGCCTTTTGACCAATTTGCTGAGCGTGCTATCCACTGTGACCAATTTGCTGAGCTTGCTATCCAGTGGTTAAATGGTCACCATTAGCTTTCTGTTGGATTGAAATTTCACCATGTGCGTGGTGAGATTTGAATCAATGTCGCCAGGACATTCACCTGGGATTCTGGGTGACAAATCTACTGACACTATTAGAAGACCCCACATGTGGCAAGGATACCATTCTGCTCCAAAAATACAAGTAACACACGATTAAAATTAGCAAGTATTTCTTTTAAATCAGAATTCAAATTTTCAAACAGCACTGGCAGGATTTGAAATCTCATTTTCTGGGTGAACAGTTTCTCCATCTCGGAGACTTTATTACATCTTAATGGCCCTTGCAATATCCTTTGTTATCATAAAAAGCTTCAGTTAATTCAAGGTGTGAGGGCTAACAGTACTTGAGGAGACGCACATAATGTTAACTTCAAATAGTGAGGAATTAGTTCCCTGACCAACAGGCATTCACTGTCTCAGTAATAAAAACAGAAATTGCTGCAGGAACTCAGCAGGTCTGGCACTATCTGTGGAGAGAAAGCAGGGTCAAGGTTTCTGGTCTATTGACCCGTCTTCAGAACCGATGGTGCCAGACCTGCTGAGCCATCACAGCAATTTCTGTTTTTTGTTCCTGATTTCCATGAGAATTCTTTCGTGTTTTTGTCCAGTGTCTCTTTGACAGATTGCCTGGGCTACAGGCACAGGTTGGATGGGCTGTAATACGGCTGCTCCGCAAGCTGCTAGTCAGAGAACAGCTGTCTTCAAGTTCCGCTATCAGATACCATTGGAACATGCCAACAGGGCTGGTTTTAATCTGGTCATTTCCACACTGTTCACTCACAATGTTTTTTTTTGACATTAATCATTTCCTCCATTTCAATCTTTTTTCCCAAGGGCCGCTGTTGATGAATTTGAACAAAGATTGCAAAATCGTGTAAATACACTTATGCATGTACATTCTTCCTCAACCCTCAGAACTTATGCATGAAATGCTAATGAAATTCTGGCTTTGATATCTGGAGGACTGCAGCATAAGGATGTAGAAATTATGCTGCAGTTATACCAAACCCTGGTTACAGCCCGAGATAACAAGGCGTGGGGCTGGATGAACACAGCAGGCCAAGCAGCATCATGGGAGCAGGAAAGCTTGACGTTTCGGGCCTTGACCCTTCATCAGAAAATATTGACCTTCGTTTTCTGATGAAGGGTCTAGGCCTGAAATGTCAAGCTTTCCTGCTCCTATGATGCTGCTTGGCCTGCTGTGTTCATCCAGCCCCACACCTTGTTATCTCCAATTCTCCAGCATCTGCAGTACCTTTTATCCCTGGTTAGAGCCCACTTGGAGTACTGAGAGAAGATGTGGGCACCAGGCCTTAGGAAGAATATATTGACCTTGGAGAGAGTGCGACGAATGTTTACAAGAATGATAACTGCACTTCGGGGGTTAAGTTATGAGCAGAGATTATCCAAATTAGGCCTGTTTCCCCTTGAACTTGGAAGGTTAAGTGGGGTCTGAGAGAAGCGTTCGAGATACTAACAAGAAAAGAGGAGGTAGATAAAGGTAAATTATTTCTACTGCTGGGAGACTCTCGAACTACGGGACACAGTCTAACAGTTAGGGCCAGATAGTTCAGAAAAGATGTTAGGAAGCAATTCTACATGCAAAAGTTGGGAGAGGTTTAGAACTCTCTTCCACAAATGGCAGTGAATGCTGGATCAGTCGTTAATTTTAAATTTGAGATAAATAATATTTAGTTGAGCAATACTGATAAGGGATATGGGCCAGAGGCAGGGATATGGAGTTAGGCCACAGATCAGCAATGAGCATATGGGTTGATGGAACAGGTTGGAGGAGCTGAATGGCTGACTCCTGTTCTATTTTCCCTTAAAACCCCTCAAACTAACTCAGACTCCAATGTTTCTATTCACTTTAAACTTGGAGAACAATGTCCTTCATGTAGACTGTCCTTCACCTATAAACAACTGACTTTGACAGTCCATATTTACTTCTGACTTGTCACAGCTTTCTCTTGGCTGCCATGTTGGCTTTTCTGTCCATTAACTGCTGTAGGGTTCGGGTGAAGCTCAACACAAAATGGAAGAACAACAGTAGATCAGTCAACTGTACACTCTCCAGTCTTTTTGGTTTATCATTGTGTCCAACAATGACAGAACAGAACATCTGCCTCTGACTTGTAGTATGCGCTTTTCATTTCTCTGTTTTACCTTGCTGATCTTATCTTGCTTCTTTCATTATTCATTTATGTTGCATTCAGATGTTTTTTACCCCCCATTTGGACACAACATTTGTTTCTTCATGACATCCATTGACAGGCTTTTTGGCTGTAACATCATGTAACCTTTTGCTATTTAACATGCCCCGTAGTCCAACATATCACCTATTCAACTTCCTTAAGATGTAGGAGGAGAAGTAGGCCAATCAGACCCTTGGGTCTGCTCTGCCATTCAATGAGATCATGGCTAATCTGACAATCCTTAGCTCCACTTTGCTGCCTTTTCCCTGTGACCTTAAACTCCCTTACTCCTTTCTTGCTGCCTACCCACTTTCGTTGGTGTAAAGCTTCTTTCATTGCTGATGGAAGCATTAAGTCTCTTTCTCTCCACAGACAATGTGTTTTTCCTAACATTTTTTATATTTTCTTTCAGGTTTCCAGCATCTGCAGAGTATTACTTTATTTTCAGAGTGAGTGTCACATCAGATTCTGAGATGAGTTTCAACCTCTACAGGACACCCCTAAGATACTTTATTTCCATCTCTGTAACATCTTGTGACTTTCCAACATCTCAGTTAACCCATTCTTGAAGTTATTGTTCATGCTTTTTTTTTTTCAATTCATTCACAGGATGCAGGTGTCTCAGGCTAGGCCAGCATTTATTGCCCATTTCTAATTGCCTAGAGGGCAGCTCAGAGTCAACCACATTGCTGTGGGTCTAGAGTCACTTGTAGGCCAGACCAGGTAAGAATGGCAGATTCCTTCCCTCAAGGACATTAATGAACCAAGTGGGTTTTCCTTGACATTGGACAATAGATTCTTAATCCCAGATTTTTAGTGAATCCTAATTCCAACATCTGTCATGGTGAGTTTTGAACCAGGTTTCCAAGAACTTTAGCTGGGTCTCTGAATGAGCAGTCCAGCGACAATACCACTAGACCATCACCTCCCCTGAGGGAGGTAGTGGTTGCTGGCAATGGCACTGGTCTAATAATCTAGAAACCTAAATGAATGTTTTGGCGGACATGACTTTGAATCCTATCATGGTAGATTGTGAAATTAAAATCAAAGAAATGTCAAATTAAAAATCCAGTCGAAAGGTGAGAGGGGAAAGTTTAAGGGAGATGTGCAAGGGAAGATTTTCATGCAGAGAATGGTAGGAGCCTGCACTGCCAGAGGAGGTGGTGGAAGCAGGCACATTGGCGATATTTAAGAGGCATCTGGATAGTTACATGAATAGGGACAGAATTGAGGGATATGGACCAAAAAAGGGCAGAAGGTTTTTTAGTTTAGTTAGGGTATGATGATCAGCACAGACTTGGAGGGCCGGAGAGCCTGTCCCTGTGCTTTACGTCCCTTGTTCTGCTTTTTGTTCTTTTTGAAAGCAACCATGTAGCAACTGTCATTAACTGTCATCTGGACAGCCCTTGTGGTATCGTGATAGTGTCTGGGCCAGGAGGTCTTGCTTCAAGTACCAGCTGCTCCAGAGATGCGTCAGAAGTTCGCTGAACAGGAAGTTAAAAACCCATCTGATTCTCTCCTTTAGGGAAGGAAATCTGCCATCCTTACCTGGTCTGGCTTACAAGTGACTCCAGGCCCAACAGAAGGCGGTTGACTCTTAACTGCCCTCCAGGCAATTAGAGATGAGCAATAAATGCTGGTCCACCCAGCAATGTCCACATCCCCTGAGTGAATAAAAAGAAGTTAAACAACCCGCGGTGACTCCTTGGCTAATACTGTTGCCTCACAACACCAGGACCCAGGTTCGATCCCAGTCTTGGGTGGCTGTCTGTGAGTGTGGAGTTTGCACATTCGCCCTGTGTCTATAGGCTCCGATGTGCAGTTTAGCTGGATTGGCCATGTTAAATTGCCCACAGTATCCAGGGTTGTGTAGGTTACGTGGATGGATTAGACATGGGAATTGCAGCGTTATAGTGTAGGGGAGTGGGCCTAGGTGGGATGCTCTTCAGGGGGTTGGTGTAGACTCAATGGGCCAAATAGCCTGCTCCCACACTATAGGGATTCTATGAAGAAAATATGTTGACTCAGTAACATCTGACTTGTGATAGTTGCAGAACCCTGCTGAGGTTTTGTGTTAACCATGCAACACTAAGAGTGTGCTGACCGTGAGGTGATCCTCTTTCTTCAATGAAGCATAAAGTCAAGGCTGCCACTGTCCTCATGGATGAAGATGAGAGATCGTGTGCCAACCTTTTCAAGGATAACAGAGAAGGATCCTCCTGCCATTCTAGATAATTTTAGTCTCTTACCCAACAGTTTTTATGAACAGATAAACTGGTCATATTGCATTGAAAAAAGATATGTTGGAGATCAAAGCAGGTCAGGCAGCATTTGTTGTTTTCAGTTCAGGTTCCAGCATCTGCAGTAATTTGCTCCTACACTGTCATCATATTGCATTATGGTTTCCCAAACTATGAATGTATTTTCTGCCGTGTTGTCCCACTTTATGGTGACAGAGATACCACAGGAAGTACAACATTGACTCTGACAGAGGTCGTGAAGAGGTTATACAAAGGTACAGAGATATTAGGAACTGCAGATGCTGGAGAATCTGAGATAACAAGGTGTACAGCTGGATGAACACAGCAGGCCAAGCAGCATCAGAGGAGCAGGAAGGCTGACATTTCAGGCCTAAACCCTTCTTCAGAGATTTCTGAAGAAGGCCTGAAATGCCAGCCTTCCTGCTCCTCTGATGCTGCTTGGCCTGCTGTGTTCATCCAGCTCTACACCTTGTTATCTTAAACAATTTTCTCATTGTTCCTGTAGGAGTTGGTGGGGGCTGGATGTGAAATCCTAGTTTATACATGGTAGGTTTAAAGACGAAAATGATTTCAATTCTTTTTGGGAAGAAACATGATTTTTTTTTCAGATCAACGTACTCCTAACACAAATTGCCATAAGTAAAGGTTAACATTTTCACTGTTGTGACAGATGGAGATAAATTTGGTGTGTGGAGATAAAGTGATCTTGACTGAGAATACCATCAACTCTTTGGGTATGAAACATTCAGGATTAAATAGGACAGTTGGGGTTTATACAGATAAACTCAACCACTTTATCAAATTGTCCCCATTACAGTGGAACACATCAATATTTATTTAATAATTTGAAGGAGACTTGATCCTTTGGAAAAATCTTCCTTTCAGAGCCAAATCAATATTAGCTGTCAGTGGTTCGACATATTTTCTGTCATGAAAAGACTGAAGATGTAATGAACCCATTTTGCTTAACATGAGAAAGGTCGCTCAAGTTGCGAATGTGGAGAAACATCATGAAATTTGTTATTGTGAAAAAATATTTTGTATCATTAACTTCTTGTAAATTGTTTTCATTTGATGTGGGCCTCGCTATCAAGGCCAAGCCATCCCTAATTGCCCCTGTACCTGCTAGTACACCTACTAGGGCCATTTCAGAGGGCAGTTTAGAATCAAGTTATAGGAAGGATATTAAAAAGCTGGCAGGGCTTAGAAGAGATTTACCAAGATGTTGCTGGGTACAGAAGGTTTGAGCTATTAAGGAAGGTTGGATAGGCCGCGACTTTTTCCACTGGAACATAGGAGGTTGAGAGGTGACCTAATAGAAGTTTGTAAAGTAATGAGAGGTACATATAGAGTTAAAGGTGGTTGTCCTTTCCCTAGGATGGGGCATTTCAAGACTGGGAACATATCTTGAAGGCAAGAGGAGAGAGATTTAAAAACACATGAATGGCAAACTTTTTACACAAAAGGCAGTTTGCGTGTGGAATGAACTTCCTGAGGAAGTGGCGAATGTGAGCACAATTACAACATTGAAAAGACGTTTGGGTTAGTATATGAGTAGGAAAGATTTGGAGGGATATGGCCCAGGAGCAGAGAGGTGGGACCAGTTCAGTTTGGGATTATGTTCAGCATGGACTGGCTGGACTGAAGAGTTTGTTTCTGTGCTGTATGACTCTATGATTGAATGTAGGTCAGGAGTCACATGTAGGTCAGACCAGGAAAGGAAGGGAGCTGAACCAGAAAGGTATTCTTATGACAATGAGAGCACAGTCACCACTAGATCATATTCAATTCCTGATTTTTATTGGGTTTGACTATCAATCAAAATGGGATTCATCCCAGAATCTTACTCTGGGTCTCTAGTCCAGTGATTTTCCTTTCGTGACTCTATGCACAAGGGTCTGTTAAGGAATTTAAGTCAACTGAGGTATGGCAAGGATTAAAGCAATTAATTATAAATATAATAATTAGTGTTCTCGCATCTGACCCTCTCCCTGAAGTAAAACAAAGAAACGTAGATGCTTAAGCCTGAATCACACAAAAACAGAAAATGTTGGAGAGCCTCAGTAGGTCCAGCAGCAGCTGTGGAGAGAGAAACCGAGTTAACATTTCAAGTCCAGTGACCCTTCTTCAGAATAAAAGTTAAATTGCCACAGTCCTATCAGACCATGGGCTGCTGTCTCATCAGAGTGTGACCCCTGGTGGTCACCACTCTTCAGGTGAGGAGAGAGGTTGGGAAGGAGAATCCTTTGTGGTCACCTCAGCCGGTGTAGGAACCCATTCTGAAACAGGGTCACTGGACTTGAAACACTAACCCTGTTTCTCTCTCCGCAAATGCTGCCATACCTGCTGAGTTTCTCCAGCACATTCTGTTTTTGTGTTTGTCTGAGCCTCCTCCTTTGCTGGGACATGTGCACATTGTGGAGCGCAGACATTCGTGAAGGGAAGATTTAATTGTGTATAACTGTGTCTCCTTTAGTGAAATAGGCCACCAGGGCTCACCGTCTTTTCTAAAACACTTGTTTGAGAGACTGAAGGACTACCTATACCTGGAGCCATAACCAAACAGCAACAACTTTAGTTTGCGCGTGGCTTGAAGCTCAGTAAGATACCATCAGACACCTCAACCTCATCCAGTTTGCAAACCCAAACAGTCAGGAATCCTCTGAGATCGTTACACTGCTTCAATTCCGGCCTCTTGCACATCTCTGTGTGACTCCATAAAAAGTGTACTTATTAAGTCTTTGCAGTTATCCTAACTGGAATTGTAAGGCACCTGAGAGAATTGGCAGTCCTGAATGTTTGGCAGGCTGCAAACATCCTGGTTTCACATTCGAAATCTAGTTCTGTACTAAACTTCATGAGCTCAAAAGTCAAATTCAAAATGCTACAATCTGTCACCTTGTGCCAGTATATTTTCTCAGCATGTGGAAAACTCATCAAATGACACCTCCTCATCCTAATGCAGTCACTCCAAGACTTTGCCCACCATTTATTCCCTTCTGAGATCTGAGGAAGGGTCACTGGACCCGAAACGTTAACTCTGTTTTCTCCTTCACAGATGCTGCCAGACCTGCTGAGTTTTTCCAGCCACTTTGTTTGTGTTCCTGATTTACAGCATCTGCAGTTCTTTTGGTTTATTCTCTTCAGTTGCCTCCAGCCTTTTTTGGAGGCTGCATGTCACTTGGTTGTGCAGAAACATTCAGATCTCTGAGGTAGAGGGTGATAGGTTTTATTCCTGGACTCATCTCATCTGAATCCTCCATGTAATGCTGGCTGAATGCTCCTTTGTTTTTACCGTTGCCTGTTGTGTAGCTTGTATGCCTGGTGATATGACTGCAGAAGATGCTGTTGGAGAGCAGTGAAATTTTTCTGCTGCCTCTGTCAATATTTATTGCTATAGAAATTCATTTAATTTGCTGTTTGAGGGATTTTGCTGAATAGAAACGAGGTGTGCATTTGACTGGAAATGAACGACAATAGCCCTTTAAAACATCTTCATTCACTGTGACATGCTCTAACTGTGAAATACACTATTTAAATGCAAATTCTTTCTTTACTTGCTCCTTAATGTATTAAAGTTGATATATAAATGCAATGCTCTTGATGTTGCTGCCTAAACTTGTACGGAATTGAGTTGATACTGTTTTGTTATTCCTTTACTTATGATCATCGGGGAACTTTTTAATGCAAGTCTCAACGTGATATATTAGAGCTGCTAGTCAGGGAGGCAAAGCTGGAGATTTTCCCCCTTTTCCTTTCATGTTCAGAGCACTGTTATCGAGATGGGCCACAACTAAGCTCCATCCACCATTTAAAATTCCGTTAGTTTTTCCATCATGATCAAGATGCAATGCTAAAGCCATGTTAATTATATTGTTTAGCTGCAATAGTGAATGACATGGTTTAATAAAGTATATTGAACAGTTATATGATGCTGCTTGGCCTGCTGTGTTCATCCAGCCCCACACCTTGTTATCTCTTATATTGAACAGTTGATAGGAGAGATTGTTGGCTCACTGAGGCTCAGTCTCACTGAGAAATGAAGCAAGCATATGTAATGTTACATTCTGAACATAACCCAGTTATCAAGAAAAGTATTATTGTCCAGTTTTTTGTTTCATCCTCTGGCTTGGGATTAAAGGAACGTGCAGGTACTCTAACTGGAAATCAATCCATTTTTGATCTTGATGTCTGTTCACTCAGCAATTGCGTACAGGTCTGGTCATCACACACCACCAGAAGGATGTGGAGGCTTTGGAGAGGGTACAGAAAATGTCTACCTGGATGTTTCCTGGTCTGGAGGGTATTAACTATTAGAGAGGTTTGGAAAAGCAAGGTTTCTGTTCATTAATGTCAGAGGCTGAGTGGTGACCTGATAAAAGTTTACAAAATTGTGAAGCATGGACAGAATAGATAGTCAGAGTCTTTTTTTTTCCCAGGGTGGAAATGTCAATTGCTAGGTGATATAAATTTACGTTAAAAGGGGGAAAGTTTAAAGGAAATGTGAGAGGCAAGTGTTTTTACACAGAGGGTGGTAAGTGCCTGGAATAAGTTGCAAGATGATACAATAGTAACATTTAAAAGGCATCTTGACAGGTCCACGAATGGCAGGGAATGGAGCGATATGGATCCCACAGAGGCAAAAGGTTTTTAGTTCAGACAGGCGTCATGTATCAATGCAGACTTAGTGGGCCGAAGGGTCCGTCTCTGTGCTGTATCGATCTTTGTTCTTTATGTCAGTCTGGACATGAATCCTTCACTTTCTGAGCTAGAGGCAGTAATACTGCGGCTGGGTCAGTGTTTACCAATGCAGCTGCCACTGTAGGGTTCCCCTGAAGCCAATGTGCCAACATATTGACTTCCGATTTCAGAACTCGTTATCTTGCATGGACACTAGAGGCTATCTGTACATCAAACGTAAAAAAGAAAATGAGGGACTACCATTGTTCACCCCATTGGAGAGGAGCTCCTTGAAGAATGTCTACGCTTTATGATTAAATTGCAATACTTTCGTATTCATTCCCCCTTGAGCACAATTATGATGTTCAACCTTCCTTCAATCTCGTTTATTGTATTTACTGCTCACAATGTGATCTCCTCAACATTAGCGAAACCGAATATAGACTGCATGGCCACGTTGTGGAACGTAAGAACATAAGAACCAGATGCAGGAGTAGGCCATCCGGCCCCTCAAGCCTGCTCCACCATTCAATAAGATCATGGCTGATTTTTTCATGGCCTCAGCTCCACTTACCCACCCTCTCACCATAACCCTTAATTCCTTTACTATTCAAAAAATTATCTGTGTAGGCTTTAAAAACATTCAATGAGGAAGCCTCAACTGCTTCACTGGGCAGGGAATTCCACAGATTCACAACCCTTTGGGTGAAGAAGTTCCTCTTCAACTCATTTCTAAATATGCTCCCCCTCATTTTGAGGCTATGCCTCCTGGTTCTAGTTCCACCCGCCAGTGGAAACATCCTCCCTGCTTCTATCTTATCTATTCTCTTCATAATTTTATATGTTTCTATAAGATGCCAATTCATTCTTCTAAATTCCAATGAATATAATCCCAGTATACTCAGTTCCTCTACATAAGCCAACCCTCTCAACTCCATAATCAGCCTAATGAACCTACTCTGCACTCCCTCTAGTGCCAATACATCCTTTCTCAAGTAAGGAGAAGAAAACTGCACACGGTACTCCAGGTGTGGCCTCACCAGCACCCTATACAGCTATAACATAACCTCCCTGCTTTTAAACTCAATCCCTCTAGCAATGAAGAAAACCTCCACTCCAAAACATAAGAGTAGCCCCGAACATCAGGTTGTTTGCTGTTTGTAAAAAGCATCTTCCTATCAGACCAACATTTCTGTCCTAGGTCTGTAATAATGTTCTAGCGAAGCCCTTTCCAAGTTGGAGGATCAACGCCTCATTTTACACTAAAGCATTTTAAAGCCTTCAGGACTCGACATTGAGTTCAACAACATTAGATCATGAATATTGTCTTCCTTTTTGGTTATAGTTCCAAAAATGGGTTTGCTCCCAGCAGAGCTGACCTATTTTCTACAACTCACACCTAACATTGACATCAGGTCTACATCATTCTCCTACCTCTACTGCCGTGAACACTCTCTTTGTTTATTGATCTGGGCACCTTCACCATCTGTTCCACTTCTCCTCCTCCACCTTTGGTAGTATCATAAAAACCATCATTTTCTAAAACCTTTCAATTCTGAAGAAGAGTCATACCAATCTCAAAGAGCGAACTCTCTTTCTTTTATCCTAAGATGCTGCCGGACCTGCTGGGTTTCTCCAGTCCTTTCTGTTTTTATTATACATGATAACATTCTGAGATTAAATGAAAATAAAAAGCCATTGAGCATTCCCTATGACAAACATTTTGCTCTGAGATATCTTCTGTTGCTTAGTCCAATGCAATTCTCGACCTCAACCATTCATTGTCGGTGTAACTGGCATCACCCAAATTTTTTCTTATTAATGAGCTCGAATTCTTCCACTTCGCCAACTAAGATCCAGCTCAATGATGGGTGTAAGCATGTGAACAGACTGTGGGGGACCTGTTGCGGTACGCTAGCAGTGCTTTACCCTCTGATCCTGAGCTCTAACTTCTGTTTGCTCCTGATGGGCATTGTCGTGTGGTGTGAACATGTCTTTCTTTCCTTTCAAGGCTAGGTAGTTCATAATATGGAACAATACAGAGCAAATAGCTCTTGACCACTTGTGGGAAACATGTAAGCAATTTATTCTGGGTGAACTGGAAGGGCTGATGAACCAAAGAGAATAAGCAATCTGTATAAATTTTATCTTTAAATTTGTTCTCCCATGTAATGAAGTCCACAGAAAAATACAGTTCTAATTTTGCTTCTGTCACTCTGTAATGATCAGAGAGATGGAAGACTCATTCCATCTGCCTCAGTTGGATTCAATCCCAGATCCTGAATATCAGATGTCATTGTAATAATTAGTACAAAATATTACATAAGGCCACATGGACATTGTCAGTGCAGAGCACTGAAAAATCAACATAAGGTCAATTCTTTCTCAAATAGAAGGTTAGAGGGAGGTCAATAATGTGCAAAGGTGACCAGATGCAAACTCTGCACACAAACATCTTTCATTTAAAGAGCATCATCTATGTTGTAAAATATCCCAAAACTTTCACAGGTTCATTGGCAATCAAGATTTTCCTGTTGCCTCTGTAGCAAGGCTAGGATGGGTGATTAAAAGCAAGGTCCCAAAGTTAGCTTTTAAAGAGTATCTTAAAAAAGGAGGGAGATAGAAGAGAGATGAGGAAATGTAATGGTGCGATGGGAGTCAAAGAGGTCTGAATTATCAGAGAGCAGACGTTATGAAGGGCTGCAGTGCCAAGGGAGTTCACAGAGATAAGGAGAGATGAGACCTTGTACAGATTTGAACAAGGCTGAGAAATTTAAAATAGAGACGTCAATGATTTGGGAATGAACATTGGTGATGAAACATAGAGGGAGAGGAGTGAATGAGACTTGATGCATGTAAGGGTACACAGTAGCTGAGTCTCACAATGACCTCCAGTTTATTGAAGATATGATGTTGTCAGAAGAGACAAATCATTTTCAAATACCAAGTGGGGAACCTCATAAATAAATTCAAGTACCATAAACATAATAACCAATAAGGTCACTTCCTCTGGCAGTTCATTCCATACACGAACCACGTTCTGCGTGCAAACGTCATCCCTCAAGTCCCTTTTAAATCGTTTTCCTCTCACCTGGTTTTGAACTCCCCCATCCTAGGGAAAAGACCTTTGCCATTCACCTTATCTATGCCCCTCATGATTTTATCAGCCTCATTTTTACATAGAGGGTGGTGTATCTGTGGAATGAATTGCCGGAGGAAGCAATAAATGCATGCACGGTTAAAACATTGAAGGGACATTTGGATAGGTACATGAATTGTAAGGTTTAGAGGGATATGGGCCAAACACAGGCAGTGGGACTTGCTTAGCTTGGGAAACTTGTTTGGCGTGGACTGGTTGAGCCAAAGGGTCTGTTTCCGTGCTGTTTGACTCTATGACACAAGTTGAAGTCTTGGAATTACCAAGCAATTTCTCCAACATTATTGACATTCTCTTTCAGTCAGCTGGGACTGACATCCCACGTCCTCAATAGGAAGGGTCATCCACAGGGAACATGTGACCTCTGACCTGCCATTAGCTCTGTGGTTAGTAGAGTGTGAGTTCTCCACATATCCAGGATGTGGGAATCAAAATCTTCCCACAACATTCACTATTTAAAAGTTTATATTCCCACTGAAGTCCCAAATAAACATTATGGAAGAAAAAAATCAGACACTTTTCATCTGACTTGGCTAGTACAGTTCTTTTCCAAGGTACAGAACACAGCGTCCAGGGAATATTTTAAATTTGGTAAATTCTGATAAGATTTTTTTAGGATGTCACATTGAAGAGGTAGTTAGATCCCACAGCCTTTCACCATTTGATTCCTGTTTTCTGCCTTTTTCTTGATAGCTATAAACTTTTTAACACTCTCTGCATCAGACTTCACTAAGTTCACATCCTCGAGGTAGCCTGGAATTTGTTCCTGGAATGAGCACTGATTACAGCCGCTGATAACATATGCAGAGGGTGGAAGTTACATTCAGGTTTAACTCTATCTAGAATGTGTCAGAAGTCACATGGCACCAGGTTATAGTCCAACAGAGATAGTAGGAACTGCCGATGCTGGAGAATCTGAGATAACAAGGTGTACAGCCGGATGAACACAGCAGGCCAAGCAGCATCAGAGGAGCAGGAAAGCTGACATTTCGGGCCTAGACCCTTCATCAGAAATGGGGGAGGGGAAGGGGATTCTGAAATAAAAAGGAAGAAAGGGGGAGGTGCATAGAAGATAGATAAAGGAGAAGATAGGTGGAGGGGAGACAGACAGGTCAAAGAGGCGGGGGTGGAGTCAGTAAAGGTGAGTATAGGTGGGGAATTAGGTTAGGGAGGGGATAGGTCGGTCCAGGGAGGACGGACAGGTCAAGGAGGCGAGATGAGGCTAGTAAGTAGGAGATGGGGATGGGGCTTGAGGTGGGAGGAGTGGATAGATGGGAGGACAGGTTAAGGAGGCTGATACGAGCTGGACTACATCCCAAAACCAGCCCAGTTCGTACCTGCCTCCCTAACCTGTCCTCCCAACTATCCCCTCCTTCGACCTGAAGCCCCACCCCCATCTCCTACTGACCAATCTCATCCCACCCCCTTGACCTGTCCGTCCTCCCTGGGCTGACCTATCTCCTCCCTGCCTCCCCACCTACACTCACCTTTACTGGCTCCACCCCCGCATCCTTGACCTGTTTGTCTCCTCTCCACCTATCTTTTCCTTTCTCCATCTTCTATCCACCTCCCCCTTTCTCCCTATTTATTTCAGAACCCCCCTTCCCCTCCCCCATTTCTGAAGAACGGTCCAAGCCCGAAATGTCAGTTTTCCTGCTCCTCTGATGCTGCTTGGCCTGCTGTGTTCATCCAGCTTTACACCTTGTTATCTCCATCGTTCAACAGGTTTATTTGAAATCACAGGCTTTCATAGCACTGCTCCTTCATCATGTGAAGTGAGTCCCAACAAAGGAGCAGTGCTATGAAAGCTTGTGATTTCAAATAAACCTGTATAACCTACAACCTGGTGACGTGTGAATTCTGACTTTGCCCACCCCAGTCCAAAACCAGCACCTCCACATCATACCTAAACAATGAGTGACACTTTCAGAGATCATGGCTATAAGGTGTGATTGCCTGGTGGTGTTAGTGCTGGGCCAGCTACTCGGGTAACGTACTAAAAAACCCAGGTTCAAATCCCACCAGAGCAGGCTGTGGAATTTGGATTCAATGAAAATCTAGAATTAAGAGTCTCATTCTGACGTGATTGTTAGAAAAAACCCATTTGGTTCACTGAAGAGGGAATCTGCTGTCTTAACCTGGTGTGGTCTACATGTGATTCCAGACCCACACCAAGGTGGTTGATTCATAACTGCCCACTGGGGCAATTTTTAAAAATTAATCAAATCAGCCATTCAGCCCAACGTGTCTGCATTGACCCTCCGAAGAGCATCCAACCATGTTTACCGTGGCCAATCCACCTAATCTGCACATCTTTAGACTGTGGGAGGAAACTGAAGCACACAGAAGGAACCCATGCAGACACAGGGGTAATGTGCAAACTCCACACAGACCGTCACCCGCGGCTGGAATCAAATCCGGGTGCCTGGTGCTGTGAGGTAACAGCGTTAGCAGTTAGGTATGTGCATAAATGCTGGCCTAATCAGCAAAAACAACATCCTGTGAGTGAATACTTTGAACGAAAATTCCCCTTCTCTCATCCAGGAGATCAGTAGAGGTGTTGATAGATCCCACCCATCCCTCCAGCTCAAGTCAATTAACTCAACACAGAGTAGGGTTCAGCCTAAACGTATGGTCTGTCAGCTTCACCAAGCGTGATAGTTATCTTGCAGCACAAAGGCAGGCCTTTCCATGGTTGTCCTGCACAACAGTCTCTTCATCTCACCCCATCAACATATCTTCCAGTCCTTTGTCCCTCATTTAGTTCCCTATTCAATACCGTTTCATTCAACCTCACCCATGGTGAATGGAGATTCCTCATTCTCACTACCTTCTTTTCAAAATGAATTTCTACTGAAGCCCCGAATAACCAAATCTTATCATTTTGGCTCCAAGTTCTAATCATACTCATTGCAAATTGGATCATTATCTCTATACCCACTTCTATCGATCACTTGTAAAATGTGCAAATGGATCAGGCTGGTTTGACTGATCTTGTGTTATTCATAATGGAGCCCTAGCACATCCAGTGCATTCATTTCCAAAATAGGCCTTTTTGTGTTCTCCCTGGGCCACAGAGTTTGAAATGTTTCAAGTCTGATGTGGCTCATCTTCAGAACTGAAGGGAGCTAGAAAATGATTTTTTGTTTATTCTGTTGGCAGAGTGGGAGGAGGACTGTGTAGGGCAGATGGTGAGGGTGCCCAGAGTGAAAGACAAAGGGAATGCTGATAGTAAGAGGTGAAAGATACAGTTGTAGATTTGGCATTTATGCTGGTGTTCAAAGCAGGAAATAAGCTAGCTCTGCGGAGACCAAACCCAAGCAGACAAAACAAGCGGTTGGCAGGGAGCCAGAAGTTTATAAACAAATTGAGAACTGTGTTCACGGTTTAAAGTCAGCCTGAAGATTGTAAAGCTCTCAAGTAAGAAACTAGGCATTGCTCCCTCATCTCATGTTGGGCTTTACCTTGGACAGAGCTGTAAGCTTGAGAGCAAGATTAATTAGTAGAATTAGATCATGTGGGATCCAGAGTGAGATTGCCAATTGGATACAAAATTGGCTTGATGGTAGGAGATAGAGGGCAGTGGTGGAGGATCGTTTTTTGGACTGGAGGCCTGTGACCAGCAGTGTTCCACAGGGATTGGTTCAGGGCCCACTTTTGTTTGTCATCTATATTGACGGTTTGGATGAGAATATAGGACGCATAGTTAGTAAATTTTTGGATGACACCAAAATTGGTGTTTTCGAAGACAGTGAGGAAGCTTATCTAAGATTACAAAGAGATCTTGATCAATTGGGTTAATGGTCTGAAGGGTGGCAGATGGAAATTAGTTTGGATAAATGCGAGGTATTGCATTGTTTTAAAACAAACAAGGGCAGGACAAATACAACTAATGGTAAGGCCCTGGGGAGTGTTTTCAAACAGAGACACCCAAGGTTTCAGGGACATAATTCTTTAAAACTTGTGTCACAGGTAGACAGGATAGTTAAGAAACCTTTTAGCATGCTTGCCTTCATTGCTCAGACCTTTGAATATAGGAGTTGGGACGTAATGTTGAGGTTGTATTGGAAGTTACTGAGGCCTCTTCTGGTCTACTATGTGCAGTTCTGGTGGCCCTGCTACAGGAAAGATATTATTACATTTGAGAGGTCTCCGAAAAGATTCACCAGGATGTTACTGCGAGGGTTGGAGTAATAGACTGGATAGGCTAGGGCTTTTTGCACTGGAGTGAAGGAGATTTCTAAAATCATGAGGAGTATAGATAAGAAGAATAGCAAAGGTCTTTTCCCTAGGGTAGAGGGTATGGTTTCAAAACAAGCAGGCATATTTTCAGGGTGAGAGGAGAAAGTTTTAAAAAGGATATGAGGGGCAACTTTTTTTACACAGCGAATGATTCGTGTGTTGACCAAACTGTCCGAGGAAGTGGTGGATGCATGTGTAGTTACAACATGTAAAAGAGATTTGGATAAGTACATGAGTAGGAAGGGTTTGGAGGGATATGGGCTAAATGCAGTCAAGTGGGACGAGTATAGTTTGGGAACATGGTTGGAGTGGACTAGTTGGGCCGAAGGGTCTGTTTCTGTGCTCTATGACAGTAAGATGGTTAATTGTAATGGTAAGTGACCATGAGGTTGGAGGTCATTCTTGTGGAAAGATGGAGGTGATCTGCAATGTGGTCATTCAGGCTTTATTTAATCTTGCCAATATTGAAGAGACATTGTTGTAATTGCTAAAGTAAAACCATTTTTTTTTCATACTCTTTATTGGACACGAGGCATTAACTCTGTTTCTTTTCTCTCTCTCCTTCTTTCTCTCCACAGATGCTGCCAGACCTGCTGAGTTTCTCAAGCACCTTTTTTGATTTTGAAAACCTTTGCTTGATCTTTTAATGTTGACATGTGGCCTTTCCTTTTAGGACAGACAGAGTTCATTTGGCATCTCACCTGACATCCCCCAGTGATGAAACATTGTGACTATCCATGACCTTTCGTTTCCTTTCCCATGAATATATTTAGTTGCACAAACATGATGACTAAGTGACATTCCCAGATTGGTATATTCCCACAGAACACTCACGTCTTCTGGCCCATTGACAAGCACTGGAGAGGCACAATGTGCTCAGAGAGATGTTTTGTTTTTAGCCAGATGCTGAGAAACGCAGTGAAGCCGAACAAGTACACAGTGGCAAAACTCAGAGTAAAATGAAAATAGCATTGAATCAACAGCACAGTGAGATGCCATTCAATACAAATGATTGTTGACACTCTGCAAAAATCAGCCACTTAGCCCTTTAATGCCTAAAAAAGAGAGGAAATAGAGTAGGAATAATTAAGCCATTTATCAGGTTAGGAGCATAAGAATAGGAGTAGGCCATTCAGCCCCTCCAGCCTGTTCTGCCATTCAATGAGATCATAGCTGATCTGTACCCTAACTCCATATAGAGACAAAACAAAAACTGCAGATGCTGGAATCCAGGTAGACAAACAGGAGGCTGGAAGAACACAACGGGCCAGGCAGCATTTGGTGGAAAGGAGCAGTCAATGGTTCAGGGTATTACCTTTCATCAGCACTGGATGTGGGGTTAGGGGAAGCTGCAGATAAAGGTGGGGAGGGGAGGATAGTGGAACGGTGGTGATAGGTGGACGCTGGTAGTAGGTACGACCTGGTGGGTCGATAGGAGGGATGAATCCAGTTGGTGGCTGGAAGTTTACAGGGGAAGGTGCCGGGCGGGTTGGAGTGGTTGGTGGGGAGTGTGGCGTGAACTAAGGAGTGGCGAAGGGAATAGTCCGCATCCAACATATCACCCTCAAACACTTCTGTCAGCTCCAATTAGACCCCATCACCCGGAACATCTTCCACTTCCCACCCATCTCTGCCTTTTGCAAAGACCATTCCCTTCCCCACTCCTTAGTTCACGCCACACTCCCGACCAACCACTCCAACCTACCCCGTACCTTCCCCTGTAACCGTAAAAGATGCAACACCTGCCCACACAGTACCTCCCTCACCTCCATCCAGGGGCCTAAACAGTCCTTCCAAACGAGACAGAGTTTCACCTCCATCTTCTCCAACCTAGTCTATTGGGATGCTCCAAATGTGGCCTTCTCTATTTTGGTGAGACCAAATGTAGACTGGGTGATTGTTTCACTGACCATCTTCCCTGGCCTGTAACGGCCAGCCTAACCTCCTGGTCACTGCCCATTTCAACCCCCATCCCACTCCACCTCCGACGTGTCTGTTCTCGGCCTCGTCCAGTGTCGCAGTGGCTCGCAATGCAAATTTGAAGGACACCACTTTATCTTCCACCTGGGCACCCTACAGTCCAGAGGACTCAATATTGAGTTCTTTAATTTCAAATAATCTCCCCATCCATTCCTCAGCTCCCCTTCCACCCCCACTTCCTCCCATCCACTCCTCCTTCTGACCCATCCATCCAGCTACCAACCGGATTCGTCCCTCCCATTGACTAACCAGGTTGTACTTACTACCAGTGTCCACCTATCACCACCGTTCCAATATACCCCTCCCCTCCATCTTTATCTGCAGCTCCCCCTGCCCCCACATCCAGTCCTGCAGAGGGGTAATTACTGAAAAGTTGACTACTCCTTTCCTCCAGCTGCTGCCTGGCCTGATGTGTTCTTCCAGTCCCCTGTTTGTCTACCCTAACCCCATATGCCTGCCTTGGGGCCATATCCCTTGATATCCTTGCTTAATATAAAATTTGTCTATCTCAGATTTAAATAGAACAATTGAATCGGTGTCGACAGTCATGGAAGAGTGTTCCAATCCTCCACTATTCTTTGTGTGTAGAAGTGCTTCCTAACATCTCTCCTGAATGGCCTGGCCCTAACTTGGTGCATTAGTGGGATATTACTGAATTAGTACAGAAACAGGCTATTCGGCAACAGTCTGCTCACGATGTATTAGGTCCATAAGACCATAGGACTTAGAAGCAGGCTATTCAGTCCATTGGGTCTGCTCTGCAATTTGATGTAATCATGTCTGATCCTTTGTAAGACCATTAGATGATGGAACAGAAATAGGCTATTCAGCCCATCAAGGCTGCTCCACAATTCAACATGATCATGTTTGATCCTTTACAAGACAGTAAGATTATTGAACTGAATTAGGTCGTTCAGCTCAGCACGTCCATTCAGGCATTCAATGAGATACTAATCCTTCAACTCTACTTTACAACATTTCCCCATAACCTTTGACTCCCTCACTGATCAAAACTCTGCCTTTCACCAGAAGGATCAGAGCTAAGTCCTGAATGATTTAACAACAGTATTGATACATCTTCACCAGACAGAAACTGGTGGAACAGTAAACTGTGAGGAGGGTCAAAAGAATCAGCAGAGGGGTACGGACAGTTTATGCAAGTGGGCAGCAAAATAGCAGATTGTGGAAAATGTGGCAAACGTGGCAGTCCTTGCTTAGGAATAGAAAAACAGGTTTTAAAGTAAGTTGTGAGAATGCTTAAATGCTTACCTTAATAATTTGTGGTCGTTGCACGAAGAACACAGAAAGTTAGCACACAGAAACAATAAGAAATTTGGAAAGTAAACAGCAATCTGGCATTTATATTGGAGACAAGAGCAAGCAATTATGTTGCAGTTCTGCAGGGACCACGCCTGGAGTACAATGTCTCGTTTTGGGTTCCATAGTGAAGGATGGATTCATTACTTTTCAGATGGAGCAATGAATAGGACGTGATGGTGAAGAGGCATTGTCACTGGATGAGTAACGTGAAAACGTAGAAAACCGGAGCAGGAGTAGGCCATTCAGCCCTTCAAGACGTCTCTGCCATTCATTATGATCATGGTTCATCATCCAGCTCAGTAGCCTGTTCTCACATTTCTGATGAGCCGATTTTGTGTCTGAATTTGATTTTAAAACAAAATCTGGAATTGAAAGTCTCACAATGACTGTGAAACCATTGATATAAACCCCGACCTTATTCACAAATCTGTCATGGACCAGATCAAACCAGGTCAAAGTACACAAAGAAGATCACCTTGATCCTAACTTATCCTCATCTTAAAGGTCAGTGTAAGGGGTTGCATTCCAGATGCAGTTCAACTGGTCAAACTACTTGACTGGAAGCAAAAGACGCTTACATTTCTAGTGCAGTTAAAATACAGACAAAATAAAAACAAACAAATTGGCTTAACTGTAACTTTATCAAAATGCTTTACATAAATGGCTATTAATTAACGGTTCCAATATAGTAACATTCTACAAACACACCCTTTGCAAAGGCAAATTCAGTAAAACAGATTGTCTCACATGGAATTCGAGTAGCAGGAAGTGAACTCCAGTTTTTAGCTGGAACAGAGAGAGGAATGAAAGCTTCCACATCCAGCTTCAAGACCCCAGCAGCTGCTGAAAGCTAAAACTAAAATTCCTGGCTCTTTGGGAGCTTGACCCCACCCATTCTGGCTGCTTCTATGCTTCCAACTTTTAAAAAAATAACAGGCCTCAAAAGCTATTCACTTTCATGGCTTTGGACTAGATTACTCAGCACCTCTGCCTCAAACTTACTTCATAAATAAACAGGGACAAAATACATCTCTGAAAGCCATAGTATCATCACTAATGTTTTCCAGAGAAGGGAATTTCCCGCCTCATCTGACCTACATGTAACTCCAGATCCACAGCAATGTGATTCATGTTTAACTAGTCTCTGAAACGGCATAAGCAAACCATTCCACAGAATTGAATTGCCAAATATTTTCAAAAAAGAATGTTCTGAAGAAGTGTCTCATCAGATTTGAAGCATTAACACTGTCTCTCTCTCCACAAGTGCTGCCTATTGAGTTTCTCTAGCAATTTCTGCGTTTGTTTCAAAAAGCAAAAGAACTGGAGGGACCAGGTATCAGAATTCGATAACAGCAAATGCATCGCTCCCCAATGAGCCCAATGCATTCTATGCTTATTTTGAGCAGAAGCTCAGTGAAATGATGTACCCTGCCCCAACAGACTCAAGTGCACTTGTGCACACAGTCACGGCTGCAGGCATCAGATTGACCTTCTTGAGAGTGAAGCCAGAGAAAGGAACTGGCCTGGATAGACTCCCTGGCTGTACACTCAGATCGTATGCAGACTAGATGATGGGAGTATTTACCTTTAGCCTCTCCTTACTCCGATGTGAGATTCCCACCTGCTTCAAGAAGATCACTATCACTCTGGGGCCAAAGAAAAATCAGGCAATGTGCCTAATGACTACTGCCCAGTGGCTCTGACATCCATCGTTATGAAGTAATTTGAGAGGTTAGTAATGGCACACATCAACTCCAGCCTCCCAGGGTGCCTTGATCCACTACAATCCACCTCTTGTCACAATAGGTCCACAGCAGATGCCACTTCCCTCCTGCTATACCCATCCTTGGAGCATCTAGATAACAAGGATAACTTTGTTAGACTCCTATTTACTGACCTTAGCTCCTCCTTCAACACTATAATTCCGACAAACTCATCTCCAAAGTCCAAGACCCAGGACTCTGCTCTCAACCTTGCAACTGGATCCTTGACTTCCAGACTGAAAACAGTAAGGATAAGTGACAACACCTCCTCCACAATAATCCTCAATACTAGTGCCCCATAATGCTGCGTACACAGATCCCTACTATACTCCTTATATACTCACGACTATGTAGACAAATTTGGTTCCACTGCTATGTACAAATTTGCTGATGACACCACCGTAGTGGGTCAGATCTCAAACAACAATGAGACTGAGTACAGCAAGGAGACAAAGAGCTTAAATACAACAATCTCTCCCTCAATATCAACAAAACAAAGAAGGTAGTCATTGACTTTAGGAAGTGGAGTGGAGGACAGTCCCCTGTCTGTATCAATGGTGCTGAGATGGAAGCGGCTGAGTGATGCAACAGTCAAGAAAACACACCAATGCCTCTACGTCCTCAGGAGGCTAAGGAAATTCAGCATGTCCGCAATCACTCTTAACAATTTTTAAAGATGCATCATAGAAAGCATCCTCTTTGGATATATCACAGCTTGGAATGGCAACTGCTCTGCCCAAGACTGCAAGAAGTTACAGAGAGTGGAGAACGCAACCCAGTCCATCACACAAACCAGTCTTCCTTTCATTGAGTCCACCTGTACTTTGCACTGTCTCGGGAAAGCAGCCAACATAATCAAAGACCCCTCCATCATAAAGTCAGAAATGGGGATGTTTGCTGATGATTGCACAATGTTCAGCACCATTCATGACTCCTCAGATACTGAAGCAGTTCATGTTCACATGCAACAAGATCTGGACAATATCCAGGCTTGGGCTGACAAGTGGCAAGTGACATTCACACCACACAAATGCCAGGCTATGACCATCACCAATAAGAGACAAAGCCCCTTGACATTCAATGGTGTTACCATCACTGAATCCCCCACTATCAACATCCTTGGGGTTACCATTGACCAGAAACTCAACTGGACTCACAACATTAACAGAGTGGCTACAAGAGCAGGTCAGAAGCTGGGAATACTACAGCGAGTAACTCACCTCCTGACCCCTCAAACCCTGTCCACCATCTACAAGGCACAAGTCAGGAGTGTGATGGAATACTCCCCACCTGCCTGGATGGGTGCAGCTCCAACAACACTCAAGAAGCTTGACACCATCCGGGACAAAGCAGCCCACTTGATTGGCACTACATCCACAAGCATCCACTCCCTCCACCCCCAACACTCAGAAGCAGCAGTGTGTACTATCTACAAGATGCACTGCAGAAATTCACCAAAGATCCTCAGACAGCACCTTCCAAACTCACGACCATTTCCATCTAGAAGGACAATGGTTGCAGATGTATGGGAACACCATCACCTCCAAGCTCCCCTCCAAGTCACTCACCATCTTGACTCGGAAATATATTGCCATTCCTTCACTGTCACTGGGTCAAAATCCTGGAATTCCCTCCCTAATAGCATTGTGGGTCAACCCACAGCAGGAGGACTGCAGCAGTTCAAGGAGACAGCTCGCTACCACCTTCTCATAGGCAACTAGGGACGGGCAAGAAATGCTGGCCAGCCAGTGGCAACCACATCCCACAAATGAATAGAAAAAAAAAGATGACGTTTACAAGAATGATCCTGGGAATCAAGGGCTTGCCATATGAGGAGCAGTTGAGGACTCTGGGTCTGCACTCAATGGCGTTTAGAAGGATGAAGGGGAAACTCACTGAAACTTAAAGAATACTGAAAGGCCTGGATAAAGCGGACATGGAGGAGATGTTTCCACCAATAGGAGATACTACGACACAAGGACACAGCCTCAGAGTGAACTGAACATACACTGAGATCAATGGAACTGTCAGAGTAGTGAGAAACAGTATTTCGTCACATCTGACTGCAACAATAAGACAAGCCCTTTATTCCTAGAAAATGTCAAACCTTCTCCGAACTACATCTTTTATATATAAGTATCTTTTTTTACCTTCATGTAAGGAGACCAAATCTGTCCAGAAAACTGTACATAGAACTGAGGTGGTTTAATAGAATTCAGTTAATAATGACTATGATCTGAAAGACCGAGCAACCTCCAGAGGCAAACTATTCCATGTCTCTGTCATCGACATAGAATTATTTTGGAAAAAAAAATTTAAGCATGATTTTTTACTCCAGGTATAAATGGAAATATTTTGATCTTAGCATTAATCTTTGAAGAGGCGGGGCAAGCAGGGGCTCACTCAGCCGCTTCCATCTCAGCACCATTGATACAGACAGGGGACTGTCCTCCACTCCACTTCCTAAAGTCAATGACTACCTTCTTTGTTTTGTTGATATTGAAGGAGAGATTGTTGTATTTAAGCTCTTTGTCTCTTTGCTGTACTCAGTCTCATTATGCCAATCAAATCAACCATGATCTTATTGTGTGATGCAGCAGACTTGATGTGTTGAATGGCCTACTCATGTTCGTATTCCTTATGCTTCATTTGTTCTGAAGAGTGTCCTTGTAGTGTAACATCATGAACATTCCAGTAAAGTTTCCAACAAACTGATCTCACGCCTGTCAGAATTGAAATGTTACGCACACTCACTGCACTGTGCTCCTTCAGTCAATTAACATTCAGCTATTCTCTCAAGCTTGACTGAATGCGGAATATCAATGTACAATGAAGTGGCTGAGCATGGAAAGTAGGTCCATCTGAAGTTGACCAGTCTGAACACAGCAAAGCTTTCCAGCAAGTGCACAGCATGAAATGAAAAATGATTAGTAATCCCTAAAAGCAAAATAGTAAGTATGAGATTTGCATCAATGAATTGAGCTGAGTTAATTTGACTTCCAAATGTAGTCCAGTGTGGATCTTTAATGGGAGGTTGAGAAGTCCCTAATGGACAAGTTTTGTAATAATGCATCATTTATTTGGATAAGCTAAAGACCCAGCTACTCTCTCAGATTGATGCAAACAAAATACTTAGTGATACTAACCAAAACAGAAACATGAATTGCTAGGAAGAAACTCAGCAGGTCTAGCAGCAGATATGGGAAGAAAGCAGTCAACGTTTCTGGTCCAGAACTTCAGAACTGAAAAGTGTTTCCTGGCCAATGTATTCCCCTTAAACAACATGAATGAAACAGATTTTCGAATCACCAATGTAGCACAGTTCATTGAGTCCTGCTGCATAGATATTGTTTGCCATCTTTACTGAAAATGCAGCTCTTCACAAAGTCCTCGCTTTGCTCTAGGGGACTTGATGTGAAGATGCCGGTGTTGGACTGGGATAGACAAGGACAGAAGTCACACGACACCAGATTATAGTCAGACAGGTTTATTTGAAATCATAAGTTTTCAAAGCGCAGTCCCTTCACCAGTGCTCCGAAAGCTTGTGATTTCAAATAAACCTGTTGGACCGTAATCTGGTGTCATGTGACTTCTGGCCTTGCTTTGGGGTGTTTTGAAGTCATGAGGGGTTCTGTATGAATGCAAACCCTTCCCTAATTCATTCCTTATTTCATCAGCAATGTGATAAAAGCTGTCACATTTGTCGAGCCTGTCCTCAGAGCGACTCCAGCGAGTTTTAATTTTTTACAAAATTTAACCTATTTTTCTAATCAATCTGATCAAAGATGTTACAACACACCTGCTCCTCATCTAGGTGTACGGACGCCTTGTGCTACAAGAGGGCCCCTTTTTAATGATTTTAATGATAATAAGTCTGCAGCCCTGTGACAGGCTGTGGGAAGCATTTCATGATTCAACAATCTCTTCGGGATCCTGCATGGTGGGCTCAGAGCACAAGCCAGGGACAAGCAAGGATCACAAAGCAAATTGAATTTTTATTTGTAGCCGACAAGCTGCTTTGTAGGCAGAACAAAATCTCAGGCAAGTGGCAGAAATTGTCATCCATTTGAAAGGGTCAAATACTGTCAGGAACCGGGAGATGTGAGCTCCCAAGCTGGGACGGTGGCCACAATCTCTCACATTTGCAGATGCCATCCTGCAACAGAGCCCTTGTTTCATTTATTTCTGAGTTTTTCAAGGTATTTTCTGTGACCAGGTTGACGATTTACTGTCTTCACCGCAAATAGAAAGGGTACGGTTTTGACTCACTGTTAACCTAATCGTTGACTTAGCATCCAAAGCAAGCTCAGAGAGCCTACATGGATGTTTTGTTTTGAAATGTGAATATAATTAGTTAGACCAGCACTTCCAACCTGACCCTAAATGCTCAGTGATGAGTTCTGGGTGCCTTATCAAAACTGCTGGAGGCAATCCAGAGAAAGTTCACTAACCTGATCCCAGGTGTGGAGGGACTGTCTTATGAGGAGAGATTGAATCGATTCAACTGTACTGGTGAAATAAAGAAGAACGAGAGGCCATCGAATTGAAATATACAAGGTTCTTCAAGGGCTGTTAGGTTGCAGTTAGGTTGTTTCACCTTGTGGGAGTTTCTAGGACCAGAGGGCATCATTTCAGAATAAGGGATTGCACATTTAAGGTAGAGATGAGAAAGAATTTCTTCTGTAAATGTGCAGTGATTCTATGGAATTATTTACCACAGAGGGCTGTCGAGGCTTGGATCATTAAATGCATTCAAGGCTGAAATAGACAGATTTTTCATCTGAAAGGGAATCAGGATTTTGGGGGAAAGGGTAAGAAAGTGGGGTTGAAGATTATCAGTGGATCCCCACGGTGCAGAAAGAGGCCTTTCAGCCCATTGAGTCCACACTGATCTTCAAAGAACTTCCATTCTACCCTCATAACCCCACATTTTCCAATGGCTAATCCAGCCTAGCCTACACATCCCTGAACACCAGGGGGCAATTCAGCATGGCCACTCCACTTAAACGGCACATCTTTGAACTATGGCAGGAAAATCACAGACAGAAGGAAAACATGCAAACTCCACACAGATAGTTGCTCAAGACTGGAATTCAACCCAGGTCTCTGGCACTGTGAGACAGTAACACTAACCACTGTGTCACAGTGCCACCATGTATCATATCAGCCATGATCTCATTGAATTGCCGAACAGACTCGATGGGCTGAACAGCCTTCTTCTGTCCTATGTCTATGGTCTTAAACCTGGCAAGCCTGTCTTTGAGCTCCCTGCATTGTCACTTCCTGCCCCGTTGCTACTTGTCTTTAGAGTTTATTCTACAGAAGGGAGCACCTATATTTATGAAACACTCTTATCAAACTCAGGAAACCCCAACACATTTTGCAGCTAATCAAATATTTTGAACTGTACTCACTCTTGTAAGAAACACAGAAACTAATTTGTGCGCAGCATAGTTTTGCAAACAAGCATTAATGGTCAGATTATGTTGTTCTGATTTTGCTTAAGATAAATATTTTACTATAGATAAGTAACTGTTCTCATACTCAGGGGAACTGAACTCTACTATTGACGAAAATGGGTCAACTCATAATGACAAAGCGAAAGCTGCTTTGCTGTCACTTTGGCCGAGATTAACAGAGTGAACACAGGGAAAGTATTGAACTTGGGATCTTGACAATATATGCTGCTAAGCTACTTGTTAAATACACTTTTTCATCCTCTGTTAAAACAGCAGAGAAAGGTATTTCATAACAGCGTGTTACACTTTGTGATGCTAATATTTACGCTGCATAATTTTGAGTCCCGATATGATAGGGAGCAGTAATGTTTAAGAAAGTTTAAATGCTTAGGTAATCCTGACTGTCAGATTTAATGCAACATTTAATTTTGTAGATTAAGTTTTGACACACAGCATGGAAGTACTTTACATCAAGAAGAAAGAGAAAGAAAGAGCTTACTGTCATCACATCCTCAGCATGGTTCAACCTCTTACATGCAAAAGTTACTTTTGTTTTGTAGGTAACTGATTTGTGCAGGTAAATCATTGTCCCAGAGGACCACAGGGCCTCTCAGTCTTAAGAGAGAGAGGACTGATAGTGGTTTCACCTGAAGTGAGAAGAAGAGGTTGAGAAGGAGAGACCTTCATGATAACCTCTGCCGGTGCAGGAATTGAACGCAGGTTGAACAAAACTCAACATTACAAACTAGTCTTCCAGCCAACTGAGCCCTCCAGACCCTAGAGGCAGCTGCAAACAACAAACAATTAAAATGCTTTTTCGTTTCTTTATTCATTCGTCGTGTATGGGTATCACTGGCTGGGCCAGCATTTAGAATTAGAATTAAGTTTTATCGACATGTGCACTCATGTACAGAAGTATAAGAGTACAGTGAAAAGTTTACAATGTTGCCCCTCATAGTGCTGTCTTAGCTACCAAGTACCTACGTTCAAATCTTAGATACAGTAAAGAGAAATAAAGAAGGGAGAAGTTACTTTATCTTACAGTAATTTACAGTACAAGTTGGAAAATAAGACATATAGTTAAAAAGAGTAAACACCACAGTCAGATAACCAGACTACAGATAAACTTCACATTGCAGTAGATCAGCACAGGGCCTTCCACACATTTCTTTTTATTCATTCATGGATGAGGGCATCACTGCTAGGCCAGCATTTATTGCCCATCCCAAATTGCCCAGAGGGCAGTTGAGAATCAACCATTTTGCTGTGGGTCTGGCGTCTCAGATAAACCAGACCAGGTAAGGATGGCAGATTTCTTTCCCTAAAGGGTATTAATGAACCAGATGGATTTTTCCAACAATCAGCAATTGATTGTCGTCATCATTAAAATACCAATTCCAGATTTTTATTCAATTCAAATTCCACCATCTGCTGCGGCAGGATTTGAACTCGGGTCTCCGAAACATTATTTGGGTGTCTGGATTAACAGTCCAGCAATAATGTCACTGCGCCATTGCATCCCCAGAACAGTACTGCCGACAGGGCAGTTATGAGTTAACCCCTGGTGTCACATGTCAGCCAGACTGGGTAAGGATGGCAGCACTTTCCAACCAACCAACATGTTCTACCCATACAGAATAAAGTTGTTGTTCCCCTTTACATTGGCAATTGCAAATTGTCCTGATGTGGGCAAGATCCCAACCTTCAATAAAAAGGGCCTTTTTTTCAGCAATACCCCTTAAAATTTTAGTGGTTTTTTAAAGTAATGTGAACTGAAAACAAACAATAACAAGGGTGACATTGCACCTTAGGCAGAGTTCAGAGAGGAAAGATGGATTCTCGATCTCAATGTTTCATTCTAAGGATGGTACCTCCACCATCCAGTCACATGATTTATTGGAAAAGTTGTCCTCTATTTAATGTTTGAAAAAAAACTGATCTTCACAGTATTGAAAATCAAAAACCCATTTGTCTCTACTTTCAAAGCCAAATTCTCAGATGATACCATATTACCAGACATTTGGTACTCTAAAATTTAAATATTGCTGAGATAAGACACATTTTGTTTAACTTTCACATTTAGCACCTATCAGGGCAGTTGGCAACAGTACAAATTCAAGAGGAAAACCAACATTTGTACTCCTTGAGAGATGAGTGCTGGCTCATTGACAATTGGATGCTGATTGGTAGAGGAGTTGCCATGGGCAATGCACCTATTAATGCTGACTGACAGTTAACAGTCAGGTTATGTTTAAATTTTAAACAGGGCAGGCTGATTGTAATTCTGGAGATTGCTCTGAGAAATGAAGAAATGAATGGCTGTCAGCTATTTAGTTGGGTTCAATCAAATGAAGTTCAGGTTGTTTCACTTCTGTCTGCAAGGTCCAGTGTCTTGTCTATTAATATATGTAACTTCCAGTACACATAAGTGTGTCACTCTGTGAGCCTGACTCTCAATCCTAAATTGGTTGTGAGTCTGATACCTCATGACTCAGGATTATCCAACAAATGCTGCCGATGCAGATTCATGTAATCTTGGACACTGTTACAAGTTTGCAAACATAGGCATTGTCAACACCTTACTTGGAATACACAGCTAAAGGATCATTCTGTTTGATATAATCTTCTCTATAGCAAGAATGTGCACTATCTACAACATGCACAACAGAAATTTGACAGCGATCCAGAGACAGCATCTTCCAAAGCTATCACTGCTTTTGCCCAGAAGGACAGGGGCAGCAGATACAAGGGAACACCACTGCCTATAACAAGCATGGGACTGGATGAACACAGCAGGTCAAGCAGCATCATAGGAGCAGGAAAACTTGACGTTTTGGGCCTAAACCCTTCATCAGAAATGGGGGAGGGGAAGAGGGTTCTGAAATAAATAGGGAGAGAGGGGGAGGCGGATAGAGGATGGATAGAGGAGAGGATAGGTGGAGAGGAGGCAGACAAGTCGAAGAGGCAGGGGATGGAACCAGTAAAGGTGAGTGTAGGTAGGGGGGTAGGGAGGAGATAGGTCAGTCCAGGGAGGACGGACAGGTCAAGGGGGCGGGATGATGTTAGTAGATAGGAGATGGGGATGTGGCTTGGGGTGAGAGGAAAAACAGGTTAGGGAGGTGGAGATGAGCTGGGCTGGTTTTGGGATGCGGTTGGGGGAGGGGAGATTTTGAAGCTTGTGAAATCCACATTGATGCCATTGGGCTGCAGGGTTCCCAGGCTGAATATGATTTGCTGTTCCTGCAGCCTTCGGGTGGCATCACTGTGGCATTGTAGGAGGCCAAGGATGGACATGTCATCTGAGAAATGGGAGGGGGAGTTGAAATGGTTCGCGACTGGGAGGTGCAGTTGTTTGTTGCGAACTGAGCGCAGGTGTTCTGCAAAGCGGTCCCCAAGCCTCCGCTTGGTTTCCCCGATGTAGAGGAAGCCACAACGGGTACAGCGGATGCAGTATACCACATTGGCAGATGTGCAGGTGAACATCTGCCTGATGTGGAATGTCTTCTTGGGGCCTGGGATTGGGGTGAGGGAGGAGGTGTGAGGGCAGGTGTAGCACTTCCTGCGGTTACAAGGAAAAGTGCCGGGTGTGGTGGGGCTGGAGGGGAGTGTGGCGCGGACAAGGGAGTCGCGGAAGGAGTGGTCCCTCCGGAAGGCAGATAAGGGTGGGGAGGGAAAAATGTCTTTGGTGGTGGGGTCTGATTGCAGATGGCGGAAGTGTCGGAGGATGATGTGTTGGATCCGAAGGTTGGTGGGGTGGTATGTGAGGACGAGGGGGATTCTTTTTTGATTATTGTTGCGGGGACGGGGCGTGAGGGATGTGTTCCGGGAAATGCGGGAGACACGGTCGAGGGCGTTCTCGACCACTGTGGGGGGGAAGTTGCGGTCCTTGAAGAATGAGGACATTTGAGATGTGCGGGATTGGAATGTCTCATCCTGGGAACAGATGCGGCGGAGGCGAAGGAATTGGGAATAGGGGATGGCATTTTTGCAGGAGGGTGGGTGGGAGGAGGTGTATTCCAGGTAGCTGTGGGAGTCAGTGGGCTTGAAATGGACATCTGTCTCTAGGTGGTTGCCCGAGATGGAGACAGAGAGGTCCAGGAAGGAGAGAGAAGTGTTAGAGATGGTCCAGGTGAACTTCAGGTTGGGGTGCCTATAAGTTCCTTCTAACCGACTCACCATTCTGACTTGGAAATATATCACTGTTCCCTCAGAGCCACCTGGTCAAAGTGCTAGGACTACCTCACTAACGGCATTGTATTATTTTATTTCACTTGTGGGATGTGGGCATCACTAGCTGGCCAGCATTTATTGCCCGTCCCCAGCTGCCCTTGAGCTGAGTGGTTTGCTGTGTCATTTCAGAGGGTTGCTGAGAGTCAATCACACGACTGTGGGTCTGGAGTCACATGTCGGCCACACCAGGTGAGGATGGCAGATTTCCTTCCCTCAAGGACATTAGTGAGACAGATGGGGTTTCACTGACAATAGGCAATGGTTTCATTGTGAGATCCTTCATTCTGGATTTTAAAGATAGTGAACTGAATCCAAATTCCACCATCTGCCACAGAACATTAGCTGAGCTTCCAGATTAATAGGTTTAATAGCAATTCCATTAGGCCACCACCTCCCCCATACCTACATCTCATCAACTTTTGCAGCAGTTCAAACAGAAAGCTCATCATTAAAGGCAACTAGGAGTAGACAATAAATATTGGCCCAGCCAGTGATGTCCATACACCATGAACAAATTTTTTAAAAAACCCACCAATCTTTCAGACGTACCTCCTACATATGGGGCGTCTCACTGTCATTGAAACTCATGTACTGCATTATTTGTCCGTAAATAATATATAAAATGTTAATCCCGCATAGTCTTACCAGACCATGGGGCTCCTCCCTCATTAGAGAGAGATAATTGGTTGTCGTTTAACCTGAAGGTCACCACACCTCAGGCGAGGCAAGAGGTTGAGAAGGAGAGTCGTTCATGGTAAGCTCAGTTGGTGCGGGAATTGAACAAACACTGTTGGCATCACCCTGCATTGCAAATCAACCGTGGAGTCAACTGACCCTCAATAATCAGAGCATGGTTTTACCTTGACTTAGTTGAGGTGTGAAGCAGCAAGTTTCACCTGATGTTCGAACGTTTGACATACCTTATCCTTCCTGCTGAAACTGTGGTCAACTGGTCATTTTTCAGGACACAGAGTGAACACCTTAGGACCTTCCATGATTTTGTGCAATGTAAGGCAAGAAATGGTCTGATCAAGGTGGTCACTGGCCCTCAGAATGGCTTTGATGCACCCTTTTTCAACATCAAAGTAGTTGCTGAATAAAGAGACAACAAGGTGTAGAGCTGGACAAACACAGCAGGCCAAGCAGCATCAGAAGAGCAGGAAGGCTAATCCTGAATTTATAAGGAATTACACTGACAACAAATTCAGGATTATTTGTCAGGCCCAGCTGTGGTACGTTTGTGAGAATTAGAAGCTACGTACAATAATACAGAAGAGACTGTTCTTTGCAAACTGAAAACAGCACATCTATTCACACTGTGTTTCAACTCAACAACAGAGGGGACAGCCATCCTAAAGCTCATTTCTCAGGGTGATACCCTGGTCAATTATTGGCAAACTGCAGAGTTTAAAATTTAATCAAAACGTGTGAGTTATTTGCCAAGCATTGTTAATGGGTGCATTCTCCAAGGTAGTACCTCGACCAATCAGCATCCACTTATGAACCAAAAAAGTATTCTCATGCAGTATAAATGCTGGTTCTTCTTGCTGAATTGGTATTCTTGTGAAATGTCCTGAAGCATACAAGATGCAAAGCTTCAACAAAATATCTTTTTATGAAAGTTCTCAATTACATATTGTCAGCCTTTGTCACAACATGCAGAGCATTGTGGGCATTTGTTCAGGCAGCTACCCTGTTTTTAGCCTATATTTGATACTTCATTGAATTTGCAATTGCAGTACAATACACACTAGGACATGAGATTATAGGTACTGCAGATGCTGGAGAATCCGAGATAACAAGGTGTGGGGCTGGATGAACACAGCAGGCCAAGCAGCATCATAGGAGCAGGAAAACTTGATGTTTCAGGCCTAGACCCTTCATCAGAAATGGCAATGATGAAGGGTCTAGGCCCGAAACATCAAATTTTCCTGCTCCTATGATGCTGCTTGGCCTGCTGTGTTCATCCAGCCCCACGCCTTGTTATCACACACTAGGACATATCCATTCTCCAAAGCATTGGCTGCCACAGTGCAACACATTTACCATTACAGTATCATGACTACACAACTTGATTTGGAAATAGTTTACAAATTCAGATTTCATTCTTCCCATAATCGCACCCTGATGAGGCCTGTCCATAATAATTTGATTTGCATTTTTAACAATCTGCAGCGTTGCTTAAACAAAGACTTCACACTCAATGTTAATTGTCATGACTGATTGTTCCAAGATCCAAAACAAAGCTAATGACCAGACAGAAAATCTCAAAAAAATCGCATGCTAATTTATAGGCATTCACAAGTGCAATTAAGCATTGGGAAAAAAAAAGTGAAGCAATCAATTAAATGTAAATAGAGGGGCTTGGTTTTATGTTGGAAGATGAAGGTTTTGACATTGCATAGGGCAGCATAAATCAAGGTGGGTAAGGTCTGCATTGATATAGCACCTTGAACATAATGTCCCATTGGCACTTCATGGGAGTTTTCATGAAGGCATAGTCGGAGGATGAGGGCCAGACATCTACACACAAAGGCTGGGCAAGGATGGAACTCTTTTCACAAATCGTAATGGATACTGGATCAGCTGTTAATTTTAAATCAGAGATTGATACATTTTTATTCAGCGAAAGGTATTAAGGGATTATAGGCCATATGGAGTTAGACCACAGAACAGCCATGACCTCATTGAAAGGAGGATCAAGCTGAAGTGACTGAATAACCTCCCTCTGTTCTTATTGACACATTTGACATTGAGTCAGACTATGCAAGGCTGAGAAAGGATTAAACTTGGAGACTGTACTGCACTGAATCAAATGAAGTCCTATAAGGTTGGAATCGAATCCCTACAGTGTAGAAGCAGGTCATTTGGCCTAAACAAGTCCATACCAACCCTGCAACAAGCATCCTATCCAAATTCCATCCCTGCATTTCCCATGGCCAATTCATCTAACCCAAACAACTTTGAGCTGTGGGAGGAAACCAGAACACCCAAAAGAAACCCACACAGACAGCTGCTCAAGGCTGGAATTGAACCCCAGTCCAGGGCATGCTGAGGCAGCAGAGCTGAGGAACGGAGCCACTGTGGGTGGAATGGTTGAGAGAATCAGACAAGGTTTATCTCAACATCGGGAACATCTCATTTTGTCTTTCACGATTTATACGAGGGATGTGGTGAGTTACTCACTCAGCAGCGTGAGTTGTCAATTCAGAGGATTGATTTCTTTATCAATGTCTTGTTAGCTGCCCAATTTATCTCATCAATATTCAGCTCCTACGTTACCAAACAATTCTGATGTGGAAGTCAGAGTGGCTCCCTGCAGAATCAGCTCACAAAAGACTTAAGTGTTGCTGAGGAAGCAGTATCTCAGGGCAGAACTCATGGGCACTGTCACACACAACCCCAAACAGAAATTTACCAGCTTCTCACAACCATCATGCCACCTCTCTGATACAACAGCACGGTCACCTGGAAGCACAGATCCCTACTGAAGGCTGCACCAGCAACTAACATTGGAATGTCACTGCAGGGACATATTGCACACACAGAGGGGCAGCCAGCTGATGGAATGGACCAGAATGCATCTCATCTTGCCCTGTTAGCACCTTTAAAAGATCACTATATCAGATATTATTGAATGGCAGAGCAGACTCCATAGGCCAAATGACCTACTTCTGGAAGGATATAGTGCGAGGAAGAGAAAGAAGAAAACTTATTGAGGATACCTTGGTGGCATGGGTGACAATGCATTGTCCATTACTTGACATTTCATATTTTAATAAATGGCACTGTCTTTCCCTTAGACATGGTTGTTTCTCTCTCTGTGTCTCCCCGAATGTCACACCATCGGGTATCACTTCATGGTCACACATGATGTTAGATGGATACACGTATTTACTGAGAGCCTACTGCATCATCTGGAAGCTAGACAAACAAGATGTTTACAGGGCAAAAGGGTCTGCTGCCACCTTTGACCATCCTCCTGCAACATTCCTGGACTCTGTGTCTATAAATGTTGTTGAGACAGCACCTCCCAAACCCACGACCACTTCCATATAGAAGGTCAACGGCAGCATATACAAGGGAAGATCGCCACTTTCAAGTTCCCCTCCAAGCCACTCACTTGGAAATACATCGCCATTACTTCACTGTCACTGGGTCAAAATCCTGGAATTCCCTCCCTAAGGGCATTGTGGGTCAACCCACACCCACAACCCATTGCAGAGGTTCTAGAAGGCAGCTCACCACCACCTTCCCAAGGGTATCTAGGAGCAGCCAATAAATGTTGGCCCAGTCAGAGACGCCCACATTTTACAGATGAATATCGAAAAAAAACAAACCACCACAACCTCACGATGCTAATGGCCACTGGTACAAATCCAAATCCAACAAGCCACATAAAGATGTAACAGTACAGAAGGCCAAAAGTCACACAACACCACTTTATCGTCCAACAGGCTTAGCTCAAAAAGCAAGCTTTCAGAACTTGTCTCCTTCTTCAGGGTTTGGTGACAGGGATGGCATCAGACACAGAATTGATAAGTAAAAGATCAAACAGTCATAGCACTGATGCAAATGTATTGAACACACATAAGATGGCTGAACAATCCTTAATCAGTTAGAAAAGAGATGCACGTTTCAATTGATTGAAACGCCAATCCCAGAATTTCTTTCGAGTCACTGCCCAAAGATAACAAAAGGTTTTATCAGTATACCAGAGGTGACATCTCAGGTCAGCCAATTCATTTTAGGTGTGTGGTCTTGTTTAGAATCAGTCTGCATTTTAACCTGGAGTCAGACTGGTTTTATTTCCAAAGTAAGAATTTATAAAATGCCACTTTAACTATCCACAAATTGTGTGCTTTCTGAACAAAATAGAATGATGTATCTGCAATTACAAATCTGCAAATGCAAATTTACCCCATAGATTTGTGTGTGTGTGTCTGTGTCTGTGTCTGTGTCTGTGTGTGCATGCTTGAGAGAGAGAGTGTGTGTGTGAGTGTATGTGTGTGTGTGCATGTGTTTGTGTGCTTGACAGAGAGAGTGTGCGTGTAAGTGTGTCCTCATGGGTACAGAACTTGGCTATCAGTCTCTGCCCGGCGACTCTGTGTTGCTGTGTCTCCTGAAGTCTGCCTTGGAGAACCCGAAGATCAAAGGATGAATGTCCTTGACCACTGAAGTGTTCCCCCACTGGGAGGGACCATCCCTGACTGGCGATTGTTGTGCGGTGTTTGTTCATCCGTTGTCGTAGCGTCTGCATGGTCGCACCAATATACCATGCCTCAGGGCATCCTTGCCAACAGTGTAGGAGATAGACAACATTGGCCGAGTCACATGACTATCTGCCATGTACGTGGTGGGTTGTGTTCCCACATGTGATGGTAGTGTCCATGTTGATGATCTGACATGCCCTGTAGAGGTTGCCGTGGCAGGGTTGTGTGGTGTTGTGGTCGATGTTGTCCTGAAGGCTGGGTAGTTTGCTGCGAACAATGGTCTGTTTAAGGTTTGGCGGTTGTTTGAAGGTGAGAAGTGGAGGTGTGGGGAAGATCTTGGCGAAGATCTCATCATCATCGATAATGTGTTGAAGGCTGCGAAGAACATAGTGTAGTTTCTCCACTCCAGGGAAGTACTGGAAGATGATGAGAACCCTATCGGTTGTATCCCATGTCTGTCTTCTGAAGGGGTAATTGTGATTTTTTTTTTACGTAACACATTGGATCTGGTGATCTATGAGTTGAGCATCGTATCCTTTCCTTAGATGTTATCTGTGGGCTTGAGGTAGAATGAGGTACTGACGTGTCTGTCCTTGATGGAGATGCGTGCGTCCAAGAATGAGACAGATTCTAAAGAGTAGTCCATGGTAAGTCTGATGATGGGGTTAAACGTGTTGATATCGCTATGTAACAAGGTGTGGGGCTGGATGAACACAGCAGGCCAAGCAGCATCATAGGAGCAGGAAAGCTAGACGTTTCGGGCCTAGACCCTTCATCAGAAATGGGGGAGGGGAAGAGGGTCCTGAAATAAATAGGGAGGGGGGGAGGCGGATAGAGGAGAGGATAGGTGGAGAGGAGGCAGACAAGTCAAAGAGGCGGGGATGGAGCCAGTAAAGGTGATTGTAGGTGGGGAGGTAGGGAGGAGATAGGTCAGTCCAGGGAGGACGGACAGGTCAAGGGGGCGGGATGAGGTTAGTAGATAGGAGATGGGGTGGGGCTTGAGGTGGGCGGAAGGGATAGGTGAGAGGAAGAACAGGTTAGGGAGGCGGGAACGAGCTGGGCTGGTTTTGGGATGCGGCTGGGGGAGGGGAGATTTTGAAGCTTGTGAAATCCACATTGATACCATTGAGCTGCAACTTCAAGGACTGCAACCTCCCCCCCGCAGTGGTCGAGAATGCCCTCGACCAATGTCCATTTCAAACCCACCGACTCCCACAGCTACCTGGAATACACCTCGTCCCACCCACCTTCCTGTAAAAATGCCATCCCCTATTCCCAATTCCTTCGCCTCCGCCGCATCTGCACCCAGGATGAGGCATTCCACTCCCGTACATCTCAGATGTCCACATTCTTCAAGGACTGCAACTTCCCCCTGACAGTGGTCGAGAACGCCCTTGACCGTGTCACCCGCACTTCAGTACCTTTTATCTCTGAAATCGCTATGTAGTTATTTCAGTGATTCTTCGCCATGAGACCAAGGGAAGAAAATGTCGTCAATGTATCTGGTGTATAGCGTTGGTCAGAGGTCCTGTGCTGAAAAGAAGTCTGTTTGAACTTGTGCATGAAAATGTCGACAAGTTGGGTGCAAATCTGGTTCCCGTGGCTGTTCCATATGTCTGGATAAAGAACTAGTTGTGGATGGTGAAGATGTTGTGGTTGAGGATGAAGCAGATGAGTTGTAGAATGGCATCTGGAAATTGGCAGTTGCTGGCATTGAGCACTGAAGCTGTTGCAGTGATGTTGTCACTGTGGTGGATGCCGGTGTAGAGTGTCGAAACGTAGTGTGCACACACGCACTCACACACACACACGCACTCTCACACGCACACGCACACACTCACGCACACTCTCAAACGCGCAGTGTCTTTCTCCCTCTCTGTCTCACACACGCTGTCTCTTTTTCTCTCTCTCTCACACACATACACACGCACGCGCACATGCACACACACATATAAATCTACAGGGTGAATTTGTATTTGCTCATTTGTAATTGCAGGTACATTTTATTTTCTCCTAAATGCACACAATTTGAGACAGTCAATGTAGCATTTTATAAATTCCCACTTTGGAACTTAAACCAGTCTGGCTCCAGGTTAAAACACAGGCAGATTCTAAACAAGGCCTCACACCTAAAATGCATTGACTGACCTGAGACGCCACCTCTGGTACACTGATAAAACATTTAGTTATCTTGAGACAGTGACTTGAAAGAACTTCTGGGATTTGCATTTTAATCAAGTGAAACCTGTATCTCCTTTCTAATTGATTAAAGATTTAACAGCCATCTCAGGTTCGTTCAATACATTCACATCAGTGGTACGACCCTTTGATCCTTTACTGATAAATTCTGACTCTGATGCCACCTCTCTTACCAACGCCTGAAGAAGGAGACAGGTTCTGAAAGCTGGTGCTTTCAAATAAACCTGTTGGACCATAATGTGGCGTTGTGTGATTTTTGATTTTGTTCACACCAGTCCAACACCAACACTGGAACAGAGGTAATATGTACTGCAGATGCTGGAGAATCCGAGATAACAAGGTGTGGAGCTGGATGAACACAGCAGGACAAGCAGCATCACAGGAGCAGGAAAGCTTGACGTTTCGGGCCTAGATCCTTCATCAGAAATGGGGGAGGGGAAGAGGGTTCTGAAATAAATAGGGAGAGAGGGGGAGGCGGATAGAGGATGGATAGAGGAGAGGATAGGTGGAGAATCCGGAGGGAAGAGGGTAACTTCTTCAGGGTAGGCATCCTTAGAAGAGGTTTCGCAGTGGGTGTGGCCTACTCTACGTCAGGGAAACCAAGCGGAGGCTTGGGGACCACTTTGCAGAACACCTGCGCTCAGTTCGCCACAAACAACTGCACCTCTCAGTCGCGAACCATTTCAACTCCCCCTCCCATTCCTCAGACGACATGTCCATCCTGGGCCTCCTGCAATGCCACAGTGATACCACCCGAAGGTTGCAGGAACAGCAAATCATATTCAGCCTGGGAACCCTGCAGCCCAATGATATCAATGTAGACTTCACAAGCTTCAAAATCTCCCCTCCCCCAACCGCATCCCAAAACCAGCCAAGCACATCCCCGCCTCCCTAACCTGTTCTTCCTCTTACCTATCCCCTCCTCCCACCTCAAGCCCCACCCCCATCTCCTATCTACTAACCTCATCCTGCCCCCTTGACCTGTCCGTCCTCCCTGGACTGACCTATCTCCTCCCTACCCCCCCACCTACACACACCTTTACTGACTCTATCCCCACCTCTTCGAACTGTCTGCCTCCTCTCCACCTATCCTCTCCTCTATCCATCTTCTATCCGCCTCCCCCTCTCTCCCTATTTATTTCAGAACCCTTTTCCCCTCCCCCATTTTTGATGAAGGGTCGAGGCCCGAAACGTCAAGCTTTCCTGCTCCTATGATGCTGCTTGGCCTGCTGTGTTCATCCAGCTCTACACCTTGTTATCACCAACACTGGAACCTCCACATCATTAGCGCAGGAGAAAAGGTAGCTTTCAAGGAGCAGTGCTGAGGGGGTGAGAGAAGTGGAGAGGTTTAGGTAGGGAGTTCCTAATGTCAGAGTGTAAACCAGCAGGAGACATGTCTGCTCTGGGCGAGCGATGACAATTTGTGCTGTGTAAAATGTGTTGATATCTTTGAGGCTCGTACGGATGAAGCTTTAACCTTCTCTTAATCCTCACCCTGATAAGACCTGACCGTAACAAGTTGATTTGCTTTTCTAACAACTCCTTGAAGCTTGAATAAACACTTCACTCAATGTTAATTGTCGTGATTGATTGCTCCGAAAGACTTAGCGAGTGTAATGACCACACACCAAAGCTAAAAATAGCAACTCATTTGCATACATTTACAACTGCAATTAAACTGGCGAAGCAAAGAGAAAAAAGGATGAAGCAATCAATTACGTGCAAATTGAAGGGACTTTGTGTTTTTATGAGGGAAGGTGTTGAATTTGACATCAGGTACAGCAGCAGAGTGCACACAGAGTCACTGGCATGAGGTTATAGCATTAAAATGCAATTAAGAATATGCCAGATAATTAACAATCACAGGAACAGCACCAATTCCATCTATTCAGTCTCTTCTGTGCTTCAGAGAAACTCCTGCTCAAAATTACAGAGGGCTTGAACCTTCAAATTTCACACAGTCCGATCAATATTCAATGTTTCATATTGCGTGTGTCTGTTTGTCCTTCTCATTTCGGTGTGCCCGTGACCTGACTTACAAACTTACAGTAGCCCCTGACTTACAAACACCCAACAGAAGAAACTTGCAAATTTAATCTCGTACTACTAGTCATTTTAAGGATCCGACATGCAAACGTTTGGCCGTACTTACAAACGGATATTTTTGCAGAGTACTATATTGTGTTCCGATTTGCATACTAATCCGGTTATGAACGTACTCTGTAATGGAACCCTTTCGTAACCCAGGGACAAACTTTCATCTCGCCTCTGTGAGTTTACAGAGAAACTCAAACTAAACTCAAAGCAAGAAACTGTACATCAAACTCCTGTAAACTATAAATATATAAAATGCCAATTCTGGCATTCTTGTAGAGCTCTAAGCCATAAAACACCAAAGTCAGGAAAGACGACAAACATGTTGCTTTATTGTTTTTCATCCATAAAATGGTCCTGGAGATGTTTCTATACCATCTGCTAGACTTAATGGGAGATGTTACACTTACATTGCATTTCCAAACCTGCACATCAACATCCTAACCTAGTCAAATAGACAAAGGTGACTTTGCAGTTGTCATTAGTGTTTGAAAATACAACGTACTTCATGGATCAGGTCTCCTGCACGTAAAACCAGAGCATTTCTTCTAGCTCACATCTGAGATTTCGAATCTCTGAGGTGAATCACAAGCAGAATTGGATGCAACCCATTTATTGTGGTTTAAAAATAAAATATCCAAAGAAGCTCCACACCAGCAATAGCAGAAAGAAAGAAAGTACTGAGCCAAAACAAGAAATATCAGGGCAGACAAGCAAAGGTTTGATCAATGTTGGAGGTTGGAGGCTCTACACTAATGGAGCAGCGAGACACTGACAGGTTTAGAAAGGTAACCCTGGAGATATTGGTCTAAACAGCTGAAGGCATGGTCACCAATGGTGAAGTGAAAAATATCAAGGATACACAAGAGGCCATGATCAAGCCCAGACTATCCTCGTTGGTGATGAGATTGTGGGCTAATTAGCATGTGATTTGTATAACTTCTTTACAATTGTCATGATCCTGCTATTGCTTGTACAATGTCTGAGTCAATTAAGAGTGTGAAGCTAAATCATTTAGACTAGCAAGGTTCCAGGTCTGATAGCTCTAGTAGGTTGAACTGATCTAAGCTCAGAAGCAACAGTAGCCATATTAAGAGATAACACAGTGTGGAGCTGGAGGAACACAGCAGGCCATGCAGCAGCAGAGAAGCAGGAAAGTTGGCATTTCGGGTTGGGACCCAACTTTCCTGCTCCTCTGATGCTGCCTGGCTTGCTGTGTTCCTCCAGCTCCACCCTGTGTTACCTCTGACTCCAGCATCTACGGTTCTTATTATCTCTGAGTAGCCATATTAACCTCTGTTTGAATATACCTGGGTTCAGGAGTGGAAATTCAGCTTGCAGGCCCCTACCTGAGCTACTCTTACTGTGAGGCACTGAACTGAAGGGAATATTAGGATCAACTGTGAATGGGTTTCCAACATTTAATAGCCTTCACACCTGGAAAAATCTTTTGTCAAAGTGGTAGTGCCATTACCCCTGAGCCAGGAGCCTCAGGATCAAGCCCCTCCTGATCCAGAGCTGTGTAATAATGTATCTGAACAGGTTAATTGGCAATGATCAATCTGCACAAATCCACATATAATGGGTTTGTTTTACCTATGGATCTAAGCATTCAGAAAGTGATGTTTGAGGCAGGTGACCCTCTTCAGCGTTTGGATGGAAAGTGTTGTCAGGGCGAAGAAAACTGGGCCAATCTGCAATGTCCCTAACAGAGCTCTGAAATTTCCTGAAACAGATAAAACCAGAAATTGTAGAAATTCAGCAGGTCTGGTAGCATGTGTGGAGAGAGAAAACGAAGTTAGCATTTTGGATCCAGTAACCCTTCTTCAGACCCTTGAAATGTTAGAATTGTTTTCTCTCCACACATGCTACCAGACCTGCTGGGTTACTCCAGTAATTTCTGTTTTCAATCCATGTCCCAGTCTTTATTGGTGCTGAGTCAAAATCTAGTAACTACCTACCTGATGGTACATCACACAGACTGCTGCAGTTCCAGAAGAAAGCTAACAGTCCAATTTGCAGAGGGCAATTAATATATTCATACGTTATAAAGATTCGGAGGCAGATTAGGCCATCTGGTCCATCAAGCCTAGTTTGCCTTTCAATTAGATTCTGATTGATCTGATTGTGGGCTTCACTCTGCTTTCCTGCCCATCTGGGCACTCTTGTCAATCACACCCCTGTCTGAATATGATGGGAACTTCACATCAGGAAAGTTATTAAGATCACAGGGGAAGACCAGGATATATTCACAAGCACAGTGCCAAGCACAAGTGACTTCTGTGATGTGAAGACAATGAAGAATCTCAGTTGTTCCCCAAAGACCAGAGATTAAGTGGAGCTTCAACAGAGATATTCAAAGTTATGAAAGAGTTTGATAGTTTCTCATTTTTAGTCTGTTTCCAATTGTGCAGCATCAGAAACTAAAGAAATGCAAATATCGTTATAAACGAACTTTACAAACTTTCTAAATGAAACAGTACAAATTTCAGGTGATTGGCAAAAGAACCAGAGGTGGCATGAGGAAACTTTTCATAATGTAGACCTAAAAGTACACCCCAAAAAAATCAAAGATTTAGCCCTTAGAAAATCTCTTGAGGAGCCCTGGGGAATAAAATATTTTTACTTCTGTTACGAAACAGTGCAAGGTCCAAATGGGCATCATGCTGCTATTAGACTGGGCTGGACAAAGTCGAAAGTCACACGACACCAGGTTATAGTCCAACAGGTTTATTTGAAATCACAAGTTTTCGTACCACTTCGCCTGATGTAGGAACAGTGCTCTGAAAGCATGTGATTTCAAATAAATCAAATGGACATCAGTGGAAAAAAAAACTGAATTAATGTCTCAAATGTAGTGATCCTTCTTCAGAAGTTCTGAAGAACAGTCCTACTGGACTTGAAACGTTAACTCTGTTTTTCTCTCTGCCGAGATGCTCAATTTCTCCAACAATTTCTGTTTTTATTTGTTTCAGATTTCCAGCATCCACAATTATTTGTTTCATTTTAGTCCAAATGAATATCCTTACCAAATGGCCAGTATTATTATTAATGGCCATGATTAAGAAAGCGAATGGAATGTTGCCATTTATCTCAAGAAGGTTGGAATATAAAAGCAGAGATGTGCTTCTGAGACTTTATAAAGCTCCAGTTAGGCCCCATTTAGAATACTGTGTCCAATTTTGGGCCCCACACCTCAGGAAGGACATACTGGCACTGGAGCGTGTCCAGCGGAGATTCACACGGATGATCCCTGGAATGGTAGGCCTAACATACGATGAACGGCTGAGTATCCTGGGATTGTATTTTTCATTAGAGTTTAGAAGGTTGAGGGGAGATCTAATAGAAACTTACAAGATAATGCATGGCTTAGAAAGGGTGGACGCTGGGAAGTTGTTAGGCGGGGATACTAGGACCCGTGGACACAGCCTTAGAATTAGAGGGGGTCAATTTAGAACGGAAATGAGGAGACATTTCTTCAGCCAGATAGTGGTGGTCCTGTGGAATTCATTGCTACGGAGCGCAGTGGAGGCCGGGACATTAAATGTCTTCAAGGCAGAGATTGATAAATTCTTGGTCTCGCAAGGAATCAAGGGCTACGGGGAGAGTGCGGGTAAGTGGAGTTGAAATGCCCATCAGCCATGATTAAATGGCGGCGTGGACTCGATGGGCCGAATTGCCTTACTTCCACTCCTATGTCTTATTATACAATGTGACAATTGATTTCCTTTTATCATCTGTCATTCCATACAATGGGACAAGTGAAAATCTTAGTGCTTAGGCTTGTCTTATTAAGTGGGGAATCTGGAATCCTGCATTAATGATCTGATAAATATAAATTCAAATCTCACCGCAGTGATCAGGGAAATTAACTTCAGCTAATCTAATAATCCAATTAAAAGACTTATTGATACTGAAGAGTATCAAACCTCATCTGGTCAACTAGTCCCCTTTTTTTGAAGGAAACCTGCTGTTCCCTAACAGGTGACTCCAGATCCACCGCAAGGTGGTTGAGTCTGAACTAACCTCTGAAATATCCCAGGAAGGCTGTCTATTTTATCCTCGAGTCACAGAGCCATACAGTACACAAGAGGTACTTGGTCCATCAAGTCTACATGAACAATAAGAGCCATTACATATTGACAGTAACCCCACTTCCCAGCTCTTGGTCCACAGCCTGAAATAGTTTGACATGGACTAGAGTAGATGATGGCTCACCACTACATTCTCCAGCAGATACAATAAGGGCTTTTAAGGGACTTTTAGATAAGCACATGAATATGCAAGAAACGGAGGGATATGGACCAAGGGCAGGCAGAAAAGATCAGTCTAATTTGATATCAAGTTCAACACAGCATGGTGGGCTGAAGGGCCCGTTCCTGTGTTGTACTGTTCTATGTCCTACATTTATTTTCTATGTTCTATGTTCTCCAGGACAATTTGGAACGGGTGGTAAATGTTGGCTGAGACAGTAAACGATGCTAAAATAAACATGCAGGGACTGGATTATGGTTTCCTTTACCTGAAGTCTGAGCAGAGATTTTAAAATGAAAGAAAGAATTGTTTAAAAAAACCCATCAATTTGTTGATTGTGATGCTTTCTCTCTCGTGTATGAAAAGCTGCACTGAACCCTTAAGAACAAAAACACGATTAATTAACTCTGCTTGTAGTCAGCACTGTATGGTAATGTACTTATGTAGGAATCTGACTTCACATTAGTGAAGGCAATTTATGACAGACTAATTGTTCCATAAGTCTATCAAATTTATGGCTTATCATTAGCCTTGTGCATCTCCCCCCGCCAAAACAAACCCGTCCTTCTTTCAGCCATAGAAAGCTATTTCCTTTATTTATACTGCAAGTGCCTTCCTTTCTTCAAAGGCTGATGTCCTCAGCCAGAGATAAAAGGTACTGCAGATGCTGGAGAATCCGAGATAACAAGCATGGGGCTGGATGAACACAGCAGGTCAAGCAGTATCATAGGAGCAGGAAAACTTGACGTTTCGGGCCTAAACCCGAAGGGTTTTCCTGCTCCTATGATGCTGCTTGACCTGCTGTGTTCATCCAGCCCCATGCTTGTCCTCAGCCAGAGCTGTGATTGCAGTGATCATGAAAGGTTCATTTTAAGTAACCATAAAACTTCCTGTTCACATCATAATTAGTGAATACTCTTGAACAGAATCCTCCAAATCATCTGCAAAGTCAATATGCTGCTTTCAAGGCTCTAATGATGGTCTCATTGAGTTACACATAAATGGGAGTCAGGCAGAAGTGTGCAGAATATACCTGACAGCTTCATCAATGCCTGGCAAAGGCACATTTTGAAAGACCCGCACACTGACGTTAAATTAATTATTGTCAAAGAATGACAGAAAGCTTGAATCAATATGATTTTTGGTGTCATCTTAGATTTTTGTCGGGGTTGCTTCTTTTTAAGTTTTGGAGAGGGGCTATTTGCTTTGATTTTGTGGTCTTCTTTTTCATTCTTACAAAGTGATTTATCCAGTGATACAGTCACCTTCTGTAAATGTTTTGATGCATGGGTTGTTCGGAGTCGAACATAATCAGAGTTAAAAGAATTCATCAAAATCCTCTATAATTTTCAATCTTCCACTAAAATTAAAGCTACAACACACAAGGCAAATATTAATTTCCTAGGGACCAGAGCATTTCAATTGGCATAATAAACTGGCGTAAGGTAACATTTTGTTTTCAAAACAATTGCATACAAAAACACTCATGCTCAATAAATGTTTTGCAGACTGGTGAGGTTCCAGGTCAAGATCACATTTTATGAACAAAGCTATATATTCTTACCAGTTGCTCCCCTTTTTACTGTATCCAGATCTCAAATTTAATTTAATAATTGACAAAATCAGAAGTCATATGATGCCATGTTATGGTCCAACACGCTTACTTGAAATCACAAGCTTTCGGAGCACTTCTCTTTCATCGTGGGAAATGGAGGGAAGCGCACAGGCACAGACTTTATAGGCGGAGAGATAATGGCAAGATAATTCCAGGTAATTAAGAGTGTCAAAAGATAAATACAAATAGTGTGAGTGCAGTGCCGACAGACTAATAACAAATCTTTGTAAATAAACCTGTTGGGCTATAATCCGGTGTCATGTGAATTCTGACTTTGTCCACCCCATTCCAACACCGGCACCTCCACATAATAACTGACACTCAGTGTTCATTACAGTGGTATCAACTAAATTTCCCCAGAGCGTAACTCTTGAACATATGCAGCTTTAAACTAGATATTTCACATTCACTTACAAGGAATTAATAACAATATTGATTTCAAGTTTTTGTGCCTGTCAGCTGGCTGAACATTTCTTCTTGATGGGGTTTATAGCTATTCTCTCTCCTTTGTAAACTCATCTCCCCCCACACTGAATTCAGAGCGCCATTCTCCTCTACCTTTCCAGTCCATTCGCAGCCTCCCATCTTGTAGCCTTCAGCAATTTGCACACTTTTATCTCCAGTCTCATAGTTCTGGCACTCTGTTTAGGTTTATTATTGAATAGAATTGAATCCCTACAGTGTGGAAACAGGCCCTTCAGCCCAACAAATCCACACTGACCATCAGAGCATCCCACCCAAACCCATCCCCCTATAAACCCACCTAATCTACACATCCCTGAACAGTACGGGCAATTTAACATGGCCAATCCACCTAACCTGTACATCTTTGGACTGTGGGAGGAAACTGGAGCACCCGGAGGAAACCCACACAGACGCGGGGAGAATATGCAAACTCCATATAGACAGTTGCCTTCGGGTGGAATCAAGCCCAGGTCCCTGGTGCTGTGAGGCAGCAGTGCTAACCACTGAGCCACCGTGCCACCCTTTGTGTCTGCTATTAATGTCTGTGATTTAGTGAGGTGGTCTCGTTCATTCGGTATTGCTGTCAATGGTAGGATTATGATGTTTTTATCTTTTCTCAGTCCTACTAGGGCCTTCCTTTCTGATGTGTTGTGAGTGTTAAGGTTGTTCCTTTGGTCCGTGTTGGGGCCACTGTCTGTTTTATGTCTTGTTGTGTTTCCTCATTGATGCCGTTGATCTTCAATGTGGACTGTAGTGTGGCTGGGAATTCTGTCTTGTTAACGTCTCTGTGGTTGTAATTGAGTCCACGTATTAGTACAGCTTTCTCTGTGTCTGTTAGTTTGCTGTCAGATAGGTTTCTTATCCAAGTGTCTGATCTTTGGAGGTTGTTTTGGTGTCAGAAATCATGACAGTAATACTGAACAAACCACACTACCTCACGAAAGCACAGCCATTATGAGCGGACACAAATACGTACCGACAAGTGGAAACAGACCCGACGCTGCAACTGGGAAATAAAATCATCTACACACTAAAGAGACTCAAACAGTTCGGGCAAGTCAACGAAGAAGGTTACCTCAATATGAAACCTGAAGGGACAAACACCCCCAGATTCTACAGCCTCCCAAAGGTACACAAACCAGAGGTACACCTCAGACCCATAATCTCTCTCCCAGGCACACCCCTCAACACACAGGCTCGCCAAGGAGTTACAACAAAGACTAAATGAAGCAATCAACTCCAACAGAACCCAGAGTTTAAAAACCAGGCGGGAAAACACAACGGTGCTCCATCGGAGGCTGCACTGATGATGTTACCCAGCAGGGGAATGAAAAGTCTGCCAACTAACGAACCAGCTCAGCGAGTGAACCAATTACAGTATAAAAACCAAAAGAACCGCGGATGCTATAATTCAGGAACAAAAACAAAGTTGCTGGGAAAGCTCAGCAGGTCTGGCAGCATCTGTGAAGGAGAAAACAGAGTTAACATTTCGGATCCCTTCCTCCAGCCACAGTATAAGACCATTAGTGTGGGTAGGTGCTTGGGAGTGACATTCAGCTTTATTTTAGCTAAGAGTTTAAAATAGCTGGAGAGAAGCGGATAAATATCATTGGGGAGGAAGGGATGGAAGGGGAACCAACTACTCATTGGGGAAGCAAGAAAAGGCACCCCCTCCTGGCAGTAAAAAAAATCTCCTCCTGACTTATCTCACTCTGTTGGTTCTGCCGAGAGTCAGTCAGAGTGTTCAGCAACTCCAGAAGATGGGGCATTTGCCTAATGAGGGGTAAAGACCCCACGGACGAGCACTTTACCCCACCGCTTGTAGAGTATGGGAACATAGCAAGTGTTGTCCAAGTTTGTTGGTGGGTGCTGACTTTCCTTCCAGGGTTGTGAGGAGGTGGGGTGGATGGTGAGGTGGCAAATGCTGGTGGTCAGAGCACCATTCCCATGCAATTTTTCGCCCTTGCTGTATATTCATTCAGTTAAAGCTTCCCATTTAAATATTATTTGGCTATTCCTGCATGGTCTTCCTGTGATTTAATGAAATGAACCTAGCCTTCAGAAAAATTGAAATGATGGACATACCAAAGGAAGATCAGAGCCCAAAAAATTGCCTTGATGCCACTAGGCACAGTTGGAGATCCCAAATCTTTTTGATGGGTAAATTGTTGGTTTGAACACCACACTGAGAGATTGAGGTAATAATCTACTCCAGTGGAGTGCTACATTGTTGGAGGCTTATCCTTCAGATGAGACAATAAGCAACCCTGTCTTCTGTTTCTCTGACTGATCCAGTAGATGTTGAGTGGCTCCATAGTACAATTAAAGGACAACACCGAGCTCCTTGCAATGACCTGAACAGTAATACTCCTCCAGGACTCCCCACACAACGCATTGACTGCTATTGATGTTGTTAATCATTATAGAACGTTACTGTACCAAAAAAATGCAGCCATGTTTCATCTCTTAGTAAGTGGCAGCTCAGCTCAAAATGATGCATTGTATGCAGAGATTTTGTTCTGATGGTTCTGTGAGTCATAGCAAGGTGCTGCACAAATAGAAGTATATGCAATTCAGAATCTCTCCAAATTCCCCTGTTCTATCCCTCATCTAAGGATTATATGAAATACTCTCCATCTGAATTCCATTTCTCAACAGAGAATGCTAGAAAAACTCACTGGGTCTGGCACTATCTGTTGGCTGAAAACAGAGTTAATATTGCAAGTCCAGTAACCCTCCGTCAGAATACTGTTAACGCCTACTCAATACCTTACTCACTCCTCTATAACCATTGCCAATCTCTTTGTCTTGTTGAGAACTTCTACTTCTCTCTGGAATTAAGAGTCTAATGATGGCCAAGAATCTATTGTCGATTGTCAGGAAAAACCCAATCTGGTTCACCAATGTCCTTTAGGGAAGGAAACTGCCATCCTGATCTGGTCTGGCCTACATGTGACTCCAGACCCCCAGCAATGTGGTTGACTCTTAACTGCCCTCTGGGCAATTAAAGATGGGCAACAAATGCTGCCCAGCCAGCGATGCCCTCATCCCAAAAACAAATAAATTCTCTCCACAGAAGTTATGGAGAAGAGTCATATCAGGCTTGAAACGTTAACTCTGTTTCTCTCCCCACAAGCCTAGTGAGTTTCTCCTAATGCCAGACCTACTGAGTTTCTCCAGAATCCTCCGTGTTTGTTTCAGATTTCTAGCATCCACAGTGCTTTGCTTTTATTCGAGATTGAGTTCTATTTGTTGGTATCATGTATAATGCATTCATTGCGACAATTTTTCCTTTGCTTTGATTTAATCTGCCTGTCTTGTACTTCGATTGTGCCTCATCTGTGATCTCAGTTCATGCTTTAGTTCATATCAGTTGACTATGTTCCGGTGATCTCTGGTTTCTCAAGGACTGCTGTCTCATACACAGAAGATGAAAAGCAGAAGAATTTCCATCCTGTGTTATGTAAGGCAATCAGTTTACCCTGGGCCAAAACGAAATGTACATCTAGCTGCAGCAGGCTGCGACTGGTGTGCCATGCATAAGATTCCATCATTACTGTGGCATTTTCATCCATCTCAATAGTACAATTGATTAATAAATAAGTCAAAGCACTCAATTACTGAATGTTTGAAACAGTGTCTATGAGTTGGAAGTGATGAATCTTAGTATACAGGAAATTTTATGGCTGTGAAATCACACTGTGGGTTATGAATACATGAACATCCAATGGGAGGATGTGAAATTATCTTGTCTATTAAAATAATGGAAAAATCCATCAAAGTACAAGCACATTTCCTTATATTTACTTATAATTCAATTATAAATTCTTACATTTCCATCTTATTCACTGTAAAATTTATGGCTGCAGTTTGTCGCTGGAGAAAATTCAAAGTCTGAAATATGAATCAATTACAATTGTGTTTTTGGTGAGTGCACTAATCATTGTGTCAGTATCATATAGACTCCTTGCATGAAATGCATTGATTGTGAATGCCATCCACTAATGTTTATTACGCCGGTTCAAGAACAGATTCTTCCTTGGTGTTATTAGACTGCTGAATGGACTTCTCTAACTTCAAGTAATGTTGATCTTGCTTTGTACACCTCCTGTGCAGCCATAACTTGTATGCCTCGCTCTGTCTAGGCACGTTATGATCTGTATGCCCTTGTTTGCTACGATCTGCCTGTACAGCTCGCAGAACAAGATTTTTCACTGTACGTAGATACATTTTATTGCACTAAATCAAATCAATATAATGAGAATGCACTCACTCATCACAGCTACTTCAGCTATACCTCCTCACACTTGCTTCCTTTAAAGATTGCACTCATTTCTCCCAGCACCTTCGTCTCAATCACTTGTGCTCTCAAGATGTCACCTTCCACAATGTCCTGTCTGATGTGGCTCCCTTTCTCTTCAACCAAGGAGCCCGACCTCACTCCCCACATCCTACCCAGAAGTGCAGAAATATTACAGCGCAAATGAAAGCCTTTCAGCCTATCATGCCTGCACTAGTTCTTCAAATAAACATTATTTCCCAGTGCCAATCTCCCCGAATCCTATGCATGCTATTTCTATCCAACTAACCATCCAATGCCCCTGTCGAATGCTTCAATTGAACCTGCCTCCACCACATTTCCAGGCAGTGTATTCCAGACCCTAACTACTCACTGAGTGAACATATTTTTTTCCTCTCATTACTCTTGTTTCATTTGCACATCACTTTAAATCTGTACCCCTTTGATCTTGTTCCTTTTAATGATTTATGATTTTGAAAACCTCTTTCAAATCTATTCTCAGCCTTCTTCACTCCAAGAGCCAACTTCATCAATCTATTTGGACCTGCAACCTTATCTGTGACAGTTCCTTCACTCCTGATCCCAGTTCTTCTCATCTATCCTGGAACTCTCCTCAGATTTCCCTCTATTTCTTTCTATGCCATCTGCTTCCATTTTTCAAAGGATCATCCTTCGACATTTCACTAATCTTCAGGATAATTCCATTAGCAATCCCAGTCCTCCTCTGTCAGCATTCCAAAGGGACCATTCCCTCCACATCACAGTTCTCCACTCCCCTATCACCCTCATGCTACATCTCATGTGGCTTGTCCATGTAACCACAGAAATGGAACATCTGACCTGTTAACTCCTCTTTCTCCATAGTCCCTAACAGTCTTTGTGGGGTGGGGGGTGGGATGGTGGTGGTGGGGGTGGGTGGAAATGGTGATTTCTTTCAGTCTAATCTACTGTACATGTTTCTCACAATTTGGTCTCCTCTGCACCAACCACAGGCCAGTTGTCCACCTTGTGGAACATCATCATTTGTTTCTCAAATGTAACCCGGACTTTTCAATTGCTTGTCATTTAAATTCATCACCTTACAATTGCATTCACACTTCTATCCCTAGCCTGCTCATCATATTTGTATGTTGGTCTGAAAAGGTTAATACTTAAGAATTCCATAAGCACTACGTATTCGAATGATCCATATAGACCTGCAGGAAGTTCAGCTTAGGATCTGGGAGGAGTGAGATTGAACATTTGGTCTTCCTCAATGTTATCTGTAACAATACCAATTGTCAATACAACTTGTAACTAGTCGTTAACATGTATGGGCCATGAAAATAGGAGGTAGAATAGGCCATTCATCCTTCTAAATCTGTTCCACTGTTTAGCACAATCATGGCTGATCATTCAACTCAGTCCCCTGTTCCCACTTTTTCCCAACATCCTATTGATCCTTTTAGCCTTAATAACTATACTTAAATCCTTCTTAAAAACATTCACTATTTTGGCTTTAGCTGCTTTCTATGGCAGAGAATTCCACAGGGTCATGACTCTCTGGGTGAAGAAATTTCTCCTCATCTCATTTCCACCTGCTTAATCTGTCACCCCTGAGTCTGGACTCCCTGGTTAGCAGGAACATCCTTCCTGTGTTTACCCTACCTAATCCTGTTCAAAATTTATATGTATCTAAGAGATCACCCTCTTTCTTCTGAACTCCAGTGAATATAGTCCTAAACAATTCAGTCTTTCTTCAAATGTCAGCCTTGCCTTCCCAGAGATCAGAAGCAAATCTTCTGGTGTTCCTCTCCCAGACTAAACTGACCAGTTCCTGTCATCACCTACGTTTAAAGAGGATGATGTCAGCAATGTTCATCATGAGCAGCAGCTCAGAGATTGGGAGAGATAGTAGGAACTGCTGATGCTGGAGAATCTGAGATAACAGAGCTCAGAGAGTGGAGCGCATTGGCATGGTCATGTCTCAAATGTAAACTGGAGGAGCTGTACTTGTTTAAGCATTTGAGCTCAACCTTTACTCCAACAGCTTTAGACAATGAGATTGGTCTTTCAACTTGTTTCTTCTTGCCAAGTGCCAATCCTGATATTGCCTTCATGTGTCTGTTTTCTGTCAGTGGTATCTGATACTCTGCCAATGAAACACATTATAGATCAATGGTCTGTCTCTTTATTGCAGCCATTGGCATGAATTTGTTTTCTTATGCACAAAACCTTGGCTATTCAATCTCCTCTACCCTCCCCTTTGATTCCACCTGACTGTCACATCTATCTCAGTGTAAAGCCTGTCCCATCTGGAGGCCAACTTACTGAGCATCCTTAAGAGACAGATAGGTAGGTTCTTACGAAAACTAGGAAGTTCAGATACTGGAGATGTGAAACAAAAATTGAAATTGTTGGAGAAACTCAGTGCGTCTGGCAGCATCTGCAGGAATAACACAGAGTTAGCAGCATCAGAACAGTCTGGTATTCTAAAGAAGAGTCATCAGACTCAAAGCATTAACTCTGTTTTCTTCCTATTGATTAGTAAAGGGATCAAACTTTACAAGAAGAAGGCGGGAGAATGGGTTGGGAAACATTTCAGCCATGATTGAATAGTGGAGCAGAGTCAATGGGCTGAATTGTCTAATTTGGCTCCTCTGTGTTATGGTCTTATGGGTGGGGGTCGTCAATGTCACTATGACTAGGATGGTTGTGACCTAAAGGACATAGCTGCTGGGCTGGGTCAGTGGAAGGTGCTGAGGGTGCTAACAAGATGCCTCCATTTTTCAGACCTTTGAATAAAGGAGTTGGGACATCATATTGAGGTGAGGCCTCTTTGGAGTACTGTGTCTTTCTCTGGTCGTCCTGTTACAGGAAGGATATTGTTAAGCTGGAAAGGGTTCAGAAAAGATTTGCCAGGATGTTGCCAGGAGTGGAGGATTTGAGTTATTAGAAGAGGCTGGATAGGCTAGGACTTTTTCACTGGAGTGTAAGAGGTTTATAGAAGCATGAAGGGGATAGCTAAGGTGAGTGGCAGGTGCTTTCCCTCAAGATAGGAGATATCAGAACTAGGTGGAGTGTATTTTTAAGAGGAGAGGAGAAATTTTTAAAAAGGCATGAGCAGCAATTTTTGCTTTACACAGAGAGTGTTATCTGTGTGGAAAAACATTTGGAAAAGTACATGAATTAAAAATGTTTGGAGGGATATGAGCAAAGCGCAGGCAGGTGGGACTAGTTTAGTTTGGGATTATGGTCGGCACGGCTTGGTTGGACCGAAGGGTCTGTTTCCATGTTCTATGAATCTATAACTCTATGAATCTAAAATAGAAAAACATATTTGATGGAAATGGGAAAGCACAAGTAAGGGGGAAATCAGAAAAAAACAGAATGGCCAACTCCTGCTTCCAATTGTTATGTACATTCAATCTCTATTTCTGGCCATTGCAAGTTCCACTCAAATGCTATGATCCAGACAGACGTAGTTCTCTCTGGCTCATTTAAAATACACTGATTTCATTTCCGTGATACACTAGGTATTTCTTTGCTAAACAATGCAGTTTGATTTATCTTCAGTGCACCCTATTGATCTAATGGAATTCTTTACCTTTTGCTCTGCTAAGCTCTCATTGATGGGCTGCTGATACAATATAAAAGGCTTTGAACACATTCATCCTGGGGCCTGAAAAGGTTGAAAATGTCATTTTAATTGGATGACTAATTATTGTTGCTGGGCTGTAGCCATTGGAAAAAAGTTTGCTTTATCTTTTTCCAATTGTATTTAATTCAGGAGAAATTAATACTTACATTGCCCATTTGGCAGAAAATCTTTACAAGTGCCAATTAGTTAATTTGTGTATCAAGGTCATGCCAAACATTAAGTTGCATTAAGAAAACATTAAATGCCTAAATGCATATGTGATTATCAGAACTTTCTCAGGCGCCACAGGGGTACTTGTCAATCATAGCGCACAATTCAAGGGATAGATTCTGACCGATCACACATCTAATATGGTCATCAAATAGTCACCATAGGAGTTTGAGATAACAAGGTGTGGAGCTGGATGAACACAGCAGGCCAGGCAGCATCAGAGGAGCAGGAAAGCTGATGTTTCATGTCGGGACCCTTCAGAAAATTTTCTGAAGAAGGGTCCTGACCCAAAACGCCAGCTTTCCTGCTCCTCTGATGCTGCCTGGCCTGCTGTGCTCCTCCAGCTCCACACTGTGTTATCTCAGACTCCAGCATCTCTGGTTCTTATTATTTCATCATAGGAGTTCTGATGTTTAGTCCTTTGGGTCCTTTTCTGGTTGTTTGATCTCGGGATGTGGACATTGTAGACCAACTTACCATTTATTCTCCCCATTCCTAATTTTTCTTAACAAGACACCGAGGAGCTAGATTTCAGTGGGTTCATGGCTATTCTGCATTGTAACGCTTTGACGATGACACCGATATTAGTGTTATCGTGGACAGTGAAAAAGGTTATCAAAGAGTACAATGAGATCTTGATCAACCGGGCCAGGAAGCCAAAGAATGGCAGATGGAGGTTAATTAAGATAAATGTGAGGTGTTGCATTTTGGTAAGACAAAACAGAGCAGGACTTAAATAGTCAATGTTAGGCCTTGGAAAGTACTGTTGAACAGGGATACCTAGGGATGCAGTTCCATGAAAGTGGTGCCACAGGTAGATAGGGTGGTGAAGGAGATGTTTGGCAAAACTTGCCTTCATCGGTCAGAGCATTGAGTACGGAGGGGTGGGACATCATGTTACAGCTCTACAAGACATTGATTGGTAAGTCCATATCTGGAGTATAGTGTACAATTCTGGTCACCCTGCTACAGGAAGGAGGTTATTAAACTGGAAAGGGTGCGAAAAAGATTTACTAGGATGTTACCAACACTGGAGGGTTGGAGTTATAGGGAGAGGCTAGATAGGCTGGGATTTTATTTTTCCTGAAGTGTAAGAGACCGAACATTGTAATAGAGTCACACAGTATGGAAACAGACCCTTTAGCCCAATACATCTGTGCTGACCAGATATCCCAATCTAACCTAATCCTATTTACCAGCATTTGGCCCATTATCCATGTAAATCCTTCCTTTCATTTACCATTGAAATGTCTTTTAAATGTTGTCATTGTATCCACCTCCTCACTCCCCTGGCAGCCCATTCCATATACATACCACCCTCTGCATGAAAAAGTTACCCCTTGGGTCCTTTTTAAATCTTTCCTCTCTCACTTGAAACATATGGCCTCTAGTTCTGGACTCCCCTACACTAGGAGAACGACCTTGGCTATTCACCCTGTCCACGCCCCTGGTGATTTTATAAACCTCTAGAAGGTCACCACCTCAGCCTCCGACACTCCAGGGAAGAATAGCTCCAGTCTTTTGAGCCTCTCCCTATAGCTCAAAGGGTTATAGGTTTCACCTCATTTGATCTGGCAGCTTCTGGTTATACTGTGCCCTATGTCAGATACATGAGCAACAAGATTCATTGAGTTCATACACAGAGAACGCTGGAGAAACTCAGCAGGTCTGGCAGCACCTGTGGAGTAAGAGAGACCCAGAGCCAACATTTTGAGTCCTCCCTTGGAACTGGATCTGAGTTAAAAATTGTTGAAAACTGGTTCAAAAGCTAATTCTGAAGAACAGTCACTGGGTTTGAAACTTTAACTCTGTTTCTGTCTCCACAGATGCTGCCAGACCTGTTGAGTCTCTCCAACATTCGCTGTGTTTGTCTCAGATTTCCAGCATCTGTGGTTTTTTACCCCAAATCACAGATTGTCAGGTTATTCATTAGGATTGAATCAGAAGAAACTACTTGGTCCATCGAATCTGTGCTGGCTTGATTTGGAGAGCTGTCCAATTTGTTTCATTCGCTAAAATAAAAGCTAAGAACTGAATGTTGAAAAGTTGAAACGTTTATCACTGGAGCGTAGGAAGTTGTGGGATGAATTTATCCAGGTATATAGAATCATGGGAGGAGGAAGTAAGGTGAGTAACCAAGATCTTTTCCCCAGGGTACGGGAGTTCAAAATTGGAGGGCATATTTTACGGTGAGAGGAGAAAAATTTAAGAGGGACCTTATGGACAGCATTTTCACACCAAAGGTGATTCATGTGTGGAATGAACTGCCAGAGGAAGTGGTAGAGGTAGATATAATTATAATATTTAAAAGACATTTGGAGAAGTATGTGAATAGAAAAGTTTAGAGGGATATGGGCCAAAAGCACGCAAATGGACTAGTTTCGTTTGGGAAACCCGGTTGGTGTGGACCAGTTGGACTGAAGGGTCTGTCTCTGTGCTGTAAGGCTCTATGACTCTATAAAGGAGTGGTAGTCTTGTCAAGGGGATCAGCTGAAATGATGCAATTTTTCACATTTTTTTCTGGATGTATTGGGAGGGTATGGCGACTGACATGTATCTCCCCACCCCGGTGAGATAACTCAACAGATCGCCATCCAATCAGCTCATTCAGTGCTGGCAGGTAAGCCTGACCAAGCCGTTTGCCCTATCACAGGCCTCAGTACTAGTGATGTAGGTCACTAGAAGTTGACAGCTCTTGGTCCTAAGGTCTGCCAATCTGTGTCTACTCCTTAGGGGACCCAACAGAGTATTCCTCCTCAGACTGGAGCAATTGGAACTTACCACCAACTTCTCAATAGAAACTTAGGGACAGGCAATAAATACTGGCCCAGGCTGTAACACCCACGTCCTGTGAGTGAAGCTCCAGCCCATGTGACACAATGCAATTTCTCTGAGGACAGTAAAGCAAGATTAAAAATCCAACTCAATTCTGGAGGTGAAATCTGGGAGATTCCTCTGTCTGTCACCTAGGCAATGGAACCTGGTCCCTGAATACTCTACAGTTCCTTTCATTTGGCAAGAGGTGACTGTCATGATTGTTCTGATGTCAGCCAGCAGGGTTCCCTGATTGGGCCTGTTAATCTGGTCCAATCAGGGATCCCTGGCTGACAGATATAAACAAGAATGTCAGAGATACTGACCCTCTGGCACCTGACTCTGAATGAGGCAGTATGAAAGTCAAGGACTGTTGTGTGTAAATAAAAGGTGACTTGGTGATGTGATGCTGGCCTCTGTGGAGATATTTCGGTGATCTCTGTCCTCATCAGAATCCACTCTATCCACTCGAATGCAACTTCGAGATAGATGTGAACAAGACCACCAGGGGAGGGCTTTCTCAATGGGCTTCAGGATTCCACACCAGGCTCCAATGCCCACACCTTGGGCACCCTGCTCCCAGAAGTGGGAAACCTGGAGGCAGGGAGGGCATTTAATTGGGCAATGATTGGGGATATAGCCCCATGCCCTGCTGCAGTCCTACCTAAGATGGTGGTGAGGTTGGGTTTCTGAGCCCAGGGATTGTCCGCTCCACATTTCTATTTGTTTCTTTTCTTATTTTTCTCTCTTTCATCATTATTTTGTCTTTTATTCTCTTTTATTTTACTTACCTCTTGTTGAAGAGCTTGGTCACGGTGATGGTGGTGAAGGAGCCTCGCGTAGACTTGAGTGGGCCCTGTGTAAACTCAATTGGTGGCAGTGGTGGAGGCGAGTTTGGGCCCACTATGAGACCCTGTGCTATCAGCAGTGGCAGCACGGGGGGTGGGGGAGTGGTCAGCCCAAAGCAGACACATGGCAGCAACGGAGTGGAGTTTGGGCCAGCGTGATACCCGGAGCATCAGTGACATCTGTATTGTCGGAGTCGAGTGAGGACTCATAGCGGTGAGGGTTTTGGTAGAGGCGAGATGGCACTGAAGGGTAGTGACCTTCGATTCAGTGCCAGCGCGGTGAAGGGGACTCATGTCCACCACCAGGCTAATGGCCCATGGTGGGAGAAGTTAACAAGAAGGACCGTAAAGCTGGACACTTTCGTTGGTTCTTCATTTTTCTGGCTTTATATTGTAAGTTTTTGTTTCTTTTTCTTTGTTTTAAGATGGCATCAGACTGTGGCAATACCATACAACACTTTTCATTGTACTTTGTAACAAAATACACATGACAATGAATAAATCAAATCAAATCACCTCCACCAGATTTAAGCTCTCGATAAACCCAATGTTGGGTACATTTGTCGGGACCAGACATTAGTGATGGTTGCTGCCCTGTAGACCAATTGGCAACTTGGGAGTGAGGGATGATTGGGGGGTGGGGGGGTGCGGGGTGGGGAGCGGGGGCGGTGGTAGGGTTCCTTGAACAAAATCAACCAGTCAACCCAGTGACTGAACCTCAGGTTACATGCCAACTTACTGCACTTGTCTCTGATAACCCCCCGTACCACTCCCTCCATGATCCCCAACTCATCCTCAATCTCCCTATCCTTCGCATCACTTAACCCAAGCCCTGGATACTCCTCTGATTGGCCAGCAGCTCTCGCTGAGCAGCACTCGTGCCCCACGAGCATCAGTTCCAGGGAAGAATTCGCCACTGCCAAATTGGGATGTGGTTTGGCAAGCTTTCCCTGGAAGAGGCAGTGGGGGCCCCTGTCTCTGGCTCTCGCTCTCTATCTCTCACCCTCTCTGCGTGTCTCTTTCTCCCACCATCTCCCTGTTTCTTTCTCTCTCTCTCTTTCTCTCCCTCTATATCTCTCTCTCTCTGTTTCTCTTTCTCTGTCTGTCTGTCTGTCTCTCTCACTGTCTCTCTGTCTCTCTCTGTCTCTGTCTCTGTCTCTGTTTCTCTCTTTCTCTCTCTGTCTCTCCCCTGTCAGGCCCAGACAATCCATTTCCTATACTCACTCTGTGAACTAAACTGATCACTGCTAGTGACTAAGTCAATTAAAGCAGAGCAGCACCAGGGAATTAGTCTAAACCTTGTGCGAGTGGCCTGATAGTGAAACAAAAACGAGAAATTGCTAGCAAAAATCAACAGGTCTGGAGGCTTCTGTGGGAAGAAAGCGGAGTTGACATTTCGAGTCCTGTGACTCTTCATCAGAACCAGGAGTGTTAACCTTGGACCTACTTTTGACTTCAAACTGGGATGATACAAACTGAACCGTGCTGACTCAGAGGAAGTAAGTTCAACATCCTAGGTGTAAGTTTAAAGGTTGAATGTTTTCTTATTGAATCATGGGGGTTAGCAATCAAAGATAGATTCTTTCAAGCACACTAAAATGTCAAAATGAGAAGGTATGCAACAGATTTACCCCAAGAAATATGCGTCAAAAAATCATAAAAGTCTACTTAATAAACAAAAGCACATTTTCCTTTAATACAAGCACATTAATCTTCTGTCCATCAACTATGCCGATTGGAAAATATACCCTAATGTAGACTTCTTGTCATTTACAATGAATCATTTTTAAGCACTCGATGGTAGGAAGACTGAAATGACATGTGTGAATCAATTTAACAACCGAAGCAGGGTGAGGATTAGAGGCACCATTTATTTCTCTGGTCTGTTTCATGGTGTCAGTGAGTGCCAAACACTTTTCCACTCAAGCAGAGAATGATCATAACTTGAGGCAGCACTGCCTGTTGAGAGACAGATCTTTCAATCTTACACAAAAGACAAGAGAAAGTCAGAAAAAAAAACCCAAAGATGCTGGAAATCAGAAAGGAAAACAGAAATAGCTGGGAAAATTCAGCAGGCCTGAAGAGCTCAGCAAACTCTTCAAACTCTGCAGAACAGCTTCGGAAGAAGGGTCACTCGACCTGAAAAACGTTAGCTCTGCTATCTCTCTCCACGGGTGCTGCCAGACCCACTGAGTTTCTCCAGCAATTTCTGTTTTTGTAAAAGGGAAAGCCATGCCGGTTGTACTTTAGCTGATGTAACCTTTTTAAGACTAAATGCACCTATGTGGAATTCTCAGAATTGCTACAATGTAAAACAAGGCTGCTCAGTCCATCATGCCTGCCTTGGTTCTATCCCCTGGGGCCAATCTGGGCCAATTGCTGCGCACCATTACTCTCCAGACGGTCGTCTGAAGCCCTTTGTGAAGTTGGATGTTGTCTTTAAACCCACTTGTAGCTGAAAGTTTGATTTAGTTATTTGCTGGATCCACTGCTTTTCTTCATTTATACAAATGATTTGGATGTGAACATAGGAGGTATGGTTAGTAAGTTTGCAGATGACGCCAAAATTGGTGTTTTAGTGGAAAGTAAAGAAGGTTACCTCAGAGTACAACGGGATCTTGATCAGATGGGCCAATGGGCGAAGGAGTGGCAGATGAAATTTAATTTAGATAAATGTGAGGTGCTGTACTTTGGAAAGGCAAATCAGGGCAGGACTTAAGGCACTTAATGGTAATGTCCTGGGGAGTGTTGCTGAACAAAGAGACCTTGGAATGCAGGTTCATAGATCCTTGAAAACGGAGTCATAGGTGGATAGTGAAGAAGGTGTTTGGTACGCTCGCCTTTACTGGTCAGTGCATTGAGTATAAGAGTTGGAAGGTCATGCTGCAGCTGTACAGGACATTGGTTAGGCCACTTTTGGAACACTGTGTGCAGTTCTGGTCTTCTAGCTGTAGGAAGGATGTTGTGAAACTTGAAATGGTTCAGAAAAGATTTACAAGGATGTTGAACATCGAAGGTTGAGGGGTGACCTTATAGAAGTTTATAAAATCATGAGGGGTATGGATAGGGCAAATAGCCAAGGTCTTTATTCCAACATGTTGGTTGTCCAAAACTAAAGGACGTCGGTTTAATGTGAGTGGGGAAAGATTTAAAAGGGGCCTAAGAGGCAACTTTTTCACGCAGAAGTTGTTGCGTGTATGGAATGAGCTGCCAGAGGAAGCGGTGGAGGCTGGTACAATTCCAACAGGCTTCACCCTCCAATGCTCCAGGGAAGATACCCTAGTCTATTCAACCTCTCCCCATAGCTCAAACCTTCCAGTCTTAGTAACTTCATTGTAAATCTTTTTTACACCCTTTCTAGTCGAATAACATCCTTCTTATAGCAAGGCGACCAGAATGGTATGCAGTACATCAAAGGTGGCCTTACCGATGTCTTGTACAGCCATAACATGATGTTCCAACTCCTGTAATCAATGCTCTGACCAATAAAGGCAAGTGTGCTTAACACCTTCTTCACCAGCCTGTCCACCTGTGACACCACGTTCAAGGAACTATGTACCTGAACCCCTAGGTCTCTCTGTTTGACAACACTCTCCAGGGCCCTACCATTAACTGTGTAAGTCCTGACCTGGTTTGTCTTACCAAAATGCAACACCTCTCATTTATCTGCATTAAACTCCATCTGCTATTCCTCAGGCCGTTGGCCCAGTTGATCAAGATCCAGTTTTACTTTTACATAATCTTCTTCACTGTCTACCACATGACAAATTTTGGTGTCATCTGCAAACTTACTAACCATGCCTCCTATATTCGCATCAAAATTGTTTTTCTACAAATGATGACTAACAGTGCACCCAGCACTGATCCTTGCAGCACACCTCTTGCCACAGGCCTCCAGTCTGAAAATCAACCCTCAACTGCCAACCTTTGTTTCCTACCTTAAAGCCAATGCTGTATCCAATTGGTTAGCTCTCCATGGATCCCATGTGATCTAACCTTGCTAATCAGTCTACTATGGGAATCTTATCAAAGGCTTTACTAAAGTCCATGTACGCAAAGTCTAATACTCTACCTTCATCTATTTTTGTTGGTCACCTCTTCAAAGAACTCAGTCAAATTAGTGAGAAATGATTTCCCACGCACAAAGCTATGCTGACTATCCCTAATCAGTCCTTGCCTTTCTAAATGCATGTAAATCATATCTCTCAGAATCTCCTCCAACAACTTACTCACTACTGATGTAAGGCTCACAAGTCTGTAGTTCCCTGTCTTTTCCTTACAGCTTTTCTTAAATAAAGGCACAACATTAGCCATCATCCAGTCTTCCGACAACTCTCCTGTCTCTGCTAGGGGCACCACAATTTCTTCTGTAGCTTCTCACAATGTCCTGGGGTACACTGATCAACTCTCAGGGATTTATTTACACTCATGCATTTTAAGACCTCCAGCACCTCTTCTGTAATATGGACTCTTTTCAAAACGTCACTATTTATTTGTCCAAGTTCCCTAGCTTCCATGCCTTTCTCCACAATAATTACTGATGCTTAATATTTGTTTAGGATCTCACCCATTCCTGTGGTTCCACATGTGGATAACCTCTTTGATCTTTAAGGGGCCCTGTTCTGTCCCTGGTTACTCTTTTATTTGTAATGTATTTGTGAAATGCCTTCCCTCCTCTTCCTCTTACAGCCTACCTCCAATGGAATTTCTCTGGTATGAATTGGAATGGGGGCTCGTGTTGTCTGAACATTTAGGACAGAAATGTTCTCACTAAAACACTGAAAATTCTCTGGAGGAGCTGCTCGAATAGACACAGCAAGCTATTTCCCCTGGCTGCATACCCTCCAGCTGGAAACTACAAATTCAGTATGAGTGGTTGGCTCTTTAGGCCTGAGACAGGAAAGACTTTCCTTACAGTGTTTTTGTTGCATTGCCCCATTAGGGATTATCTAAACATGTTTTGTTTTAAGAGAGTAGAAAGGAGGCTTAACTGTTGGTTGCATGGTGTAATTGTGAGTGATCTAGACTTTGAATCCAGTGATCCAGGTTCAAACCTCAGTGGAACCTTACATCTGGGAGTCTCAGGGCCTAATGGATAAGGTGTCTAACTTTAGGCTAGTTGTGTAGGGCACCTGGGGTACACTGGTAGTGTCCCTACCTATGAGCCAGGAGGCTTGGGTTCAAGTCCAGGCTGCTCTAGAGGTGCGTAAGGACATGAAGGGGTTAATTGTAAAGTAGGATTGGTGGTAGTCCACTCCACCATACATGCCAGAGGAAGGGCTAGAGGTGGTACAATTACAACATTTGGAGAGGTACATGGATAGGAAAAGTTTGGATGGGTATGGGCCAAACTCAGGCAAATGAGATTAGTTTGGTTTAGGAAACCTGGTCAGCATGAATGAGTTGGGCCAAAAGTGTCTGCTTCCATTCTGCCATACTCTATGACAACATGCCAGCTATACTGGTACCTAAGAAAATGACAGCATTCTGCGAAAGTTAACCATGCAACATTTGCAAACTCATTTGCTGCTTTGACAGTATGTTTCTTTTCACAGTTAATCACAAGTTTTTTTCACCTTTTTTCAGCAATTGCGTTGATGCCATCTACAGCTTGAACAGTCTCCTGAAAGAGGTTGGAGTATTTTGATATCTGCAGATTCCAATCACAGTTTCTTCAACAGAAGTGTAAATGACTTCTTTAGGAATGCTGAGTAATGGGGGTGTTAGGTGATGGGTGCAGTGAATGTTCCATTCACAAAGCTACCTTCCAATTTTCTGAACTGCCTTTTCACTAGACATCACAATCACAGAGCTTGGCAGAAAAGGTGGCCATACCACACTCCTTGTTTTGCATCCTAGGTTCTATTAGATGAAATAACAATGATTCTCCTTGATAGATGGATCAATGACCAGGGATATTGATTTAAGTAAGCAGTAGGAGGTTTAGAGAAGATGTGATGAAAAGTGTTTTCACCCAGAGTGCGGTAGGAATCTGGAACTCACTGTGTGTTGTCGTGGAGAATCACCAGGAGACGTAGAGAAGTCTTCAATAACGTAAACTTTTATTTGCAAGTAAAAGCTGTGACAATCAGAAAGCAGTTTTTAGATCGCCCCCGACCCAAGGGATTTGTCATTTCTTATACCTTTTCTG
>JAHRHZ010000250.1:2802957-2820646 GCA_024137785.1 Ginglymostoma cirratum
ATCTACTTAATATTTTATAAATGTATTTGATGTATGTTCTAGTATGATATCATTTTATTTTCCATAGTGTAAGGGTGGGAGAAACAGCGACCCTCAGAACATTGAAGAAGCATTTAGATGTGCACTTGTAATGCCAAGGCTGGAAAATGGGGTCAGAATAATTAGTTGGTTGTTTTTAACCAGAACAGGCCAAAGTGCCTCTTTTTGTGCTGTAGATCTTTATGACTCAATGACTCTAACAATTCAGGCAGCGCCTCTCCCCTGCACTTTCACATCACCTTCCAACTATTCCACTTCATCACAACCGATTCTGCCTTCACCACACTCCTGGGCAGCAGATTTTTTTTTTGTTTATTCATTCATGGGATGAGGGCGTCACTGGCTCAGCAACATTTATTGCCCAGAGGACAGTTAAGAGTCAACCACATTGCTGTGGGTCTGGAGTCACATGTAGGCCAGACCAGGTAAGGATGGCAGTTTCCTTCCCTAAAAGACATTACTGAACCAGATAGGTTTTTCCCCAACAATCGATTCACAGTCATCATTAAATTTTTAATTCCAGACTTTTTTTTTATTGAAATCAAATCCCACCATCTGCCATGGCAGGATTCAAACCCAGGTCCCGAGAACTTTATCTGTGTCTCTGGATTAACAGTCCAGAGAACAGTCCAGTCCATACAACTAGGCCATTGTCGCGTCATGGATTCCAGATGCTAAACACGCCCTAACCTGCAAAAAACTTTCTATTTGAGTCCCAGTTTGCTTTTTTTTTGGCCAATCACCTTATAAAGGTATCCCCTGGATCTCGACCTTATCCTCAAAGGGAACAGATTCTTTCTTTGGACTCTGCCTAGGCTGTTCTATAAGATGCACATAGCTTGAAAGGGTTAATACTTAAGTGTGCCTTAAGCATGACCCACTATGATGTTGTCACAGAAAATCGGTGGGAGAACAGCTTAAAACCTCATCGGAATAAGACCTATTATTCATTTTCTCCTCAAAGTCTCTGTAGCAATGTATCTAAATAATATGTGTGTTAAAGAACTGCAGGTGCTGTAAGTCAGGAACAAAAACAAAAGTTGCTGGAAATGTTCAGCAAGTCTGGCAACAGCTGTGAAGAAAAAAATCAGAGTTTCGGGTCCAGTGACCCTTCCTCAGAATTTCTGAAACGTTAACTCAGATTTTTTTCTTCACAGGTGGTGTGTTAAAGTGGCAGATAACCGGGAGCTCAGGGTCTTCTCTGTGGGCAGAGCATCGGTGTTCTGTAAAGCAATCACCCTGCCCGTGTTTTGTTTCCCTCTACCACTTTAACACACCACCCTGTTACCTGGCCAACATCTCTGTCTCAGGCCTGCTGCAGTGATTCAGGGAAGCTCAGCACAAGCTGGAAGAACAACACCTCATTTTCCGCTTGGGGACCCTGCAGCCGTCCGGACTCAATATTGAGTTCAATAATTTTAGGGCCTGAACTCTCCCATGTCCTAGCCCCCTTCCCTATGCACCAGGCCTTATTGTCACATTGTCTGCAATTACAAACAACCCATATTAGCCACTAACAGTCTCTGTTAACAACTGTTCACTCCCCTAGCCAGATCGTTGTCCACTCCTTTGACTGTCCAACTGCTCTTTTCTCTCTTTGGCTCAATCCCTATCTATCATTTACTCCTTACCCCCTCCCCCAACTCTATCTTCTACATATAAATCAACATTTTCTTAGCTACCATCAGTTCTGAGGAAGGGTCACTGGACCTGAAACATAACTCTGATTTCTCTTCACAGATGCTGCCAGACCCGCTGAGTTTTTCCAGCAACTTCTGTTTTTTTTTCTGATTTACAGCGTCTGTCGTTCTTCCGGTTTTAATAAAAGCACAATACTGCAGATGCTGGAAATCTGAAACAAACACAGAAAGTGCTGGACAACTCAGAAGGTCTGGCAGTTGAGGGAGATTCAGAGGTAAGTTTTTTAAGCTGGTCTGACTTTTTTTCAGAACTTTTTTCAGAATGGTTGAAAAATGTGGTTTTATTCTTTTGACAGAGGTAAAGGAGAAGCAAGGGGAACAGATGGTGTGGCGACCAAGTGTGAAAGGCAAATGGGTAGATAACGGTGGTGAAAGAGAAAAAGAAATATAAAATGGTGTACATTAAGGTGAGAAAAGGGGAAAAAAGGGAGTGTCTCATTGAAGAGCAAAGCAAACAAGATACAAACAAGCCAAGACCATGTGGATGGGAGTGGAAAGGGAGACATGGGCAGGGAATGCATGAAAAATGAAGAACAGAAATCATCAAAATAGGCTTTGAAGTTGTGGAATTCAATATGGAGACCTTGAGGCTGTAAAATGCCAAAATGGTAAATGAGGCTTTGTTCCTTGAGCTTGTGTTGTGCTTCGTTGGAACAATGCAGCAAGCCCAGGGCAGGAATGTTAACATGAGACCAAGGGGGTTTATTGAAAGGGCAATCACCTGGGAGATCAGGATCATTGCTGTGAATAGGCGGTATAAACTAGTTCTGTTTTCTAACCCCTTTCAGTTCTGAAGGCGAATCAGACTAAACTCGAAATATTAACTTGGTTTCACTCTCCACAGATGCGGTTAGATCTGCTGAGTTCTCCATCACGTTGTAAGAAAAGCCTCAAGTGTTCCTGGAGGAAATAAGTAATCTAGAAATAACCATTTTTAAGAAAGAGTGTTTATGTCAATGAAATCTCACTAATTTCAAGCTTCATACCTGGGCGGGTGTCACTGTATGATCAGATGGTGAATTATGGTTGAAAAGAAAAAGCCTAAAGCCAATAACAGGGTCTAGGAGGTGTCACACTTAAGGTTAAAGGCATATTGAATCAGGTTTAGGCTGGAAAGATCGTCAAGGCTTGTAAGCAAATGCCAGCAACTAGACAGCCAAAGAGCAGCATAGTCCACTTGACCATGAAATGGGAAAATATAACTATAACTGAGAGAAAAATAAGTTAATAATAGACAACCAACGTGGCTTTGTTAAGGGCAGGTCCTGTCTGACAAATTAATTTGAGTTCGTTGACGAGGTGGCACAGGCAGTAGATGAGGGTAGTTTTTTTAAAATTCATTTTTTGTGGAATGTGGGTGTTGCTGGCTGGGTCAGCGTTTCTTGCCCATCCCTAGTTGCCCTTGAGAAGGTGGGGGTGAGCTGCGTTCTTCAACCGCTATAGTCCACCTGCTGTGGGTTGACCCACAATGAAATTAGGGAGGGAATTCCAGGATTTTGACCCAGTGACAGTGAAGAAACGGCAATATGTTTCTACGTCAGGATGGTGAGTGGCTTGGAGGGGAACTTGCAGATGGTGGTGTTCCCATACGCCTGCTGTCCTCGTCCTTCTAGATGGAAGTGGTCATGGGTTTGGAAGGTGCTGTCTGAGGATCTTTGGTGAATTTCTGCAGTGCATCTTGTAGATAGTACACACTGCTGCTACTGAGTTTCGGTGGTGGAGGGAGTGGATGTTTGTGAATGTAGTGCCAATCAAACGGGCTGCTTTGTATTGGATACTGTGAGGCTTCTTAAGTGTTGTTGGGGCTGCACTCATGCAGGTAAGCGGGGAGTATTCCATCACACTCCTGACTTGTGTCTTGTCAATGGCGGATAGGCTCTCAGGAGGTGAGTTACTCGCTGAAGTATTCCTAGCTTCTGGCCTGCTCTTGTCACCACTGTGGTGATAGGGTGAATCCAATTGAGTTTCTGGTCAATGATAACACCCAGGATGTGATAGTTGGACATTCAGTGATGGTAACAAGATTGAAAGTCAAGGGGTAGTGGTCAGATTGTCTCTTATTGGTGATGTTCACAGCCTAGCATTTGTGGGGTGTGAATGTTACAATAGAATAGAATTCCTGTGTGGAAACAGGCCCTTTAGCCCAATAAGTCCACACCGACCCTTAGAGCATCCATTCTGACCTACCCTGCTTTAATCCACCTAATCTATGCAAGCCTGAACACGAGAGGCAATATAGCATGACCAATCCACCTAGTGTGCACATCTTTGGACTATGGGAAGAAACTGGATCACCCGGAGGAAACTCACACAGACTCGGGGAGAATGTGCAAACTCCACACAGACAGTCGCAGAACCTGAGTCCCTGGCACTGTGAGGCAGCAGTGCTAACCACTGAGCCACCGTGCTGCCCCATATTACTTGCCACTTGTCAACCTAAATCTGGATATTGTCCAGATCCTGTTGCATCTGGACATAGACTGCTCCTGTGTCTGAGGAGTCAGGAATGATGTTGAACAGTGTACAATCATTAGCAAACATCCCCACTTCTGACCTTATGATGGAGGGCAGGTCATTGATGAAGCAGCTGAAGATGATTGGGCTGAGAACACTACCCCGAGGATCTCCTGCAGAGATATCCTGAAGCTGGATGTCTGACTCCCAACAGCCATGACTATGTTCCTCTGTGTCAGATATGACTATAACCACTGGAAAGTTTGCCCCTGGATTCCCACTGAATCCAATTTTGTTAGGGCTCCTTGCTTCCACACTCAGCCGAATGCAGCCTTGATGTCAAGGGCTGTCACTAATTCAGCTCTTTTGTCCATGTTTAGACAAAGACTATAATGAGGTCAGGAGCTGAGTGGCCCTGGCGGAATCCAAACTGGGCGTCACTGTGCAGGTTATTGCTGAGCAGGTGCTGCTTGATAGCTCTGTTGATGACCCCTTCCATCACTTTCCTGATGATCGAGCATAGACTGAAGGATTGGTTATTGGCCGGGTTGGATTGCCACAATGCTGTCAGGGCCCATAGCCTTTGCAACATCCAGTGCCTCCAACTGTTTCTTGACATCATGTGGAGTGAATCAAATTGGCTGAAGACTAGTATCTGGGATATTGGGGAGCACTGGAGGAGGCTGAGATGGATCATCCACTTGCCACTTCTGGCTGAAGATTGCTGCGAAAGTTTCAGCCTTATCTTTTGCATTAATGTGCTGGGCTCTTCATCATTAAGGATGGGGATATTAGTGGAATCTTCTCCTTCAGTGGTGCTGTGAATGTTGTATATTTGGACTTTCAGGAAGCATTTGATACAGCGCCACATGGCAGGTTGGTTAGTAAATTCAAAATGATCGGGATTGATGGGTCTTTGGCAGCATGAATTAGAAATTGGCTAAAAGATAGGAAACAGAGTGTGGGTATAGGTGGGCATTTCTCAGATTGGAGACAAGTTGAAGCTGGAGTTCTCCAGCAATTGGTTGGGACCCTTGTATTTCCTGATTTGTACAAACAATTTGGAGATTAGCATTGAGGGCAATATCACTAAATTTGCAAATGATACGAAGTCACAGAGAATAGTAAACTGTGAGAGGGATGCTGAATGACTTCAGAGGGATATTGACAAGTTGGACAAATGGGCAGATGTCTAGCAAATGACATTCAATGCAAAGAAATGTGAGGCAATGCATTTTAGTAGAAGCAGTACAAAGACACAATCCAGACTCAATGTTACAACTCTGAGGGGAGTACAGGAACAGAATAAAAGGCTACAGTCTTTAATCCAGAGAACTATCAATCTTCCACGCCTGAAATGAATGTTTCCAGTGAGAATATTGAAACTTCCAGACTTCCTGAATTTATGAAGTCAGAGTCTTCGGGGAGATAGCTTATTTGCAAATGTGATTCATACATAAATGTAGAAATCTAATAATGAACAATAAGCTTGGGGGACGATGTTGTGTAATGGTGTAAGGTTCTAAAAGAATTCAAACTGAGGAGTGCCTTAAGTACAACCTTCAAAGATGATGACGTCACAAAGAATTTGGGGGAGAATATTTTAGTGCCCTAAAGGAGTGATATCTCGCATCCAGACCTTCCTCAAAGATTTTGTAACAATATCTATGGGATCAGGGAAACGTCTACTTTGTTGCTAACATTTAGTAAACTGCATCTTGTTTAAGACAAGGGTTTCTTCTAGTTCGACTAGGAAGTGATTTCCCTCCACCACAGCAGACCAAAGGGATCCAGTAGATTCCTACCTCAATAGAGGATGATGGCAGCAAACTTATCCCATAATGAGCAGACAGCTTCACATAATAAATTACTTCATGAGGAGCAGATTTGATGGGCCGAATGGTCTACTTTTGCTCCTATGCCTTATTGTCTCATACAACATTGATATTGGATGGCTTTTGACTTCAATGGGAAGGAACATTGTAATATATAGCAGGCTTCTGATGATCAGGTATTATCCACTGTCAAACACCAAGTCTACTCCTACCTGTCTTTAAAATGATGGGCCAGTTCGATAGGGTAGACATAGCGAGGTGTTTCCACTTGTGGGATAGACCAGAACGAGAGGGCAGAAATATTAATCTAATATGGGGTACCATTAGGATGGGGAACTCGCTGTCATGCAGAATTGTTCCGGTGAATATAAAGCTAAGAACTGTGGATTTCTGGAATTCTGGAACAGAGACGGAAAGTGCTGGAGAACTATTGGCTGACAGAAAACCTGAGTTCCCATTTCAATCCAGTGAACCTATGACAGAATCTGTCATCCAGAATTGTTCAGGTTAATGACATAGAGAATTCAAGGTGGATGTTGGGTAAGACATGATCGAGAAAGAATGAGAACGATTTGCTGAGACATTGAGGTGATGTGAATTAAGGAGCAAATCATGTGGAGAGAAATGTCATGTCAATATCTTCTCCACTGTGCGCACTTTACCCACAGTGGGTCACGAATGATCAGTCCAGGAGTGAGCACGAGACTGAGGCCGATGGATTTTTAGACACTCTTGGAATCAGGGAATGAAGGAAAACATGATGTCAGGGTTTATCCCTGATCTTCCAAATGGTGCAGCAGACTTGACATGTCTCATGGACTGCTCCTGGTCTGATTCCTTACATTATTGTTTCTTTCCGGCAGTGATTTTTTTTTCCTCCTGCGATGGATTTTCTCATCAGCAGTCTGCATTACACTCTCCACCAGCTCCAAGCTGCTCAGCCTGAACCCATCTATCATCTCCACACTCGTATAATTAATGATAGCATTACATTTGCTGCCATCTATTCAGTTTGAGGATTATTTCCATATGCTGCCAATCTGTACTTCGTTGGTACTATCAGCCTGATCCACCTTCTGGTAATTATGTCTTGTTGGGTCCAGTTGTTTTAGCATCAACACAGCTCCTGCTGCTGATGAGATAAAATGGATGGCTATGTTTATTGATGAATTAAAATTTTACTTGAGGTTGATGACATTGTTCCCAGCTGAGTTTGCATCTAAAGCACTTCACAAAGGAGCAATGCATAATTGACTTAATGTTTTACAAGTGGCCATTAGCAGCATAAAAAAAATTAAGGTGACAATTCATGTCCTGCCCAGTGTGACCTCTTTGCATCATTGCAGAGATAAAAACGCATCACTTCTTACTGAAAGCAAAATTGCAATGGAGTATTTCCAAAGAGAGGAATAGGAGAAAGGTGAACCAAGAATTCCTGATGTGATGGGACTAGTCTTGGACTTCGCAAAAGCTGATAGACACTGAGACAAAGGAAGGGCCAACATCCCTGTAGGTCTCCTCCTTCATAGGGCTGACAATGGCCTCGTGATGTTATTGCTGGCTTAAGACCCAGGTAATACTCTGGCGACCTGGGTTCAAATCTTGTTACAACAGCTGGTGGAATTTGAACTAAAACAAAACTGGAGTTAAGAGTCTAATGATGGCCACAAATCCATTGTTACTTTAGCTATTTTTTTAAAAAAAATCTTCTGGTTCAGTAATGCCATTTAGGGAAGGAAAATACCACCCTTACTTTGTCTGGCTTACATGTGTCTCCAGACCCACAGCAATGAATCTTAACTACCCTCTGGGCGATTAGGGATGGACACTAATCAGTGCACAGCCAGTGATGCACTCATCCTGTGAATGAATAAAACAAAATCCTCAATTGAACAATTATCCTCTATTTATAACACCTCATTCCAGGAAGCTTGCAAACACAAAATCTGAGTTCTTACAGTTTCAACATCTATCTTCAAGACAGCTATTGCATCTCATGTCTCTATCCAAACCTGACTGTGCCCTGAACTCGGACTTTCTCCTTACAATGAATTCTATCCCTTGGAAGTAGAGGGGCATTGTCTTTGAGATCCACCAACCCAAGGTTGAACCTCCCAAAGAAGAGTACCAGACAGTCAGCTGAATGTGCCTGGGACCCAGGGAGGGGGGTACTTTCTCACTTGCTCAAGCGAGAGGCTGCTAAACCTTCGACAGGAGTCCTTTCTTCTTCATCGTTCAGTCAAAATCCTAGAACTGTCCCCTCCTTGCCTGCCAGAAAGTCAGGATAAACAGGAGTTTGAGAAAGTTGTAATTAGTTGGGTTCCAGTAGAAATCAGTACTGGGGCCTCATCTACTTGAAATCAACATGAATGACTGAGATGAAGAGACAGACAGTAATGTTAGATATGTTGCTGATAATATAAAGCTAGATGAGAATGTAGGCTGTGAGGAGGACACAAAGAGGCTGCTCAGAGACTTAAACACGAAGTAAATGGGACATAAAGTGGTAATCAACGATAGTGTGGCAGGAAGAATAATACAGCAGATAATTTTCAAATAATTCGAAATTTGTAAATAATGAAGTTCAAAGATGTAGTCAAAAGTGACGCAGAAAATCAGCACACAGATACACCAAACAATTAGGAAGGTAAATAGCGTGTTAACTTTTATTACAATGGATAATGGGAATAAAGGTGTCTAATGATAATTGTACAGGACTTTCAGGATTATAGAATCCCTACAGTGTGGAAACAGACATTCAGCCCCTCAAGTCCACACTAAGCCTCCAAACAGCATCCCTCCCTGGCTCAACCCCCTAACCTATCCCTTTAACCCTGTATTTCCCATGGCTAATCCACCTACTCTGCAAATCCCTCGACACTATGGGCAATTTAACAAGGCCAATCCACCTAACCTGTACATCTTTGGACATTGGCAGAAAACTGGAGCACATGGAGGAAACCAACACAGATGCAGGGAGGATGTGCAATGTTGTGGGCTCTAACATATCGATCTATGCAATGGTGGAGCCAGGTTTTGTATCCTGGACTAAGTCATTAAACTGATATTCAGAAGAAATCATTAGAAAGCATTTCAAGACCCAGGTATTGTGTAATATTCTGCTTTATAGTATACATGAGTAAAGGAATAAACAACTTTGGCATAAGCACAGGCAAAAATATCTCTACATATTTGCAAATTATTTCCATAGCTATAATTTCTTCAAGACAGAAGTCTGCTTCCAATTAGCTCAATATGATCTGGTATGCTGCCTGGTAGATTCTCCCTTTTCGCTTCATTCTATTCTTCATGCATCTCATGAACTTGCCATGTTTCCAATCCATTGGATAAAATGGAGCTAAATCTTGTACAGGGTTCCACTAGCCTCTCACCATTATATTGATTAGAGACAAGTGGAACTTCACTGAAAATGGGACACAAGTTCCACTGAGTCTTCACTGTTCTCAAAATTTGGGCTTAGAATCATTGAATGATGTACCTATGTTCATGTTCATGTGTGATCCCCTCTTCTTACATTCAACTGAACTAATGTCATATATCTCCACAGTCTGTCAGCTGCTAAAGTCTTCAGTCAAACATTACTGAGTAACAATAGAAGGTGAGATCAGAAGAAATTGATGCCTCTTTCCCAGGTTTATTTTGTTTGTCAGTCTCATGATACAGCAGCTTTCTAAAGTAGTTGAAGAGAAGAAAGGCTTGTTAAACTAATGACAGGTGAGATGCTGTGTATATGTGCTTCATGTAAGGAGTGAATCTTGAAGAAACATACAGTTCGAGTAATTGGTGCTCTGTTTTGTTAGCTCAGTCTCTGATCTGTGTCCTGTTTGAACTCAGTTCCTAACGGAGAAAGCAAGTTTGCTGCATCAACTCATCTGTAACTCTGATGTCTGCAGGTACAGAGTCTACACTGTGCTAATGTATTCAGGTAAAGCCTTTGCTTTGTATCCAAGGTCTGGCAGGTTGTTCCCTAAGCTTTCTGAGTTTGAGCTGAAATATGGGCCAGAAGCTTGTACTGAGTAGCACCCAAACAAGGTTTCTCATTGTAGTTTCCCCGGAACAACTAATACAATGTCCAGAATGTGGGGATGTAGAATCTCTCTTAAAGGTGGTGTCAGACCACTGCTGCCCTTGGACTGAGAGAGTCTCCTGGATTAAGGAGCTTCGTCCTTTATTGGTCTATCACTGGGAGGCTGTGCCCAAGCAAATAGCCTAGCCAATACTTGCTTCTAGATTCTGGGCCCCAAGTGGATAACCCACATCTCCCCGATTCAATTGTCTGAAGTCATCACAAGCATGTTGGATTGATAAGCTTCTGGGTGCAGGTAGGCAGCCCTGTATCTCACCCCCAACCCCACCCTCCACCCCCCACCCCAGCTCCCTGCATCCTCCATCCCTCACAAGAATGGTCCAGATGTGCAATGGGACTGAAGAATTGCCCATCTGCTCACAGGGGTAATGTTAACCCTATCCCCTTTCCATTTTAGTCTTGACTGAGGTTTGGAATCAGATCCAGGATGTCAACCTGGGAACCATCAGTTGCCGTCTGGTCAGGAATCTGACACTTGCCATTAATTTTCAGTGAAACTCCACACACATTAGAATATTCTTAGCATGTCATGTTAATATTCCAAGTAAATTATGGGAAGATTCAATACATTGTTTCTGATGAAGGGTCTAGGCCTGAAACGTCAGCTTTTCTGCTCCTCTGATGTTGCTTGGCCTGCTGTGTTCATCCAGCTCTCCACCTTGTTATCTCACATTGTTATTGGTCCCTGTTACAAATTCTGTTCCCTTGATACTGATCCCATCTCACTTCCTGGGAACAGGTTACGTTCAGGCCAGTCTGCTCGTATCATGGTGTCACATTTGATCCTGAGTTGAATTTCCATTCACTCTAAGTGACAGAGTCAGGATGAATGAAGCATAAGTGTGAGAAGAAACATTTGCTAACTTGGGAAAGTGGTGCACTGGGGTATTTCTGATAGTTTATTTTCCCTCAAACTATAACTTAGATTAACTGAAAGTTTGTCAAAAGACCGAGTTGAAAAGAAACTGCTAAGCACTGACATTTATCTGTTAGCCAATGACAAATACCTGCCGGAATTACTGTTAATTACTTTTTCAGGAATATAATTTAGCAGTTGCAACTCTCAGCACTGAGCAAGGTTTGATGTGCACTGTTAATTTGGCCTTTACCTGGAACAATAATGCGGCCAGCGCTGCGATGGGTCGTACACAAACAATCATATACAGGGCTTTAAACTAAATAGAGGGGAAGGGGGACATTCTTGTGTGGGGAGAACAAATGCCGCTAAGTTGTACTTGATTACCTGCTGTATCAGGGAGGTTTTAGAGATTAATTAGATGGAGAAAATTAGTCCAGTTCATTGTACTTACAGAAACATATTAATGCATTGGAAACAGTTCAGAGGAGATTTACTTGACTAATACATAGAATGAGCAGGTTGTCTGATGAGGACAGGTGAGACAACCCAAGCCTGTATCCTTTGGTTTAGAAGAGTCAGAGGTGATTGAATTGAGACAAAGAAGATCCTGAGGGAACTTGATTGGTTGGATGTTAAAAGGATGTTTCCTCTTCTGGGAAAATCTAGAACGAGGGATAATAATTTTAAAATAAGAGGATCGCCCATTTAGGGCATCTAGAACTAAGAGTCATGGTTTAACAACAAAGGGGGATGCTTGGTGGTATCCATTTAAAATGGAGATGAGGATTTTTCTTTTCTCTCAGAGGGTTATGAGTCTTTGGAAAACCCCTCCTCAAATGGCAGTCGATGCAGAGCATTTAAATATTTTTAAGGCAGAGGGAGATAGATTCTTGATGACCAAGGGAACGAGAGATTATCGGGGATATGCAGGAATGTAAAGTTGAGTTTAAAATCAGGTCAGCCATGACCTTATTGAATGGGGGAACAGGCTTGATGGGCCGATTGGCCTAGTCTTGTTCCTTATTTGTGTTTGTAACTACACGAGAGAGCATGTGATCTGGGAAACTGAAGCATTACAACATCAATAACTGTTAGATGTTCCCTTCTTTCTTACACAATTCTGCTCCCACTGTTGTGACACACATGACCTTACTTTGCATCGAAAACATTTTATTGCCCAAAAACATGCTGTACATTATTGGATTCAGACACTAGTTTTGCATAACTCAGTTTTTGTACAGAAATGATCGGGTTTAAATGAAGAGTTAAAGTGAAATGCTGACATTCTGAATACGAAGCAGAATATGCTAAACCAGTTATTAATGTAAAATAGGAAACCAGTCATAATGTCAGTGAGAGGGAAAAGTAGTAGAAAGCTGTTTACCAACGTGCTTTGCCTGACAAAACTGTTAGAGAAATTAAAACAGAAACTACTTACTTGGCCTGGTAGTCTCTGCGGACAGAGAAACAGGGCTGGTGGATCAAGGTGAGGATTTTTCACCTGAACAGATCAGCTCACAAGGTAAGGAAATTGGAAACATTTGATTGTTTGACACTGTGAGACAAAGATGGGAGAGTTTAGATAGACGTCGGATATCCTATATGTATTAGGGTCTTTCCTTTTAGTCTTATGATGTTACCTGGATGGTACCTTTTTCTATTCTTTCATGGGATGTGGGTGTTGCTTTAAGGTTGTCATTTATTGCTCATCCTGTTGCATCTGGAATGTTCCAAAAAAATCCCTATCTCAGAGATAGCAAGGTGTGGGGCTGGATGAACACAGCAGGCCAAGCAGCATCATAGGAGGAAGGAAAGCTTGACGTTTCGGGCCTAGACCCTTCATCAGAAATGGAGTTGGAGTTGGAACTTTTGACAGTTCTATCTTACTTAGAATGCAAAGGGAGAGATGTACTGCTAAGGCTGTATAAGGCAGACTTCATTTGGAATATTGGGCTACGAAACTAAGGAAGGATGTGCTAGCCTTGGAGAGAGTCCAGAGGTGGTTTACAAGAATGATACTGGGGATGAGGGGCTTGTCCTATGAGGAGCAGTTGAGGACTCTCAATGCACTCAATGGAGTTTAGAATGGTGAGGGGGAAGCTGATTGAAATTAGAATACAGGACACCCAGATAGAGTAGATGTGAGGGAGATGTTTTCACTAGTAGGAGAGACTAGGATTCAGAGTGAAGAGACAACTGAAGTGAGGAGGAATTTTTTTCAACCAGAGGGTGGTGAATCTGTAGAACTCATTGCTGCAGAAGGTTATGGAGGCCAAGTCATTGAGTGTATTTAAGACAGAGATAGATAGGTTCTTGAGAACATTCTTGAACAAAGGTTATGGCGAGGAGGCAGGAGAATGATGTTGAGAAAGATATCAGAGATAAAACGTACTGCAGATGCTGGAGAATCCGAGATAACAAGGCGTGGGGCTGGATGAACACAGCAGGCCAAGCAGCATCATAGGAGCAGGAAAGCTTGACGTTTCAGGCCTAGACCCTTCATCAGAAATGGGGGAGGGGAAGAGGGTTCTGAAATAAATAGGGAGAGAGGGGGAGGCGGATAGAAGATGGATAGAGGAGAAGATAGGTGGAGAGGAGACAGACAAGTCAAAGAGGCGGGGATGGAGTCCACCTGAAAAGCCTATTCTGCTCCTGTATGTTATGGTCTTATGGTCAATTTGCCTGAATCATCAGCTGGAAAAGTTAAGTAAATAAGCTAAGTGAAAAGTTGGGTGGCATGGTGGCTCAGTAGTTAGCACTGCTGCCTCACAGCACCAGGGACCAGGGTCCAGTTCCACCCTCAGGCAACTGTGTGTGTGGAGTTTGCACATTCTCCCTGTGTCTGCGTGGGTTTCCTCTGGGTTTTCCGGTTTCCTCCCACAGTCCAAAGATGTGCAGGCTAGGTGAATTGGTCATGCTAAATTGCCTGTAGTGTTCAGAGATGTGTAGATTAGGGGGATGGGTCTGGGTGGGATGCTCTGAGTGTCAGTGTGGACTTGTTTGGCCAAAGGCCCTGTTTCTGCACTGTAGGGATTATACAATTGCAATATGATAACAGAAAACCTGCTCCAGCTCCCGGCTAAGTGTAAAACTGGCACACTCTCAGTCCAACTCCCCATTCAACCACAAATACCTGGTCCCATCCCCGATACCCTCCACCCAAAACCTGACCCTATGGCCCTAGATCACTGTGACCTGAACATGTCCTACTCCACCAGACCTGAAGCCAACAGCCTCCAGCTCAAATTTTGCCCCTGACTTGAACTGGACAATGCAACTCCACCAAGACATAACCTGATTCTCCTGACACCAATACCACCATCCTCCTTCCGCACCGACCTGATCTGATTAGGCCCTAATTGACCCGTATACTAGCCACCCTATCCCCTTGACACTCTATCCTTTTTGCTTCCCAACTCATCATGCCACAGAGATCCCTTACACATTTACCTCAACAGCTCACATGCCTTTACCCAATTCCATGACTCAATCATTCATGAACAGAATGAAAAACTCTTTGAATGTTTTCGAGCTATTTTATTACATTGGTGATTGAGTGAAGTTGCCGGTATAAAGCAGGCTTTGTACAATAAAGAATGAGGCTAGGCTCTGCCTGACTCTCCACACAATGAGGATCTGACTGGATTCAAGGTACTCTGCACATTTCTGAACTCTCCAGCATTAGGGACTGGGCCCAGAAATGTGACCAAGGGTTCAAGGTAAAACAAGTAAGAGCTCGAGTAACACCTGATAATTGTTGCTCATGAAGATACAGTCCGATAAACTTCGTCAGATTCGTCCCGTCTTTAAATTTTCAAGGAATGATTTATGAATGAATAATGCCATGAGCCTGAACTTCTTAAAAAATAATTTTGCCCATTTGAAATGTGTAACAACTCTGTGATTCATTGGTGAGGGCACATCTGGAGTATTATGTACAGTTTTGATCTACTTCTATAAGAAATGATATTACTGTAATGGCACAGTTCACAGATGACTTCTGAAGAAGGGTCTAGGCCCGAAACGTCAGCCTTCCTTCTCCTCTGATGCTGCTTGGCCTGCTGTGTTCATCCAGCTCTACACCTTGTTATCACAGTTCACAGATAGTTCAGTGAACTTTCATCTAGAATGGGGGATAGCTACCAAGGAGAGTTTGGACAGGCTTGGCATGTATCTATTGGATTTGGGGGGAATCGGGGTGATCTTACCTAACAAAGTAAGATCCTGAGGGGGATGTTGAAAAGGGGGACACCAAAGTATGTTACCCCCTGGATATCGTTCTGCCCACTGCCGACACCTGCGTCGCTACACCCACCTCTTCCACAGTCAGCGGCTCTAGAGGAGACTGTAGCACCCAGACCTGCCGAGTCTTCACAATCCCCCCAGACCTCCCCCTCACTGAGGATGAAAGGTCAGTCCTCAGTAAAGGACTCACCTTTGTCCCCCTCCACCCACACATCAACGAATACCGGCCACGCTTGGACGTTGAGCAGTTTTTCCGCCGCCTCCACGCTTACTTCTTCAACCATGAGCCTAACCCTCCCTCCACTGACCCCTTCTCCTGCCTCCAACACACCCCCTCCTCCTAGACACCACCCCAAGGCCTCCTACCCTCCCTCGACCTCTTCATCTCCAACTGCCATCAAGACATCAATTGCCTCAACCTCTCCACCCCTCTCACCCACTCCAACCTCACCAACTGCATCCCAAAACCAGCCCAGCTTGTCGCTGCCTCCCTAACCTGTCTGTCCTCCCTCCCACCTATCCACTCCTCCCACATCAAGCCCCACCCCCACCTCCTACCTACCAGCCTCATCCTGCCTCCTTGACCTGTCTGTCCTCCCTGGACTGACCTATCCCCTCCTTAACTCCCCACCTACACTCACCTTTACTGGCTCCATCCCCACCTCTTTGACATGTCTGTTTCCTCTCCACCTAGCTGCTCCTTTATCCATCTTCCATCCCTCTGTCTCTATTTATTTCAGAATCCCCTTCCCCTCCGCATCATTTCTGAAGAAGGGTCCAAGCCCGAAATGTCAGCTTTCCTGCTCCTCTGATGCTGCTTGGCCTGCTGTGTTCATCCAGCTCTACACCTTGTTATCTTAGAATTAAATGAGTTTTTTTTTAAATAAGAGAGATGGGGAGAAATATTTACTCTCCGAGAGTCATGAGCATTTGGCACTTTCTTTGCTGGGGAATCTTAACAAGAGAGTCAAAGGTCATCAAGAATAGGCTGAACCACAATCAGAACCACCCTAGTCTTATTGAATGGTGGATTACTATTAAGGGAACGAATAGCCTGCTCCAGCTCTTAATTTGCATGTTCCTCTGTCGGTTCAGAGAAAGAATGATCAATAGTCAATCAGGCAGAGAGTATCTGAGTTTGAAATCTGGAAGGTCGTTCAAAGATGAGCCAGAAATTTGGGCAAAAGGCAACAACAGAATGTGAATGAGAAAATTGAGCTGAGAGGAAGAGAGGGAGCTTGATGTATCATTTTATTGACACCACTATTCCGAGCTGGGGATGAAGAGCATGTATGAAGTGTTGCCATGCATGTTTGTGATGAAATTGATTGCAATAAATGTACCAGGGAAGAAAATATTTGAATAAATAAGATGTGCATTCTGATCTCCATCCCGGAAACCTACAACAAAAAAACAGAGTAAAAATGCATTAAAAGCAGAAATGAAATATTTTAAATCATTTGGAAAAAATGTAACACTTCCGATAATTGATTTACAAACATTAGGCTATTCGTAATAGACATTAAGTTCCTCACTGTTGGCTACAGAGCTCATGCGTGTAAATGTAATGGTTTTGCTTTCTGGCTGAATCAGTACAGGCTCCATTCTCACCCTTGATGTCTAATCTATATTTTCACCTGATTTCTATCTTTATCTTGAGATAATGTGCTGCTTCTATACAGTCAGCTGTACTCAATGGACAATAAGTTGCCTAAGTTCCAAACTCTGGGATTCCCTTAAATCTCTCCACCTCTCTCTCTCTCTCTTTTTCTCTGTCCTCACCTATGAGAAACTTTAAGATCTTTACCGCTTTGATCAAATGTTGGGTTACCTATTCTAATAACTCCTTGTGCAGTACCCTGTCAAATTTTGTGAAATTTTGCATGAAATATCCTTCTTTATACAGTCTTTCTGTTTATTTTCTATGTGGTTCAATGTCGTATTGTATTTGAAAACACCCCTATGATGCTCCTTAGGATCCCCTATGGCCAGATTGGTAAAGTAAAAATGTTGGTGGCGTTAATGTTGGCACGAAACAACAGTCATTCAGCAAAACTGAAATTACACGATAAAAAGTATACCCTCAAACTTTCATTAATTTGTTTAATTGGGATTGAGAGAAAATGGAAAACAGTGAACACTTGAACTTTGAAGTGTGAAGCAAAGATGTATTCATGCAGAGCTTGACCACTTAGCTCTGTACTTTACAAGAATTGCATTAACATAATCACGGGGCTGTTAGAAACTGTAACATAGCCAGATCAGACCAACAGACAGTGAAGACATGAAATAAAACCAGATGATGTTAAAATGTTCACCAGGTCAGGCAGAACATGTGGAGAGGAAAATATTTGATGACCCATCATCAGGACTGGAATTAGAATTTTAACATTTCAAAAATGCAGAGAGAAAAAGGGGAAAAAGGAAGAGAAAATGAAAGACGAGATAA
>JAHRHZ010000250.1:2836408-2850343 GCA_024137785.1 Ginglymostoma cirratum
AACCCTAACCCTAATCCTAACCCTAATCCTAACCCTACCCCTAACCTGGCCAAACATGACAGAAAGAAGACAGAAAGAAAACAGAAAGCACTAAGATTTACAGGGTGAAAGTGACTAATTAAAATGCCATTCGAGAGAGGATCAGAACCTCTTGAAGATGGGTATTCCTGGATGAGAAATGGCAATGTAGCAAACATTTGCACAGCTGCAAAATGCTGCAGTTGCTAGAAATTTGAATTTAATATTTGTATTGGCTGGTTTCTCATTTGCAATTTGCCCTGTAGTACTGTGACTACAATACTTATCCTGCATTCCCAGTGTAAGATGAACAAAGCAAGCACCGCGAATGTTTGAGAAACTCAGCAAATCCTGCAACCTCTTTGGAGAGAAACAGTGTTAATATTTTGAGTCTGGTGGCCCTTCAGAAGTTATAGTGGTTAGGAGAAGGTGGTATACAGACAGAAGGCAGGTGGTCGATATGTGTGTATGGGGGAAGAGGGAGTGGATAGGCAGAGATAGAGCCCAGAGAGACAGAAAAGAAAAGTTAGGCAAACATAGGGATGCATAATGGTAAACCAGGGAGAAAAAAAGAGCTGATAATGGGGTCAATAAGTAAGTGAAAGCAGATTGGCTGTGCTGAAAGCAGCTGATGCCAAATTAAGGCCTTGAGCATTGGGGCTGGGGTAAAGGACATGGAAGGAAGTGTTCAGGCCCTAAAATGATTGAACTCGATATTGAGTCCTGAGTCTGAAGGGACCCCATGCGGAAAATGAGATGCTGTTCTCCCAGCTTGCACTGTGCCTCACTGGAACATTGCAGCAAGTCTGAGACAGAGATGTTGGCCAGGGGTCACAGTGGTGTGTTGAAGTGGCAGGCAACTGGAAGTTCAGGGTCATTTTTACAGACAGAATGTAGATGGTCTGCCAAGCGGTTGCATAGTCTCTGCTTCGTCTCCCCAATGTAGAGGGGACCACACAACGAGCAGACTAGATTGAGTGAAGTGTGGGTAAATTGCTGCTTCACTTGGAAGGTGTACCTGGGGCCTTGGATACTGAGGATGGAGGTGGTAAACAGCCAGGTATTACACCTTCTGCAATTGCATGGGGACCTACCATAGGCTCCTTCCATTCAGGGTTGGAACTGGGAGTACAGGAAGAATTCCCTGAAACATCTATTGTAGTTTTTCTCAATCCATGACCTCTGGCATCTAGAAGGACAACAGCAGCAGATATATGGGAACACCACCACCTGCAAGTTCCCCTCCAAGAAACTCACCACCTTGACTTGTAAATGTATCACTGGTCTTCAGTTTCGCAGAAAATCTTGGAGCTGCCTTCATAAAAGTACTGTGAGCAATGAGGTATTCTATAATGGTTCAATGAATTCAATTAATGTGTCCCACCACAATGTTTTCAAGGACAACGAGGAAAGGCCAGTGGTGCTTGCACCACGATACCATAAGACTGTAAGATATAAGAGCAGAAATAGGCCATTTGGCCCATTGAATCTGCTCCCCCATTTCGATCATGGTTGGTGTGTTTCTCAACCCCGTTCTCCTGCCATCTTCCTGTAACTTTCAAACTCCTTACTAATCAAAACTCAATCTATGTTTCCCTTAAATACAGTCAGTGATGGGCCTCTCAGCCTTACGCAGCAATGATTCCACAAGTTCATCGCCTTCTAGCTAAAGAAATTCCTCCTCATCTCAGTTCGAAAGGGTCGTCCTTTCACTCTGAGCCTTCGGGTCCTAGCCTTTCTTCCTAGTGGAAAAATTTTCTACATGTTCACATCCACCATTTTCTGCAATTATTCAGAGAGTAATTAGGCAGGCAAGGCCACAACTGGAGTATTCTATGCAATTTTGGTCTTGTTGTCTGAAGAAGGATGTTCTTGCAATTGAGGGAGTGCAACAAAGATTTCCCAAATTGTTTCCTAGAATGGCAAGACTGCCATATGAGGACAGATTTAGTTGATTAGGATTGTATACACTGGAGTTGAGGAGAATGAAGGGGATACTATGAGACACCTATAATATTCTAACAGGGTTACACAAGTTAAATGCAGGAAGGATGCTTCCAGTGGTGGGGAATTCTAGGACCAGAGACCATGGTGTAAGAATAAAGGATAAACCTTTCATGACTGAGAGGAGAAGAAATTTCTTCACTCAGATAGTGATGAGCCAATGGAAACCCCGACCACAGAAAGCGGGTGAGGCCAAAACATTGTAAGTTTTTGAAAAGAGGGAAATTCTAGCACTTTGGCTGAAAGGATCAAGAGATATAGGGAAAAGGATTAGGGTATTGAGCTCGATGGTCAGCCATGATCATACTGAATAACAGAACAATCTTGAGGGGTCAAAAATCCTCCTCATGTTCCAATCTCTATGACCAAATAAAAAAGAAGTTTTCTGTTGCGTTATTTGGAGTAGTGCACTCAAAAAGAAGAATGGATCAATATTTATCTGAGAAAAGTCATCTGAAAATTGCCACTTATGTGAATACAACAACTGAAGCTTTCATTTTGGTTATTGTTTGGTGCTGTCTCGATGCATCATCCAACAGACATATTTTCCCTTTATTTTCAACCTCTTTTTTCTTTCTTCATTCATAGGCTGAGGGCATTGCTGGCCAGGCAGCATTTATTGCCCATCCCTAATTGCCCAGAGGACAGTTAAGAGTCAACCACATTGTTGTGGCCCTGGAGTCACATGTAGGCCAGACCAGGTAAGGATGGTAGTTTCCTTCCCTGAAGGACATTAGTGAACCAGATGGATTTTTCCTGACAATCGACAATGGATTCATGGTCATCATTAGATTCTTATTCCAGATATTTATTGAATTCAAATTCCACCATCTGCCATGGCAGGATTCGAACCCAGGTCCCCAGAACATTACCTGGGTCTCTGGATTAGCTCACTTAGCCTTAGCTCACTTTTCTCATTATCTCTTTTGAAAGTCTTCCAGCTGCCACAACAGCATCTGTCAAAACTGTGACCTCTCTCACTGGCAAGGACAAGGGCAGCAAATGTGTCAGAAAAATAACATCACCAACAAGGTCCCCTGCAAGCTACTCACCACACTGACTTGGAAATATATCTCTGGTCCTTCAGTGTTGGCACAAAATCCTAGAATTCCCTCTCTATCTCCTCTTGGGTCTACATACAGCACTTGGGTAGGGAGAAATAGTTTCAAAGTAATGGGACATTGGCACCAGTCCTGGGCTGGGAGGGCACTGTTCTGATGGGATAGGGTCCACCTGAATCACACTGGGAGCAGAGTCCTGGTGAATTGCAAAAAGAGGGCTGTGGATAGCACTTTAAATGAAATAATAAGGGTGGAGGGGGAGTTCAGATGGATGGAAAACTAGAGTTAAAAGTGGGGGAGGCCTCAACAAAGCTTGTTAAAGTTTTCAGAACAAGTAATAGGACAAAGAGTATGGAAAAGGTAAGGAATCTAACTTCAGGCATAGCAAATATGGGGACAACTTTGAGAAGAGGGACAATCAATGTTGTAGTGAAGGTGTTGTGCTTAAATGCATGAAGTACATGAACCAGCTTGTAGTGCAGATCGAAACTGGCAGGTCTGATGTTTTGCGTATCACAGAAGTATGGCTGCAAGGGGATTAATGCCCAAGGATACACATCCTATCGAAAGGACAGGCAGAAAAGCAGAGAGAGTGGGGATGCCTTGTTTGGAAAATAATGAAATTAAATCAAAAGCAAGAGTCAGAAGATGTAGAAATGAAGAATCTGTGCGGATAGAATTGAGAAAGCGCAAAGGGACAAAGGCCCCAATGAAGGTTATGTACAGGCCTTCCAGCAGTCGTCAGGGTGTGGGGAAGAATCTGGGAGAATCATGTAAGAACTTAGGCAAAGTCTTTCTTGATATCAGAAACAGCTCATTTTATTTTCAAACAGAGTTCCTGATATTGAGACAGGATGCTCACAGTGGGGATTATTGCTTGTTGATTGACCCGTTAACTGCAAAGTTGGTCATCGTCATAGAGTCGTACAGCATGGAGACAGGCCATTCAGCCCAAAATGGTCTATACTGAACAAAATCGAATCCATGCTAACTCCATTTCCATGCACTTGGCCTATATCCTTCTAAATCTTTCCGATTCATGTATTCGTCCAAATGCCTTTTAAATGCTGTTAATGGTCATCATGAATAAACACTCTCCTATTCTTCCACCCGGTTTGAGAAAACGAGACACTGAGAATTCCCGACGTGAAAGTCAGAGCGGGTACCTGCTGATGCCACATGCTCCTCTGGATATCCATCTCTGACACCCGACACCAACATTTCAGGGTTTGCTCCATGGGAACTGGCCACATTTTGTTTTAACTCCTGGTTTTCTCCTGGAATAAGAGAAAGGGAGGGACTGAGTGAAATGAAATTGATTAGCACACTTGGCAGTGCTGCTGCTGGTGGCGAAAGTTGATAATGTGTCCTGATTGAGTGAGTAGGCCAAGCAGAGGGCTTGCCGAGTTAATGGTGTCGGGTTTCAAGTGCAGCGCGAGCACGTGAGGACTGATGTTGCAATAATGAGAATGGTAGAGCATGGGTCTTGATAGGAGATGGGTGCATTGGCAGAGACAGAGCAGGTGTGAGGTATCAGAGGGAAGGTAGTGGCACTTACCTTGGCAAAGCAGACAGCATCATTGACCATTGTCCTGCAGGGTTGGGCGTTCTCCAGAGGGATGGTACTGTATTGACCCGGGGGCAACCTTGGACCAGGATGGTATGGGGAAGAGGGCAATCCTCATCTCTAATCCACACCCCATCCTCCACAATCTCTACAACCCTGTCTACAAAGCAGGGTGCCCAATCTCTCAACTTTTTAAAAACAATCATTCAGGGAATGAGAGCATTGATTGCTAGGCCTGTATTTATTGCCCAAAGCACAATTAAGAGTTAACCACATCACTGTGGGCCTGGAGTCACGTTGTAGGCCAGACCAGGTAAGGGTGTTTGTTTCCTTCCTAAAGGACAATAGTGAACTGGCTGGGTTACAGCAATTGGTAATGGATTGATGGTTATCATTAGATACAATTCCAGATGTGTACTTCTTGCCATGGCAGGATTCAAACCTGGGTCACCGGAGCATTGCTTGGGTCTCTGGTTTAACAGTCCAGTGATAACACCACTAAGCCATTGCCTCCCCCATATTGAGGTCAAATGTCAAGAACGATACAGGGCAGCTTGGGACTGACAGTGCCAATGGGGTACCCAATAACCTTTTAAAGATGGTGCAGGTCTGCAGCGGTGCTAAGTATTTCCAGCTACAGTGAGGGGCAGGCATTGGATGATTGTGTTACTGTGGGGAGGTGCGTTTGGTTAGGTACAGTGAGAAAACATCACAACATAAGGTGAGAGGACATGATGTTGCAAATAATGCATTAGTTTCAATAGAAGATTGGTTGGCAGGAAACAGAGAGTCAGAATCAACGGAGATAGTAGGAACTGCCGATGCTGGAGAATCTGAGATAACAAGGAGCTGGATGAACACAGCAGGCCAAGCAGCATCAGAGGAGCAGGAAAGCTGACATTTCAGGTCTGGACCTTTCTTCAGAAATGGAAGGAGGGGACAGACTGAAGAAGGGTCCAGACCCAAAACATTAGCTTTCCTGCTCCTCTGATGCTGCTTGGCCTGCTGTGTTCATCCAGCTCTACACCTTGTTATCTCAGAATCAACGGTTTATTTTCAGGATTGTAAACTATAACTAGAAACATAACAAATCAGAGCAGGAGTAGGCTATTTGGCCCTTCAAACATACTTTGTCATTCAACATGATCGTGGCTGATAATTCAACCCTTGTTCCTATTTCCTGCTCATGCCCTTAAATCCTTCTGCCCTAAGAGCTACTTGCTAACTCCTTCTTGAAAACATTCAATATTCTGACCATGGCTGCTTTCCGTGGCAGGGAATTCCACAGCCTCCTCACTCTCTGGGTGAAGATATTTCTTCTCATCTCAGTCTGAAATGGTCAACACACGTATGTTTAGACTGTGACTCCTGGTTCTAGACTCCCCCACCATCAGGGACACCCTACTTACGTCTAACCTGTCTAGTCCTGTTAGAATTTTACAGGTTTCTATGAGATCCCAACTCATCCTTCTAAACTTCAGTGAACATCGTCCTAACTGATTGTATCTCTGTTTATACATCCGTCAGTCCTGCCATCCCAAGAATCAATCTGGAAATTGATAAAGTGTCACAAGGATCAATGCAGGAGTCTCAACTGCATTGCCATTTATATTAATGTTGAAAAGAAAGGGCCTAGTGAATGGTAGCCAAATTTACCCAACACATTTACTTTACAAAATTTACAAGATTTAGTCAATTTCATAAACATGATAACTGTACTTGTATTTGTGTAGCTTCCTGTCACTTCTCTTGAAAACATCTTTCAGTTCTTCCTAAGCAATAGACCACTTTCCATCTCAATAATTTACTACATGGACAAAAGTGGCTACTAGTTTTCACATACGAAGATTCCACAAACAACAATGAGAGAAGTGAAAAGCCCTGCTGAGTCTTGTGGAGTTGGTTGTTGGAATGATGCTCAGCAGGACTTCACAAAACCTCCCTTGTCTTCTCTACAGCATTCGTTTCACAAAATTCCATGCTGTGACACAGAAAAAGCTTTCATGTTCAGGTACCTACATTGTCAAGTTGATAGTAAAGTCAACATTGACCAATTGGATTAGGGTCCCAGTTCCCGACAATTGTTGGGTTTTTGCATAGATCCCTGAGCAGATAGGCCTGTAACTTTAAGATAGTGAGTTGACATCACGACATGTGATGTTCTAGTATAAAAAGGAACCGGCCTTAGCTTCTTTTTCAGTATCATCAATTCTGTTGTTATTGCAGATCCTGGATATTTGCTGTATGTTAACAGCAAGCACGAGGGCCAGGTTGGATGTAAATCTATAACAGTGCAAGTAGGTAGTGTCATCAATAAACTTTGAGACATCTGTCTCAATAAAAAAGATGTACTGGTCCTAGAGCGGGTCCAGAGTAGGTTCACGAGAATGGTCCTAGGAATGAAAAGCTTAACACATGAGGAACATTTGAGGACTCTGGGACTATACTCAATGGAGTTTAGAAGGATGAGGGAGGATCTAATTGAAACTTACAGAATACTGAATGGTCTGGACAGAGTGGATATTGGGAAGATGTTTCCAGTGGTAGGAGAGACCAGGACCCGAGCGCACAGACTTAGAGCAAAGGGAAGACCCTTTAGAACAGAGATAAGGAGAAGCTACTTCAGCCAGAGAGTGGTGAATCTATGGAATTCACTGCCACAGAAGGCTGTGGAGGCCAGGTCATTGAGTATATTTAAGACAGCGGTAGATAGGTTCTTGATTGTCAAGGGGATCAAGGGTTACGGAGAGAAAGCGGGAGAATGGGGTGAGAAACTTATCAGCCATGATTAAATAGCAGAGCAGATGGGCTGAATAGCGTCATTTCTGCTCCTGTGTCTTACAGTCTTATGGTCTTATCAGTTTTCATGTATATGTGACATCTGCCTCAGGGGAGCCCAACCATTTCCAGCAGCTTCATGAATGACCATCCATTCATCATAACACCAGAAGTAGGAATGATCTCTGGTGATTGTACAATGCTCAGCACCATTCGCGACTCCTCGGATACTGGAGCAATCCATGTTCATATGCAACAAGATCTGAACAATTGGGTGACAACTGATAAGTAACATTCACTACACATGAGGAATTCCCTCCCAAATGGCACTGTGAGTCTACCTACAAAATAGGGACTACAATGGTTCAAGAAGGCAGCTCACTACCACCTACTTAAGGGGGCAACTAGGGACAGGCAATAAATGCTGGGCCCAGCCAGCGATGTCTATGTGCAACGATTGAATTAAAACAAACACTAAAATCGTATCAGTCTGTCATTGATGTACGGCCAATAATCCCACCCCCTGCAAGGTCCTCCAACTCACCAAGGGGTGGAACATTAATCAAAGACTTGTGGATTTGATGACGAGCACATGAAGATAACTGATCCGTGTCAACATGGGCTGGGGTCTGGGGGATGTACGGTAATTGTAAGAATCAGGCAATTCGAGGAAAAGGCAGTGGATGACTGGCAGAATTAGAATATTGCCAGTGAGCTATTGTGAGGTTAAGCATTTGTGATGCTCTCAATATGAAGGGTACAATTATTGTATTAGAAATGTTCTGCTGCCAGCTACTATTACTGGCTCAATCAATCTGCATTGACAGGCGTTCTTAGGCTGTCAAACTCAGTTCTGCCTGCAATGTGTAGACATCAGGTTAGTCGCAAATTGCTAAAGTGATCAATGTTTAACCTGGTTAGGAGGCACATTAGCTACAATGGAGGAACATCATGCCACATGAAGAGAGAACCTGTTTCCTGTCATTTGAACAGAGGTTACTTTAGGAAATCCACTCAGCAACATGTGTTTATTTTGACTTCTGCTTCATCTACCATGTAATATTCAACAACAAACAGAAACTTACATTTGTGTGGCATCCCTGCTGTCAAATGTTCCAAGATGTTTACCTTGAGATGAGTAGAAGTGAAATTAGGACAGATTAGGGAGGTTTTTACAAATATTTTCAAGAAGGAGGCAGAAGATCAGGAGGCAAAAGCATTTCGGGAGGCAATTCTAGAATTTGATCCGAGACGGATGGAGGCGTAGGGATTACTGGTGAGGTGTTTCAAGTCTGGAATCCTCAAAAAATCAGCTTTGGAGATGGGCGACGCATCAGAGGCAATACAGAGATTGGGAGGGGATAAGGTCTTGAAGGGATTTGAAAACGAGCATGAGAGTTCATTTGAAATTGAGGTTTCACCAGACCAAGAGCCAGTGTAGGTTCAGCAAGAAGATTGAGGATAGGATAAGGGCAGCAAACCTTTGAGTAACACAGTGGGGGTGATGATTGGGGGTTGGGAGAATTCTAACATGGTCATGTCTGAAGGTAACAAGGGAATGGATGTGGAATTCATCAGCAACTAGGCTGAAACAAGGCAGGAACAGGCAATGTTACAGTGGCCTTGCTGTGGCTCAAGTACTTGCCCAGAGGGACATCAGAGGCTACTGGAGGGCAAGGATCTGGGGATTGGTTAGCTCAGTTGGCTGGATGGCTTACAATGCAGAGTATACCAACAACTTGTGTTCATTTATTTTTATTTGTGGGATGTGGGTGTCACTGGCTGGCCAGCATTTCTTACCCACCCCTAGTTGCCCTTGAGAAGGTAGGGGTGAGCTGCCTTCATGAACCGCTGCGGTCCACCTCCTGTGGGTTGACCTACAATGCCATCAGGGAGGGAATTCTAGGATTTTGAACCAATGACAGTGAAGGAAGGGCAATACGTTTCCAAGTGAAGATGATGAGTGGTTTCGAGGGGAACTTGCAGGGGGTAGTATTCCCATATATCTTTTGTCCTTGTCCTTCCAGATGGAAGTGGTTGTAGGGTTGGAAGGTGCTGTGTAAGAATCTTTGGTGAATTTCTGCAGTGAATCTTGTAAATGGTACACACTATTGCCGCTGAGCATCATTGGTGTCAGCACCCTATACCCACTGAGGTTAAATCACCAGCAATCATCTCTCCGATGAGAGAGCAGTCCTATGGTCAGATAGGACTATGATGACTCTATCCCCTTACCCTTTACCATGTCAGACACGTATCAATGCAGGAATGAAATTGATGGTGGATATCAAAGGCAATAGAGAAAATGCTTCAGAGATAAAAGGTACTGCAGATGCTGGAGAATCCGAGATAACAAGCATGGGGCTGGATGAACACAGCAGGTCAAGCAGCATCATAGGAGCAGGAAAACTTGACGTTTCGGGCCTAAATCCTTCATCAGAAAATGCTTGCTCGTTTTGGGCTTATCTCAGGGCATCCAGCCTGATAAATCAGAGCTCACAGAGATGTTGAGACAGGTGGTTGTATGATGATGTCTGTCAAATATTGTCATGAGACACAAGATGTAGATGAGAAATAAATGGGATCCAGGGTAACTTGTTGGAGAACGTTTGGCATGGAAGCAAGAAGAGAAAAAAACTGACTTTCTTTACTCTCTCATGGGATGAGGACGTCCCTAATTGCCCCTAAACTTAGTGACTTGCTGGAATATTTCAGAAGGCAGTTAAGAGTCAGTCATATTGCTGTGGGCCTGGAGTCATGTGTAGACCAGACCAGGTAAAGGTGGCAGATTTCCTTCCCCAAAAGGCTCTAGTGTTCCAAACTTTTTGATGCCAATTGATGATATAGATTCATGGGCACAGTTAATGGAATTAGCCTTTATATGCAGATTTTTATTAATTGAGATTAAGTTCCACCAAACATCATTTAAACTAAATCCGTCATTTTAATTGTCCGTGCCTAATAGCTCAGAGGATAATTAAGGATCAACAACATCACTGTGAGACTGGAGTCACATGTTGACAAGGACAGTAGCCGTAAAGGGCTGTGATAAACAGGAGTTAAATGCTCACTCTTAAGCCAGCACTTTATTGAATTTAAATGCAATATCTACCATGATGGGATTTGAACCCATTCTCCCAGTTTGTTCCAAAAGTTTCTGGAAATTGAGATCTGTACTATTGCCGCTGCAACACTACATGCAGCTGATTCTTAGAGATGTGGTCTTTTTCATCAACCTGTTCAGAAATGTTATTAGACATCTGCAAAAGATAGTTTTCAGATATCCAGCAGTTCCTCCTCTGTAATATGGACATTCTTCAAGATATCACTATTTACTTCCCAAAGTTGCCTAGCTTCCATATGCTTCTCCACAGTAAACAATGATGCAAATTATTCATTTACAATCTAACCCATCTCCTGCAGTTCCACAATGGGCGGCCTTGCTGATCTTTAACGGGGCCCTATTTCCTCTCTAGTTACTCTTTTGTCCTTAATGTATTTGTGGAAACCCTTTGAATTCTCTTTAACCTTTTTTGCCAAAGCTATCACATGACCCTTTTTTGCCCTCCTGATTTCCCTCTTAAGTCTACTCCTACTGACCTTATACTCCTCTAGGGATTCACTCGACCCCTGCTGTCTATACCTGACAGATAATCCAGCATTCTCCAGCATCTGCAGTACCTTTTACCCCTATACCTGACATATGCTTCCTTCTTTTTCTTCACAAAAACTGCAATTTCTCTAGTCATCAGGCGTTCCCTACAACTACCAGCCTTGTCCTCCACACTAATAAGGACATTTCACGTCCGTTATTTTATGTTTGAAGGCTTTCCACTTTCTAGCTATTCCTTTACCTGCCAATATCTGTCCCCAGGCAACTTTTGAAAGTTCGAGATAACAAGGCGTGGGGCTGAATGAACACAGCAGGCCAAGCAGCATCATAGGAGCAGGAAAACTTGACGTTTCGGGCCTAGACCCTATACAACTTTTGAAAGTTCTTGTCTAATACCACCAAACCTGGCCTTCCTCCAATTTCGAATTCTAACTTTTAGATCAAGTCTATCTTTTTCTATAACTATTTTCAAACTAATAGAATTATGACCACTTACGCCAGTGACCTGCCTTATTTCCCAAAAGTGGGCCAAGTTCTGCCCTTCTCTAGTAGCTACATCCACATACTGAACAAGAAAATTTTATGGGAGACTGGTTTAGAAGATTAGATCACATGGAGTACAGGGAGAACTAGCCATTTGGATACAGAACTGGCAAGAAGGCAGGAGACAGACGGTGGTGATGGAGTGTTGCCTTTTGGGCTGGAGGCCTGTGCCCAGTGGTGTGCCGCAGGAATTGGTGCTGGGTCCACTATTTTTTGTCATTTATGTAAATGATTTGCATGTGAATATCGGAAGTGTGGTTAGTGAATTTGCAGATGGCAGCAAAATTAATGTTGCTGTGGACAGTGAAGAAGTTTACCTCAGAGTACAACGGGATCTTGATCAGATGGGCCGATAGGACAAGGAGTGGCAGATGGCGTTTAATGAAGATAAATGTGAGGAGCTACAATTTGGCAGGGCAAATCAGGACAGGACTTATACACTTAAGGTAGGGTTCCGGGGAGTGTTGCTGAATAAAAAGACCATGGAGAGCAGATGCATAGTTCTTTAAAAGTGGAGTCACAGGTAGGCAGGGTAGTTAAAATAAAAATTGGCACCTTTGCCTTTATTGGTCAATGCATTGAATATAGGAGTTAGGATGTCATGTTGTAGCTGCACAGAAAATTGATGAAGCCACTTCTCGAATATTTTGTTCAATTCTGCCTGCCCTTCTATTGGAGGAATATTGGTAAACTTGAAAGGATGCACAAAAGAATGTACAAGGATGTTGCCGAGACTGGAAGGTTGGAGCTATCGGGAGATGGTAAAGTTTTTTTCCCTGGAGAGTTGAAGACTGAAGGATGACCTGACAGAGCTTTATAGAATCATGAGGGGCACGGATACTGTGAATAGCCAACGACATTTTCCTGGGCTGGGGGTGTGCAAAACCAGAGGGAGGGCATAGGCTTAAGGTGAGAGGGGAAAGATTTAAAAGGACCCTAAGGGTAATTTTTTCACACGAAGAGTAATGTATGTATGAAATGAGCTGCCAGAGGAAGTGGTGGAAGCTGTTACAGTACAAGATTTAAAAGACATCTGGATGGGTATATGAACAGGAAGTGTTTAAAGGGATATCGGTCAAATGCTGGCAAATGCGTTTGGGTCAGACTGGGATGTCCAGTCAGCACAGATGAGTTGGGCTGAAGGGTCTGTTTCCATGTTGTATGACTCGATGGCTTTATGGCTATAGTAGGATTTCAGCCTTACTGATTAGCCTGCTGTTCTGGAGTACTGTAACTTGGTCACTGTGCCACTACCTTCCCACTTATCTCACAATCATACTAACACTTCTAAATTCTTTTATCGTTATTGTTATAAAACATTTTGGGACATCCTAAGGTTCCGAAAGGTGCTGTTTCAAAGCAAACTTTCATTTTCAAAGACTTCTAATGTAAAGAATCATTCTTCCCCCCAGGGCAGCTTCGTCACTCTTGGCTCACGTCAACAGTATTGAAAATATTCAACATGTTTCGATTGCACAAGCTGATGAAAGAAATATCTAAAGCATAACTTCATTGCTGCATTTGTCATCCTTTCCTGACTTAAAACAACAAATGCTAGGAATCACAGTGGGTCAGACAGCATCCATGGAGAGAGAGCAAGCTAACGTTTGGATCTAGATGATGTGATCAGAGTTGATGTGAAGTGTGAGAGGGTAGTATTAATGTAATAGTCGGGGTGGTGTGCAGTGCTGGGGAAGGAAGGGTGTTGATAGAGCAGATTAAGAGTTCTTTCACTGTGTATGCCTCCCCATCTCTTTCCGTTAACTTTGATCTGTAAAAAGATAAACTTTCAGTTGACTCTGATCTACAAACTCCAAGCATGCTTACCTGCTGCCGGGATAATTCCTGGGCTGCAGTGTTTCAGTTATGGAGGGAGGTTGGTTAGACTGTGCTTCCTTTCCTTAGTGCAGAGGAGATTGAGATGTATAACATTATGAAGTGAACATACTGGAAGAAACATTTCCCCATAATGGAGTTATCAATGGCCAGGAGAGATAGATTGAACATAAGGGGTCGGAGGTTTGGAGGAGATGTGAGGAAAAGATTTTCACCCAGCAGGTGGTGGGAATCTGGAAGTCACTTCCTGTAAGGTTGGTGGAGGCAGAAACCTTCATAACGTTTAAGAAGTATTTAGAAAGGCGATTGTGAAGCAAAGGCATACAAAGCTGCCAGGCAAGTGATGGAAAATGGGATTGAAATAGTTAGTTCTGAAATAAAAGGTGCTGCAGATGCTGGAGAATCCGAGATAACAAGGCGTGGGGCTGGATGAACACAGCAGGCCAAGCAGCATCATAGGAGCAGGAAAGCTTGACGTTTCGGGCCTAGACCTTTTCTGATGAAGGGTCTAGGCC
>JAHRHZ010000250.1:2855343-2885957 GCA_024137785.1 Ginglymostoma cirratum
CTGTGTTCATCCAGCTCCACACCTTGTTATCATTGAATCTGTTTCCACTGCTTTTTTGGCAGACAGCATTTTCCAGATCATATTCCAGACTCTTTGCTCTAATCATAAAAAATTGGACCTAGAAAAGTACAGTACAGTACAGGAACAGACACTTCAGCCCACAGTGTTGCGCCAAACATGACATCAAATAAAACCATTCATTTTTGCCTGCCCATGGTCCATATCCCTCCATTTCTTGTTTATTCATGTGCCCCTTAAATGCCTCTATTATGTCTGCCTCTACCCTTACCCCTGGCAGCACATTCAAGGCACCTATCGCTCTCTGTGTTAAAATAATAACTTGGCCATGACATCTCCTTTGAACTTTCCCCCGTTTAGCTTAAATGTATGCCCTCTAGTATTAGACATTTCAATTATGGCAAAAACATTCTGACTGTCAACCCTACCTGCGCCTCTCATAATTTTATAAACTTCTATCAGGGCTCCCCTCGGCATCTGCCGCTCTAGAGAAATCAAACTGAGTTTGTCTAGCCTCTCCTTATAGTTCATACTCATAACCGTATTGGAAATTACTTTGAAACTGCTTCTTTTGACTACTCAGCCTTCAACCATTCTAAATAGTTCCTTATTATTTATTATATAAAAACATTCCAATAATTTGAGCACCTCTAGGTCATCTCTCCTTGACCTTCTGTGCTTTAAGGGAAACAATCCAAACTTCACTAGTATTTTCACACAGCCCAAGTTCCTCATCTCTGACACTATCAAAAAGGTCGTTTGGACCCTCTGGTGTTCTTGTTAAATTGGCATCTCCAGAATAGAAGGTTATCCTCCTGCTGAAGGCTAACCGTTGTTTTAGAATGATTTAACCTGACATTATAAGCTGGCACCTTTAATGTCATAAAACACTCCAAGGTGTTCGCAGAAGCATTATCAAACACATTGTGCGTACTTACCCACATCAGGAGGCACAAGATGAAATGGCAAAATGTTTCATGATAGAGGTTAATTTTCAAGACTGTATTAAAGGAAGAGTGAGACATAAAGAGGAGTAAGGAGCAAATTCCAGACCTGAATGTTGCCCAGATCTTGTTGCATTGACAATGGAATACTTTAGTATCCGAGGAGTTCTAAATAAAACTGAACATTGTACCACAAACAAAACCAGAAATTGCTGGTAAAGCCCAGCAGGTCTGGCATCATCTGCAGAGAGAAATCAGAGTTAATGTTTTAGGTTCAGTGACCCTTCCTAAGAAACATACATCACTTTCACACCACTAGCCCACATTATCTGGGTCCCTCTATGATTTGCACCTATGTACCTAAGTATTGAGAGTACGACTCACTCACTACAGCACTGCTATCTCTGTAACATGCCCAGTAGCGGGATGCAGTGGCCTAGTGGAATTATCACTGGACTGCTCGTCCAGAGACCAGACCACATTGTGGGGATCTGGTTTGAATCCCACTATGGCAGATGGTGGAATTTGTAATGCCCTAAATGTCTGGAATTAAGAATCTAATGATGACCGTGAATCCAATGTCAATTATCAGGAAATGCCCATCTGGTTCACTAATGTGAAAGGAACTGCCATTATTACCTGGTCTGGTCTACATGTGACTCCAGACCCACAGCAATGTGGTTCACTCTGAACTTCCCTCTGGGCAATTAGGGATGGGCAATAAACGCTGCCTGGTCAGCGACACCCTCATCCTGTGAATGAATAAAGGAAAACAATAAGACAGCAGCGTGTGGTCAGATTTGAGAAAAGCATTTGATGAAGCAGAGACATTTGAGTTTAAAGATGTGATCATTTCAAATCTCTAGCATCCACAAGAAATAAAATGGTGACAGCATGTTGTGTCCATGAGTAAAATTGAAAACTGGACACAAAGCAAATGCTGAGTTAGACTGAGCAAAACCAACCAGAATTCGGGGCATACAAGGGATTAAAAACCTGAGCAGTTGTGGAAAAACAAAGGAGACCATCACAACAATGGAAACACATATATAAAACAAATATAGAGATGTCCTTGTGGTAAAATCACTGGACTGTTAATCCAGTAACCCAGGTGATGTTCTTTTCTGAAGAAGGGTCTAGGCCTGAAACATCAGCTTTCCTGCTCCTCTGATGCTGCTTGGCCTGCTGTGTTCATCCAGCTCTACGCCTTGTTATCTCGGATTCTCCAGCATCTGCAGTTCCTACTCTCTCTGATGTTATGGGAACCTGGGTTTGAATCCAAGGTGGTGTTTGAATTCAACAATAATCTGGAATTAAGAGTCTAATGATGACCATGAATCCATTGTTAATTATTGGGAAATGCCCATCTGGTTCACTAATATCCTTTAGGGAAGGAAACTGCCAACTTTATCCGGTCTGGCCTACATGTGACTCCAGACCCACAGTAATGTGGTTGACTCTTAACTGCCCTCTGGGCAATTAGGGGTGGGCAATAAATGCTGCCTGGCCAGCGACAACTTCATCCTGTGAATGAATGTAAAAAAAAACAGAATGGCACAATCAGAAAAGGAGTGTGTGTATCGTGAAGCTGCAAGTCGTAAACTAGTTAGCAGAGGAGGCATCCAAGAGGGAGATGCTGACCCTTACCCTGAAAACATTTCAAACAGACCGTGCTTCAAGTCGATGAACCTGACAAAGTAAAGAACAACAGTGCAGCAAGTTCGTCAACTGCATGTGCAGCATCATCCCAATGGAGAATGATTAACTAGATCCCAATGACAAACAGTGAAATAATATCAGAGTTTAAAATGTCAGAGAAATGCAGGAAGCCAATTAGAATGAGCACAGTGGGAAGTTAGAAATTGGTGGGAGACTGACAGAGCAATTGGAAAAGAAATATTATCCGCAGAACCACAGAATCGAGAGAAGGAGGAGAAGTGAGGATGGATAGTTTATTTATTTAAGGATGAGGTAGATATTTTTATTCAGTAAGGAAATTGGCATTACGGGGAAAAGGCAGGATAGTGGAATTGAGGATTATTGCATTAGCTTTGAACTCATTGAATGGCAGTGCACACCTGATGGGCCAAACGGCCTACTTCTGCTCCTGTGTCTTAGGTGTACGTTTACAGAAGTTTTTCAGATTTTACATAAGTATTCAGCTTGCCATTTCACTCTTTAGTGTACGTTAAGCTGTATACTGAGTCAAGAAAACATCAACACATGGGATGCGAGTGTGAACTCAAAATTACGTTCGACAAAGTTCCACCGTTTAAATTCAAAAATGTGATTATTTCAAACTTCTGGGAATCACAGACGTCATGGCTTACTTTCTGAGAATTGTGCCTGCCACACTCACAATACCAGCTGAGATCAGATTCTATTGGCAAGGGGATCATTTACTGTTATTGTTAACAAGGAGGTTACGTTACCGCATGGCATATCATAGCTGAAGTAACGACAACATCTACTGCCATGAGTAGCATTAACATTGTGGGGGTAATTCTTTCAATGGGCTCGCAGAATCTGAAGGAAGGGCAACCTTTGCAACGTAAGGTATTCATATGGCAACAGAATCAAAGGGTGATATTGAAGGTAAAAATTAATTCTATTTAAAGGACCATATGTCTGCTGTATATCACAAGCAGCTATTTTTAAGCTAATGTATTTTTTGATGTAACAATACCTTCACTGTGTTTGGAAAAATTATGTTTTTTGCCCACTCATTAAGAAAATAATTCATCTCTACTATACCAGGGGTCTGTCAAACTTGGCGTATCTAGAGGCTGGATAGGCTGAGACTTTTTTCACTAGAGATTAGAAAGTTGAGGGGTGACCTCATAGAGGTGTATAAAATCATGAGAGGCATAGATAAGGTGAATAGTCAAGGGTCTTTTCCCCTGGGTGGGGGAGTTCAAAACAGTGTCAGAGGCTGAGGGGTGACTTATTGAAGTTTATTAAATCATGAGAGGTATGGATAGGGTGAATAGCCAAGGTCTTTTTCCCAGGGTAGGGGAATCCAAAACAAGAGGGCACAGGTTTAAGGTCAGAGGGGAAAGATTTAAAAGGGAACCAAGGGGCAACTTTTTCACCCAGAGGGTGGTGTGTGTGTGGAACGAGCTGCCAGAGGAGGTGGTGGATGTTGGTACAATTCCAACATTTAAAAGGCATCTGGATGGGTAAATGAGTAAGAAGGGTTTACAGGGATATGGGCCAAATTCTGGTAAATGGGACTGTATTCATTTTGGATATCTGGTCGGCAGGGACCAGTTGGACTGAAGGGTCTGTTTCCATGCTGTACAGCTCTATGACTGTATGACTAAAGGGCATATGTTTAAGCTCAGAAGAGAAAGATTTAAAAAAGGACATGAGGGGCTACTTTTTTTTACAAAGTGGTTCATGTGTCGAATGAACTGCCAGAAGAAGTGGTGAATGCTGATAAAAATATTTCGAAGGCACTTGGATAAGTACATGAATAGGAAAAAGTTTGGAGGGGTATGGGCCAAACTCTGGTAGGTGATGCTAGTTTCATTTGAGAACCTGGTTGGCGTGCACTAGTTCGACCACAGGGTCTGCTTCCATGTTTTACGATCCTATGACTCTATTATCTGGAAACAAACCGTTCATTACTAAAGATTAAATGATCGTTTTGAGTATTTCACTTACTTTCAGTAAATTATCATAATTGTTTTTGAAACTGCATAAGGGACAGTTCCTTGAACAGTGCTTTATGATCAGTCATGAACCCCTAATTCAGAGCACAGCGTTTAATTTTCAAAATTAAAGTATGAACTGTAGAGAAATGGAAGCATAAGGTTGAGAATGCGGTAAGCATCCCTGAAGTAAAGGCAATTAAGATAAACTTCAACTCAATTATGTTTGAAAGCTAACCTGTGATTACCTCACAAGGTCAGAGGGAGTGGGATAAACACTTAAATAATATTATTACCCATCTTAAAGCCTCAAGTATAGCCAAGACGTCTCCAGATACTTCAGAAAACAGATGCAAATTGTGCATGTCATTTCCAGATGAGAAAAAAGTTTGGAGAAGATTCACAAACATGAGGATTTCCTCATGGGCTCACACAGTTTGGAGAAAGAGAAATATTTGCAATATGATATATTCATATTGCTGCAGAATCAAGTAGAAATATTGAAGGTAAAAATTTAATTCTATTTTGAGGACATCCCAAAGCATGCCACACTTGTCATGAAGATAAGTGAGAGGGAGGTTATTTTGTTTAACTCACTGGGTGCTTGCTTCAGAAGCAGGCATCCGCACATTCTGCCATGTTTAGCTTGCAGCTTATTGCAAAGAGTTAAAGGAAATGAATGTTATTCAAGCCCTGCAGTTAAGCAGATGAAATACATCATTCATTGTTTACCACTTTGAATGTGGGTACGGCCTAGTCGCACTTTGGAATTTTGTGAGGAAACAAAAGGAAGCTGGAAGCTTGAAACTAAGGGAAAATTTGTAGTGGTCCTCACAGAGTCTTGTGTCAAGGAAAGGAATACACAGAGTTAGTTTTGAAGCATTGGAATGGGAACTAGAGTAAGGGACTGAGACATGAATAAATGAAAATTTTACAACTCTTACCTTGGAGAATAGCTGAAGTACTGAGGAGAATTAGAGTATTTTTTGAATAACCGTAGCATATTTTTGTGTTGTCCAGACAGAATAAATAAGACGTACTTAATACAGAATTCTTTGAGAGAAGTATAAAGTAAGACTGAGTGCACATAACTGTACAACACGTTAGTGTGGCCTCACTTAGAATATTGCGTACAGTTCTGGTCGCCCCATTACAGGAAGGATGTGGAAGCATTGGAAAAGGTGCAGAGGAGATTTACCAGGATGTTGCCTGGTCTGGAGCAAAGGTCTTATGAGGAAAGACTGAGGGACTTGGGTCTGTTCTCATTGGAGAGAAGAAGGCTAAGAGGGGATTTAATAGAGACATACAAAATGATCAGAGGATTAGATAGGGTGGACAGTGGGAGTCTGTTTCCTTGGATGATGACGTCGGCTAGTACGAGGGAGAATAGCTGCAAATTGAGGGGTGATAGATTTAAGACAGATGTCAGAGGCAGGTTCTTTACTCAGAGAGTGGTAAGGGCGTGGGATGCCCTGCCTGCCAATGTAGTTAACTCAGCCACATTAGGGGCATTTAAACAGTCCTTGGATAAGCATATGGATGATGATGGGATAGTGTAGGGGGATGGGCTTAGATTAGTTCACAGGGCGGCGCAACATCGAGGGCTGAAGAGCCTGTTCTGCGCTGTATTGTTCTATGTTCTATGTTCTATATTATGCTTCTTTATGAACTGCAATGTTATGTTAATGGTGCTTGCTTTGGCAGAGATGGTAGTAATATTGTTAGACCAAGGCACAGGCTAATGCTTTAAGGATAAGGTGTCAAATCCAGTCTCAGCAGCCAGTGGAATTCCAATTCGAATAATAAAGGGTGGAACTGCAAGCTAGTCTCAGTTATTTCAGCTTGCTGTTCTGACTCATTGATGGCTTGTAAGTAAGAAAATCTAACATTCTTACTCAGTCTGTTCTTCATGTGTCTTCAGATCCACAAAATGCAGCAGACTCTAAACGGCCCTCTGAATGTTCTGGAAATTTGCAGAGATGGGTAATAGATGCTGGTCTTGCCCATATCCCATGAAAGAATAAAGGAAAAGAAATCCAGTGTAAAACTGTCCTTGTCTGAATGGTCAGCTCAAACATAGAGGAGATGTCTCTTTTTGTGGACCAAGTTGCATTAACTCAGTCACTCACAAAGCCAGCTGGTAATTCAAGAACACATTCTACTGAAGAGTGATCACAATGTGGAAGCCATTGCTTACAGTGAACAATTGGGGTTGATAATCATTTTGCTTTGGAGGCGAAAGTAGATATCAGTTTGGAGAAATCAGGAATAAAACAAGTTCAGTGTGTAAGATGGGAGGAAGTGGTGCCAAACATAACTATTTGTATGGACTGGTTGGGTCTAATAATTTCAATTATTAGCAGCTGATAAAAAAGTGTGCATTTATATTTCTGAAGAAGGTTCCAGACCCGAAACGTCAGCTTTCCTGCTCCTCTGATGCTGCCTGGCCTGCTGTGTTCATCCAGCTGTACAACTTGTAATCTCTGTGCATTTATGTAGCTCCTTTCACCTCAAGCTGACATCTAAACATACTTTACTTTTGTAGTCACTGTTGCAATGTAGAACACACTGCTGCTGATTTGCACACAGCATGCTCCTACCAATATGGCCAGACCACAGAATCTGTTACATTATGGTGCTGATTGAAGGACAAACATTGGCCAAGGACCCAAGGACAACTCCCGTGGAATTTGTTGAAATGATTCCAAGAGATCTCTCACGTCCTCCTCAGCATGCGTGAAGACCTTCATTTGAAACCTCATTCAAAAGACAGCAATTGGACGTTCCAGTTCCACCAGAATGTGACCTGATGTTTGTGCTGAAATCTCAAGTGAGATTAGAACCCAGAACCTAGTCATTCAAAGAGTATTACCTATACCTGGGCACTTTATACCTGCAAGATCTGAAGGCATAAGTGATAAGGAGTACTTCATGAAATACCCCTTTACAGTAATGTGGTGTGAACTTGGAGAGACAACATCTTGAATAAGTAAGACCTACCATTAGGGCCTTACCTCATAGTCCTGGTGATAATATTATCACATCAGTGTAACTTGTAGCTAGTCCTTATCATGCAATAAGTTACATCTTGTTTCAGGAAAATCCTCTTTTTTATAGGCCACTAAGTGGTTTTCCTCTTTCACATTATGCCTAGTATGTCCTTCAAGAAAAGAGGATGGTGGCAGCCAAGTGAACAGATAACTCATGCACCATGGTGAGCAGCAGTCAGTATTTATCATACAATGAGCACTGCCACCTTTCCACACCACTGCCAACTTTCCACACCACTGCCACCTTTCCACACCACTGCCAACTTTCCACACCACTGTCACCTTTCCTCACCACTGCCAACTTTCCACACCACTGCCATCTTTCCACACCACTGCCAACTTTCCACACCACTGCCAACTTTCCACACCACTGCCACCTTTCCACACCACTGCCAACTTTCCACACCACTGCCACCTTTCCACACCACTGCCAACTTTCCACACCACTGCCAACTTTCCACACCACTGGCAACTTGAAACCTACTCCACTTTTTTCCCACTTGTGAGCTTTAAATATATTCAGCTCTCATTGTCACAATTTTCTCCTACGTGCTTGAGATTTCCCATGTCCCTGTGATTTATGGGGGGGTTGACTCAGCATTATACTTCCTTGTTAAACACAATGTACTGTCCTCGACCATTAGTGGCTTGTGCTCCCAATAGCAGAGTCTCTCATGAGTCTAGTAATAGCACATAAGTAGGAAACCCTGAACACAGAAGAAATTTAATAAATATTGAAACAAAAAATAACATGAAGTTGCAGTTGAACAATTTAATTAGTTCCATTCTTTACTCCAGTCTGGAACTTACTGAATTATTTATTACGGGCATTAGTGGGTAGAACACACATAAACTATAGTTTGAATTCAAAAAGCATACTGATATATGTCTTTACTGAAGAATAATGCCTGATTGCAATCTGATGATGTTTGCAAATTAATTTGTACAATAAATTTTATTTCAGGAGAAGATCAGGGAAAAAAAAACACAGTTGATGCTGATTTTTAATGTCGACTTGGGTTCGTCTGGAATGAATTAATGACAAATGAAGTTGTTATGATACATCGAGTTGATTAATCTATAATATTTAAGTTTTTATTATTTAACCCATAAAAAAGTTCATAGACTTTTACTGGACTAAATTTTTAATTCTGCAAATGGCATTCTGGGTAACTGTTTCCAATAACACGGTATAAGACCATAGTTAGGATTGGAGGTTGGGCACTCAGCTGAGGATAGATTTACTACCAGTGCCATTGTGCCATACTCTGTGGGGAGCACTGTTGCATATGAGACAGAACAGTATTGTTTCCAGCCTTTGCTGAGTGGTTGTACTGATAAACTATTAACTCAATGGCCCAAGTAATGTTTTGGGTAGAGATAAAAGGTACTGCAGATGCTGGAGAATCCGAGATAATGTTTTGGGTACCTAGGTTCGAATCTTGCTATGGAAAATGATGGAATTTGAATTCAATAAAGTCTGGGATTACACCTCTAATGATGACCTTTATTCATTCACAGGATGAGGGTGTTGCTGACTGGGCAGCATTTATTGCCCATCCCTAATTGGCCACAGGGCAATTAAGAGTCAACCACATTGCTGTGGGACTGGAGTCACATATAGGCCAGACCAGGTAAGCATGGCAGTTTCCTTCCCTAAAGGGCATTAGTGAACCTGATGGGTTTTTCCCGACAATTGGCAATGGATTCATAGCCATCATCAGATTCTTAATTCCAGATTTTTATCACATTCAAATTGCACCATCTGCTATGACAGGATTTGAACCTGGGTTGCTAGAACATTATCTGGGTCTCTGGATTAACAGTCCAGCGATAATACCTCTAGGTCATCTTCTCCCCAATGTAAACATTGTCAATTGTCAGAAAAAACTTATTTGGTCCCCTCATGTCCTTTAGGGAATGAAATTGCTGTCCTCATTTGGTCTAGTCTACATGTGACTTCAGACGCTTACAATGTGGTTGACTCTTAACTACCCCCTGGGCAATTAGGGATGGGCAAAAAATGCTGACCTAGCCAGCAATATCTCCATTCTAAAAATAAACAACCAAAAAATCCTTGGCAATGGTCTTTGATTTTGATTTTATTGTCAAGAATATTTCATAGTAAGAAGACAACAAAATACAGTGAAAAGCTTTCAATTGTCATTTCGAAACCGTGCCATTTTGAATAATTTAAGAATAAGGAAAAAATAATAAAGATAGAGTTTGAGGAGAGTCCATCAGTCCTGAGCCAGCTCATCGACAATGATGCCTGTGCTGCGATCCCTCCATCACCACTTCGCAGCCGGCTACACTGGACCCAGCCAACATTGAAGTCGTCGACCCTCAGGCACTATCTTTGCTGCTGGATTGATACTTTTCCACCAGCTCCCCATCAGAGTCTTGTCTCTCGCCATTGGGCCCAACTCATCGAGATTGCCATGATGATCTTCCGCCTCTGTCTCTATGATATTGCAAATGTCAGGAATATGTGAGGAGCAGCTTCTTGCTGAAATCCCTATAGGACAGTATAAGGAGACAATGTGTATGGTGGGAGAAATGTGGATCAGTCCAAGTAACATGAGTTGGGATAGCATGATGACTCAGTGGTTAGCACTGCTGCCTCACAACGCCAGGGACCTGGGGTCAATTCAACACTCAGGTGACTGTCTGTTTGGAGTTTGCACATTCTCCCCGTGTCTGCGTGGTTTTCCTTTGGGTGTTCCTGTTTCCTCCCACAGTCCAAAGATGTGCAGGTTAGGTGAATTGGCCATGCCAAATTGTCCATAGTCTCCAGGGATGTGCAGGCTTGGTGGATTGGCTATGGGGAATGCAAGGTTACAGGGATAGAGTAGGAATCTGGGTCTGGATAGATGCTCCTTGGAGCATTGGTGTGGACCCTTTGGGCAGAATAGCTTGCTTCTATACTGTAGGGATTCTATGATTCTATATGGCCAGCAAGGGTTGGAAAACACCTTGGAGAAGCTGAAGGAGGTATTTTGGTGGCCGCGAATGAAAGGGAATGTGGAACATTATGTGAAAAACTGTCTGATATGAACCTGAAATGACTCTGACAAAAATGTGAAGGGGGAGCCCTTAGACACACTGGTCAATACAGGGTCCTTGAAAAAGTTACAAACAAATTGACTTTGTGGGTCCCCTACCTCCAGTTACAGGAAAGTATAAGTTTCTCCTGGTGGTAGTAAATACATTCACCAAATGGGTATAGGCATTTTCCACTCATAGAATCTCTATAGTGTGGAAACATTCGACCCAACAAGTCCACACCACCCCTCCAAAGAACATCCCACCCAGATCTATTCCCCGATCCCTGCATTTCCTTTGTTTAACCAACTTAACGTAAACATCCTTGTGTACTATGGGCAATTTAGCATAACCAACCCTACACATCTTTGGACTGCGGGAGGAAACAGGAGCAAACCCATGCGGACATGGGGAGAATGTGCAAACTCCACACAGTCATCCGAAGGTGGAATTGAACCCAGGTCCCTAGTGCAGTAGGGCAGCGGCGCTGACCACTGAGCCACCGTGCCACCCAAACCAATTCTGCTAAAATCATGACGATGGTCCTGTTTGAGAAAGTCTTTCATTATTGGAGTTTATCAAGGAGTATTGAACCAGATCAAAGGATAGTTGAAAGGATGAATCAAAGTTTGAGGAAGATGTTGGCCAAAAGTCTGCAGCAACACTAGACCACTTGGCTGACACTTCTTTCTTATGTCCTGATGATAGTAAGAGTCACTGTAGCTTGCTCTACAGGATTTACCCCTTTTTGGTTTCGATAGTTCGAAAGTAGCATGGCCTGGAGCCACTGCTGGGATTAAATCTATCTGAGCTCGAAGTAGATGGATTAATGAAGGATAAACGGATACCACATTTGAGAGTGTAAAAGATGTGAATTTTGTGGATGCAAATAATATGGAAGGAAGAAACAACAAAATAAGGTCCACTTTGACTCCAAGACAAAGCCAGCAGAGCTGCAGGTGGGGCTACAGATCATGATACCTGTACGTCAAACAACATCCTTCCTGACCCCTCAATTTGCAGAACCATATGAAGTGATAGACAAAGAAGCCCATCAGTATACAAGGTGCTAACAGCCTGTAACAAAAGTGGTTGGTATCATATTAACCAGTTAAAACAATTTGGTGTGTGGGGGTGTGGGGCAGGCCAATTATCACCATTTACACATACTGTTGGGAAAATGTGATATCCCAGAGTTAGGAAACTTAGAGTGGGTACAGTGTGGAGCTGGAGGAACACAGCAGGTCAGGCAGCATCAGAGGAGCAGGAAAGTCAACATTTCGGGTTTACACCCTTCAACAGGTCTTCAAGAGTCCTGCTGAAGGATGTAATCCCAAAATGTCAACTTTCTTGCTCCTCTGATGCTACTTGACCTGCTGTGTTCTTCCAGCTCTGCACTATGTTGTCTCTGACTTCCAGAATCTGCAGTTCCTGCTGTCTCCAAACTTAGGGATCAGGGGTTGAGAACCACCTCAGGCTCACCAATGGAAACAAAAACGAAGGGAAAAGAACAAAAGGAATAGAATGGATGAAACATCCACTCTCCAACCGAAATGGATGACAGAAAGGGATGGAAGGCTGGAACGAGCCCGTTATGGACATGAGGAAGGGTCACCGGACCTGAAACGTTAGCTCTGTTTTTTCCTTCACAGGTGTTGCCAGACCTGTTGAGCTTTTCCAGCAACTTTAATTTTATTCCTTGATGTACATTAATTGGTTGAGGGGAGGAAGAGATTAGCATGATAAGTACAATAAAAAGTATGGGAAAAAACTGTTAATAAGAGCAGAAACTATGCTTGTTTCATAGGAAATAAAGACAACATGCTAAAATAGAGGAAAAGTCAAACATGGGAGAATTGATGGTCATCATCATTTTCCTTAGAATTGTGGTGAGTGGAACCGAGGGATCTCAGGATGGGCAGTTGATGGCACTTGTATTATGGAGGGAAGGGGTTGGTGATGATCAAGTGTCAGTGTAAAACTTTAAGTATCTAAACCAATGTCACAGGAACAATAACAAAGTTGCTGGAAAAGCTCAACAGGTCTGGCAGCATCTGTGAAGGGAAAAAACAGAGTTAACATTTCAGCAACAGATGCTGCCAGACCTGATGAGCTTTTTTTTTGTTCCTGATTAACAGCATCCGCAGTTCTTTCCGCTTTTATTTAGTATTGTTGCAGTAGCAATCGCAGGTTGGGATGACGTGTGGGTCTTGATATCGAGATTTGGGATCCACCCCTTCCTTCAGGCAACAGCTCAGCTGGACAAAATAAAAGTGGCATTCATTACATTGTCTGAAAGAAGAGTGAGCCTTGAGGATTGGATTCGGAAACCTATTGTACTTGATAGCTCGGTCTAGTGGATTACAGCAGAGTATAAGCCCACATTTAGCACAAAGCCAAATGTACCCAGGGAGGATGGAAACGATTTGGATCAGTGCCATGGGCTGGGATCTTCCATACTGTACAGAGATGGCCCACCAACTACCATCTTCACAACCCCTGGAGCTACCTCAGAGCCATGGTGTAGTGAATCTCAGAGTGATACAGGGGCCGTACGGTTAATTTGAGAAGAAGTGGAACAGATAGTCATACCAGTACCAGGGTATAGACACATACAGGGTGTAGCTTATAACCTGATGGATATCCAGGTGCCACCCTGGTACAATGGCACTACTCGGAAGTGCTTTGACCACCTACTCCAGAGATAAATTAGTCATAATCCATTTACATCAGAAAGAAGGAGGAGGAAGAGAAGATAGAAAGAGTTAGGGACACAGCTAGCCCTAAGCACAATCAAAATGTTGAGAACCCTTCAGAATATTACCAATGAGACTATAGACAGCATGGCTTATGACACAACCAACTGTAATAAAGTGCATTTTGTTTGAAATATACTAGCTGGGCCCTGTCTATGGTTACGCCAAATATGCTGCACTTAGATGCCTATCGAATACTGGGCTGGGGGTCAGATGAACAACTGAGGTCATGGCTGGGGGAGAAGATGGCCTAATGTCACCTCAGAAGCTTCACTCTCACCAACGAGGACTTAAGCACCTGTGATGATGATAAAAGTCAGCGTCACATTGGTACGGTGCTTTATATACCCTAATATAGGGTAAATCTGACACACCCCTTGGCGTGACTTCATAATGTGGTAACTAATGTGGTAAGAAACTTTGATATCATTAAGTGACCCACCAACCCATGCTATTGTTCTAGAGGGATCTAAGAGGTGGGGTGGATTTGTCCCAATGCCATCAAACAGGGAGAAAGTCAGAAATCACATGACACTAGGTTATAGTCCAACAGGTTTATTTGAAATCACAAGCTTTTGGAGTGCAGCCCCTTTGTCAGGTGCAGTTAAAGAGAAGAGCATGCAGACACAGGATTTATAGGTAGAGAGATCAAAGGCTGAGAGATCAAAAGATCATACAACGGATGTGAGTGGAGTGTGAGGTAGTAAGTCCCTGCAGGTGACCAAGAGTGTTAGATGATGCATAAAGTGCCAACATCGACCACAGCCCCACACAACCCTGTCATGGCAACCTCTGCAAGACATGTCAGGTCATTGACATGGACACTACCACCGAATTCCACCCACCACGTGCACGGCAGATAATCACGTGACTCAGCCAACTTTGTCTATCTCATATGCTGCAGGCATGGATGCCCCAAGGCATGGTATATTGGTGAGACCACGCAGACGTTACGGATGAATGGACACCAAGCAAAAATCTCCAGACTGGAATAAAAACAAAGTTACTGGAAAAACTCAGGTCTGAGGAAGGGTTACCAGACCCAAAACGTTAACTCTGTTTTCTCCTTCACAGATGCTGCCAGACCTGCTGAGCTTTTCCAGCAAATTTGGTTTTGTTCCTGATTTACAGCATCCGCAGTTCTTTCGTTTTTTTTATCCAGACAGGGATGTTCCCTCCCAGTGGGGGAATACTTCAGCGGTTAAGGACATTCAGCCTCCAATCTTTGGGTAAACGTCCTCCAAGATGGCCTTCAAGATACAAAATAACACAGAATCGCCGAGCAGAAACTGATAGCCAAGTCTTGTAGCCATGAAGACGGCTTCAACCGTGATCTTGGGTTCATGTTGCACGACATGTGACCCCACCACACTGTTCTGTAAAATCTTCCCTACTATCCTGTTTTGATACCAGCACCTGAATAAATTGCTATGATCTCTCTACCTTAATTAGTTTATACAGATTTGGATTCCTTGTTATTTTGGTTCGATCCTCAGCGTGTGACCCTTACACCCATCATGTTATTCCAGTCATTTGGTTTGTCTCCAGCACCACCTTATTTTTAATTTTTTGTAATTATCTCTCTCCCTCACTTAATCAGATTATCCCTTCACTTGTTCTTCAGCTGTCAACACTTTACTCACACTGTCTAATATTCTTGATTATCCAGGGGAGGATTAGACAGCCATGGCTGACAAAGGAAGTCAGGAGATGTATCAAAGAAAAAGAGACAGCCTATATAGTGGCCAAGAGCACTGGGAAATCAGAAGATTAGGAAGGGTACAAGAACAAACAGAGGATAACAGAGAGAGAAATAAGGAAGGAGAGGATCAAATATGAAGGTAGGCTAGCCAGTAATATTAGAAATGATAGTAGAAGTTTCTTTCAATACATAAGAAACAAACGAGAGGCAAAAGTAGACATTGGGCCACTCCAAATTGATGCTGGAAGGCCAGTGATGGGAGATAAGGAAATAGCTGAAGAACTGAATTAGTATTTTGCATCAGTCTTCACAGTGGAAGATGTGAGTAATATCCCAACAATTAAGGAGAGTCAGGGGGCAGAGTTGAGTATGGTAGGCGTTACAAAAGAGAAAGTGCTAGAAAAGCTAAAAGGTCTAAAAATTGATAAATCTCCGGCCCTGATGGGCTGCATCCTAGAGTTCTGAGGGAGGTGGCTGAGGAAATAGTGGAGGCGTTGGTTGTGATCTTTCAAAAGTCACTGGAGTCAGGGGAAGTCCCAGATTATTAGAAAATCGCTGTTGTAACCCCCTTGTTTAAGACAGGATCAAGACAAAAGATGGAAAATTATAGGCCGATTAGCCTAACCTCGGTTTGTTGGTAAAATTCTAGAATCTATCGTTAAGGATGAGATTTCTAAATTCTTGGAAGTGCAGGGTCGGATTAGAATAAGTCAGCATGCATTTAGTAAGGGAAGGTCGTGCCTGACAAACCTGTTAGAATTCTTTGAAGAGGTAACAAGTAGGTTAGACCAGGGAAACCCAGTGGATGTTATCTATCTAGACTTCCAAAAGGCCTTTGATAAGGTGCCTCACGGGAGGCTGCTGAGTAAGGTGAGAGCCCATGGTGTTCGAGGTGAGTTACTGGCATGGATTGAGGATTGGCTGTCTGACAGAAGGCAGACAGTTGGGATAAAGGGCTCTTTTTCAGAATGGCAACCGGTGACAAGTGGTGTCCCGCAGGATTCAGTGTTGGGGCCGCAGCTGTTCACTTTGTATATTAATGATCTGGATGAAGAGACTGGGGGCATTCTGGCGAAGTTTGCCGATGATACGAAGTTAGGTGGACAGGCAGGTAGTACGAAGGAGGTGAGGAGGCTGCAGAATGATTTAGACAGTTTAGGAGAGTGGTCCAGGAAATGGCTGATGAAACTCAACGTGAGCAAATGCGAGGTCTTGCACTTTGGAAAAAAGAATACAGGCATGGACTATTTTCTGAACAGTGAGAAAATCCATAAAACTGAAGTACAAAGGGATCTGGGAGTGCTAGTCCAGGATTCTCTAAAGGTTAACTTGCAGGTTGAGTCTGTGATTAAGAAAGCGAATGGAATGTTGTCATTTATCTCAAGAGGGTTGGAATATAAAAGCAGTGATGTGCTTCTGAGACTTTATAAAGCTCTAGTTGGGCCCCATTTAGAATACTGTGTCCAATTTTGGGCCCCACACCTCAGGAAGGACATACTGGCACTGGAGCGTGTCCAGCGGAGATTCACACGGATGATCCCTGGAATGATAGGCCTAACATACGATGAACAGCTGAGGATCCTGGGTTTGTGTTCATTAGAGTTTAGAAGGTTGAGGGGAGATCTAATAGAAACTTACAAGATAATGTATGGTTTAGAAAGGGTGGACGCTGGGAAGTTGCTTCCGTTAGGTGGGGAGACTAGGACCCGTGGGCACAGCCTTAGAATTAGAGGGGGTCAATTTAGAACGGAAATGAGGAGACATTTCTTCAGCCAGATAGTGGTGGGCCTGTGGAATTCATTGCCACGGAGCGCAGTGGAGGCCGGGACATTAAATGTCTTCAAAGCAGAGATTGATAAATTCTTGGTCTCGCAAGGAATCAAGGGCTACGGGGAGAGTGCGGGTAAGTGGAGTTGAAATGCCCATCAGCCATGATTAAATGGTGGAGTGGACTCGATGGGCCGAATGGTCTTACTTCCACTCCTATGTCTTATGGTCTTATGGTCTTATGGTCACCTGCAGGGACTTATTATCTGATGCTCCAATCACTCCAGTTTTATGATCCATTGATCTCTCTACCCTTGATCTCTCTGCCTGTAAACTTTGTGTCTGTGTGCTCTTTTGGGCTGCACTCCAAAAGCTGCTGATTTCAAATAAACATATTAGACTATAACCTGGTGTCGTGTGTCGTGTGCCCGGAAGGAATGGTCAAAGAAGAGCTAACTCAATGTGGATTTGTCTTGTGAGTTCTGCTCATTGTTTATCCTGCCGACGAATAGCCAAACTTTTCTGAAGTATAGAAACCGAAAGAACTGCGGATGTTGTTAGTCAGGAACAAAAACAAAAGTTGCTGGAAAAGCTGGTGGACCCTTGTGATGTGTGTGACCTGATGGTGAGACTTCAATTCAGAAAATTGTCCTTTAATTTCTAAACAGCACCTTACGCTGTTTGGGATTTGTCAAAACTCCACGGGTACATTTTCACATGAATTTCCATCCAATGTTTATTATCTGACACAGCAATACTCACGTTCTATCACTTAACATAATAAACTGAATGTGGATATTATGGTCTATAAGAATCTGATAAATATTTATCTTCACATATATGTGCAGAGATATTCTTTCCTCTGATCAGCTCGCTCAGAGCCAGTCCCTAGAGTGTGTAGATTCCCTGGCACTCCAGTTTATATTTTTATTCCCTAAGCTTCCACTTTATAGCAGTAAAGTTTATTTTACCCCAAACACCCAGGTTGTGTTTATTTATGTGCAGTGGCTCAGTCAAGACACTGTGTGCAAAAAGCTTTATTTAATATCTGGCCACATTGTTACAAGCATGCTATTCCTCAGGCACATCAGTATCTGGGCTAATATTAAACTGCTGTCTTACAAAAAAGCATCTTGCTTCCGTGAGAGTATCATGTTTCAGGTGATCTGAGGTCAATCGGAATTTGAGACGTTTATACCCTCAGGTCACATGCGGTGATGCAATGATGATGTCTAGGGCCTGTGTCTGAAAGGTGATACTGATGTACCTACTGTGAGACATAAAGCAACACATGTGGGTGAAATTCCTTTGCTTCCATCTTGTATAACTTCTTAATCCAGTGAGTGTACGCTCCTGTCAAGACAAACTAGAGAAAGCATGGTGGGTAGGCGATGGCCTAGTGGTATTATCGCAAAGCTGTTAATCCAGGGACCCAGATAATGTTCTGGGGACTTCGGCTCAAATCCTGTCATGGCAGATGGTGGAATTTGAACTCAATAATAATGTGGAATTAAGGGTCTAATGATGACCGCGAAACAATTGCCAATGTGGTTGTCTCTTAACTGCCCTCTGAGAAATTTGGAATGGGCAATAAATGCTGGTGCAGTTAGCAAAGCCCATGTCCCATGAAGAAATTTCATGTGGAAATGCTTGAGTGGTTGTTGCTGATCTCAGTTTTCACCAACTAGTCCATTAACATCAGGAACAGTAATCACCTGCATTCATTTGTAAGCTCGTCAACATTTACTTGGAACATAGTAATCCGATGAACGTTGGAAACTTCTTGACTTTCGTTTTTTCTCCTCTTTAATGGTGATGACCCCAGTCGCCTTTTGTTGCTATTGATCAGTAAGTGCTTACCCATGACAGTGTAGAGATTTGCTCAGGTCTGTTTGCTTCCATCACAGAACTCTGCCAGGCAAAATTGCAGAGTCAGCAATAAAATTTTAAATAACAGATAGGTTTACATTTAAGTTGCAGTTTTCAAAGCTCCAGAATACTTCTCAGCCAATAGGTACTTTTGAAGCTTGACCAATTATTGCATTACAGGAAATGTGGCAGTCAACTTGTACAAAGCAAGCTCCCACAAAAAGCAATAATCAGATGCTTGCTTTTCTTGATGAGTGGAGAGACCTCCTCATGTTAGAATCATAGAATCCCTAAAGTGTGGGAGCAGGCCATTCAGCCCACCAACCCTTTAAAGAGCTTCCCACCCACATCCACATCCTCTACCCTATATTTCCCATGGCCCACAAATCCCTGGACTCTAAGGCCAATTTAGCATGGCCAAACCACCTAACTGCACATCTTTGGACCGTGGGAGAAACCGGAGTATCCGAAGGAAATCCACGCAGACACAGGGACAATGTGTAAACTCAACACAGACAGTCACCTGAGGTTGGAATCAAGCCCAAGCTCCCTGGCGCTGTGAGGCAGCAGTGCTAACCAATGGGCCACTATGCTGCCTTTTTCGTTATCAAAATATTGCCAGGAGGTCTTTTATTCCCACCTGAGGGGGAAGACAGGGCATTGCTTTTTTTTATCCAAGGATAAGAATTCCAGTAGTACGGCCTGGGACAAGCCCATTATTTAACTTCACCACTGCAAAGTGAGTCTTGGCACCAAGTACGAACAGGCAAAGAGGACTGAGTGCTACCAAGTGTTTCACAGCAAGTTACGGAGCGTGATAAAGCATGACTGACCAATTAAATAGAAAATGCCAGCAGCTAAGGTGCGAGAGGATTCTACTCTCCTGAGGAACTGCAAGGTGCAATGACTGTGTGACCCATGGCCTCACTGCCTGTAATTGAGGTTGGTGAGTGACTCTTGGATGAAGAGAAGTGGTGGTTCTATGCAGTGGGCTGAAGCAGGAGCTGCTGATTCTTCATATACGCAGCAAGTATGAAGCATTTAGCAGGATTAGGGGGTGAAACAGCAGAGAACAGGCCAGCTGAAGAGACTTCACAGACATGTCTACAATGGGCTGAATGGCCTCCTGGCGCCATAACCATTCAAAGGTGCAATGGGTCGGAATTTATATAGAGCCCCACAGACCCCCAAAATCCCCTCAACCCACCCCGTTTAATTCATCAGTGAACCGCCCATGATCCCAAAAGCTGCCCTGTGGCATTTTAATGCGGGGACCACCGCCCCTCTCTCAAGGATTGACAAAGTAAATGGAAACCTTCCTGTGAAGCACCTTGTTTCGTTGTATTTATGGCATCATATAAATGCAAGTTGCTGTTGTCGGCGTCGTCACAATTTGAAACTAAACATGCTTCAAAAGCAATCAATTTAATCGTTTTGTCCCATGGAAAACAACCTTGTTGAATGTTTATGGCTGTACAGCTTCTTAATGGGCCCTCTCCCCTCCTGTATAGAAGCAAATGACACTCATTAAATTTCTTTTTTTTTTAAAGCGCATGAAACATCTGTCATATCTGTTTGCAAGTGCTGAAGATAAAATTAGACTGTAATAGTAAGCGTTGTTGTGCAATCTCGCATATTCAAATAACTTTTTCAAGTGCAGAAAATGGAACATTATTAGCACATTATCTGTCAGCCCTGTCAACATTTCAGTCAAACCAGCCATTGCTGTGAATTTGAATGTAATTTACTCCTTGAATAACAAGGCTCTAAAGATGTAACAAATGTAAATAATTCATTCTGACGACTGTGCCGTATCAGAATTGATTTCAATGAATTGACTTCCCAGATAGATTATGATAATGTTACTTGAAAATGGGGAAAGAAAATGTCCCTGTAACTGAATTATTTTCTCAAGCAGTGAACCTTTTCCACCCAAATCATTAGACATGTTATCACCACCTGAGGTATCAATTGTTCACTCCTGTAGGGGTCAGCCAAAAGAAGCAGCTCTGTAAATAAACCTTACAGCTCCTGTGACGTAACCCTTTCAACAACAAATGCTTTCATGGGGCAAGAGTTGCATGACAATTGTTCTTGGCTAATGATGCTGTGGCTCAGTAACTCATGGGCAATGGTTCCACAAGCAGTGGCTTGAAATGTAATGGTTCCACACGCAATTATTCCATAAGCCACCGTTTTTTTAAGCAATGACTCTTTAGGCTTTGGCTCTATTGGCAATGACATCATACAGTATAGACACAAGAAAACACCACCAGCTTCCAATTGGTATCGGGTGCTGGCACCAATCCTCATTTCTATACACCTGTTTTCTATACACCTAAACACCTTAGCACCTGTTTCATGAACAGTGATACAGCTGGAAAGGACAGCGAGTCTTAACAAGAAGAGGCACTTGTCTTTACAAAAAGATGCAGTTTATTAGACATGTGGCAATAATGTGGCTTTATTTGATAATGGGGAAAGAAAACATCACCGTAATTGAATTATTTTGTCAAAGGCTGAACTTTTTCCACCCAAATCATTGTACATGTTATCACCACCTGAGGTACGGATTGTTCACTTCAGGAGCGGACATTTCTGGAGTGGATACGGGAAGTTTTTCTTGACCAATATGCAGAGGAACCAACTAGAGAGCAAGCCATCATAGACTGGGCATTGTGTAATGAGAAGGGAATCATTGCCAATCTAGCTGTGTGAGACCCCTTGGGGATGAGTGACCATAACATGATTGAAATTTTTTTATCAAGGTGGAAAGTGAGGTCGTTCATTTGGAGACAAAGGTGCTGAATCTTAATAAAGGAAACTATGAAGATGTGAGGTGTGAGCGGCGTTGATAGACTGGGGACAGTTCTTGAAGGGATGACAGTGGATAGACAATAGCAAATATTCTAGGAACACATGGGAGAACTGCTACAACTGTCTGACACAAAAGCAAAATGGGTAAGAGGGCAAATCCATGGCTTACAAAGGAAATTAGAGATAGTATCCATTCCAAGGAAGAACTATACAGATTGACCAAGAAAAATGATATGTCTGAGGATTGGGAGCAGTTTAGAATTCAGCAAGGAAGGGCCAAGGGATTGATTAAGAAGGGAAAAATACAGTCCGAAAGTAAGCCTGCAGGGAGCATAAAGACTGACGCTAAGAGTTTCTATAGGTACGTGAAGAGAAAGAGATTGGTGAAAATGTAAGTCCCCTACAGACAGAAATGGAGGAATGTATAACTGGGGAGAAGAAACGGCTGAGAAACAGAATGCATCCTTCGGTTCTGTTTTCACAAAAGACGACACAAATCAGATACCAGAAATGTTGGAGAATGCAAGATTTAGTGAGAGGGAATAATTGAGAAAGATCAGTATTAGTCGAGAAATGTTACTGGAAAATTGATGGGATTGAAAGCAGATAAATCCCCAGGGCCTGATAATCTACGTCCCACAGTACTTTAGGAAATGGCTTTAGAAATAACGGATGCATTGATGGTCATTTTCCAGGATTCTCTCGACCCTTGAACAGTCCCTGCAGATTGGAGGATGGCTAACGTCACTCTGATATTCAAAAAGGGAGGTAGAGAGAAAACAGGGAATTATAGACCAGTAAGCCTAACATCGGTAGTGAGGAAAATTCTCAAATCCATTATCAAGGACTTTATAGCAGATCATTTAGAAAGCAGTGGCAGGATAAGACAGAGTCAGCATGGATCTATAAAGAGGAAATCTGTTGGAATTCTATGAAGACATAACTAGTAAAGTTGACAAGGGGGAGCCAGTCGACGTAGTATATTTGGACTTTCAGAAACCACTTGACAAAGTCCCACAAAGTGTGGGAATTGGGGGAAGTGTATTGAGATGGATAGAAAACTGGCTGGCAGAGAGGAAACAAAGAGTAGGAATTAATGGGTCCGCTTCAAATTGGCAGGTGGCAATAGTGGGGTGCCATGGGGATCAGTGCTGGGACCCCAGCTATTCATAATATATATTAATGATTTGGATGAGGGAACAACATGCATCATCTCAAAGTTTGTAGATGATACCAAGTTGGGTGGGAAGGTGAACTGTGATGAGGATGCAGAGATCCTTCAGCATGATCTCAACAGGTTGGGTGAGTGGGCAGATCAATGGCAGACGCAGTATAATTTGGATAAATGTGAGGTTATTCACTTTGGAAGCAAAAACAAGAAGGCACGTTACTACCTGAAAGGCTGTAAATTGGGAGAAGGGAGTGTGCAGTGGGACCTGGGTGTTGTTGTGCACCAATCGCTGAAGGTAAGCATGCAGGTGCAGCAGGCGGTAAAGAAAGTAAATGGTATGTTGGCCTTCATTGAGAGAGGTTTCCAGTACAGGAGCAGGGATGTGTTGTTGCAGTTATACAGGGCCTTGGTGAGGCCACACCTAGAATATTGTGTGCAGTTTTAGTCTCCTTTTCTGAGGAAGGATGCTCTTGCTCTACAAGGAATGCAGTGAAGATTTACACTGATTCCAGGGATGGCAGGACTGAAATATGAGGAGAGATTGACTAGGTTAGGATTGTTTTCACTGGATTTGACTAATGAGGGGGATCTCATAGAGACTTATAAAATCCTAACAGAACTAGACAGGGTAGATGCAGGGACGGTGTTCCCGATGGTGCAGTGATGTGTCCAGAACCAGGGATCACAGTATGAAGATTCGGGGTAAGTCATTTAGGACCGAGATGAGGAGACATTTTCTTCACTCAAAGAGTGGTGAGCTTGTCGAATGCATTACTACAGGAAGTAGCTAATATCAACACATTGAATATATTCAAAAGACAGCTAGATATAGCACTTGGGGTGAATAGAATTAATGGTTACAGGGAGGAAGCAGGATTAGGCTATTGAGTTGGATGATCAGCCATGATCGTGATGAATGGTGGAGCAGGCTTGAAGGGCCAAATGGCCTCCTCCTGCTCCTATCTTCTATGTTTCTATGAAGAGTATAGAGAGGGCTATGTTGGTATATAGAGGTATATTGATATTCTGTGCAAATCAATATACAAAAGGAGGAAGTTTTGGGTGTTTTCAAAAGCATTAAAGTACACAAGTCCCCAGGACATGATAACATCTGTCCCAGAATACTGAGGGAGGAAATTTCTGGGACCTCGTCTAAAATCTTTGAAACCTCTTTAATTATCGGAGTAGATGCAGAGGGCTGGAGTATAGCCAATGTTGTTCCTTTGTTTAAGAAGGGAAAAAGGGTTAATATGGGGAATCACAGGCCATTGAACCTTAATACAGTGGTCAGGAAATTATTGGAGATGATTCTTAGGGATAGGATTTACTCATTTTTGGAAAATTATGGGCTTATTAGCAACAGGTAGCACGTCTTTGTGAAGGGGAGGTTGTGTCTCACAAGCTTGAGATTTTTAAAGAAGAATCAAAGATGATTGATGAGGGAAAGGCAGTGGATGTTGTCCAAATGTTCTTTAGCAAGGCCTTTAACAAGGTCCCTCATGTCAGGCTGATGCAGAAGGTGAAGTCACATGGGATCTGCAATGAGCTGGTACGGTGGACACAGAACTGGCTTAGTCATAGATGACAGAGTAGTATTGGAAGGGTGTTTTTCTGAATGGAAATCTGTGACCAGTGGTGCCCCATAGGTATCAGAGATGGGAGCTCATGTGTTTGTAAAATGTACAATGATTGACAAAAACGTAGGTGGCCTAATTAATAAGTCTGCTGATGTCACAAAGTTTAGGGGAGCTGCAGATGGTGAGGAGGATACAGCAAGACATAGATAGGCTGGAGACTTGGGTGGAGAAACAGTAGGTGAAATTTAATCTGGACAAATGTGAGATGGCACATTTTGGAAGGTCTAATGCAGGGGGGGAAGTTAACAGTAAATGGCAGAATCCTTAGTAACTTTAACATATAGAGGGATCAAGATGTACAGATCCAAAGGTCCTTTAAAGTGGCAACGCAAGTGGACAAGATGGTCAAAAGGTGTATGGTATGCTTGCCTCCTCGGTCAGGGCATGGAATATAAAAATTGGCAAGTGATATTGCAGCTGTATAGAACTTTAGTAAGGTCACATTTGGAATATTCTTGACAGTTCTGGTCAGCATACTACCAGAAGGATGTAGAGGCTTTGGGGAGAGGGCACAGAGATGGTTTACCAGGATGTTACCTAGTTTGGAGTGTATTAGCTATGAGGAGCGATTGGACAAACTTGGTTTGTTTTCACTTGAATGTGGGAAGCTGAGGGGTAACTTGATAGAAGTTTACAAAATTATGAGGGGCAGAGATAGATAGTCAGAGAATTTTTCCAGAGTAGAAATGTCAATTACTGGGGGACATAGGATTAAGGTAAAAGGGGGGTAAGTTTGAAGGAGAAATGAGAGGTCATTTTTTTATACAGAAAGTAGTAAGTGCCTGGAATGGCTGTCAGAGGAGATGGAAGAGACAGGTACAATAGCAACTTTTAAGAGGCATCATGACAGAGAGGGACCTGGGTGTCCTTGTGCATTAATCACAAAATACAAAATACTAATCACAAAATTTGCAGGTTCAGCTGCTAATTAAGAAGGTAACTGAACTATTGTCCCTCATTGCTTGAGGGATGAAGTTCAAAAACAAGGTTATGTTATAGCTGTACAGGGTGCTGGTGAGGCCGCACCTGGAGTACCGTGATAACAAGGCGTGGGGCTGGATGAACACAGCAGGCCAAGCAGCATCATAGGAGCAGGAAAACTTGACATTTCAGGCCTAGACCCTTCATCTTGTTATCTCGTATTCTCCAGCGTCTGCAGTACCTTTTATCTCTCATACCTGGAGTACCGTGTACAGTTTTGGCCTCTTTACTTGAGAAAGGATGTACTGGCACTGGAGTGTGTGCAAAGGAGATTCATTAAATTGCTTCCAGAGTTGAGAAGGTTGGCTTATGAGGAGAGATTGAGTAGACTGGGAGTATACTCATTGGAATTTAGAAGAATGGGGGGGGGAGATCTTATCGAAACACAGAAATTATGAAAGGAATAGATAAGATAGAAGCAGGGAGGTTGTTTCCACTGGTGGGTGAAACTAGAACAAGGGGGCATAAGGGGGAACAGATTTAGGACTGAGTTGAGAAGGAACTTCTTCAACCAACAAGTTCTGAATCTTTGGAAATCCCTGCCCAGTGAAGCAGTTGAGACTTCCTCATTGAATGTTTTTAAAGCAAAAAGCAGATTTTTATACAGGAAAGGAATTAGGGGTTATGGTGGGCAGTCGGGTAAGTGGAGTTGAGCCCACAAAAAGATCAGCCATCTGGCGAAGGCTCAATGGGTCAGATGGCCCACCCCTGCTCCTGTTTCTTATGTTTTTATGTAGATATGTGAGGAATAGAGGGATGCAGACCACACAGAGGAGAAAGGGTTTTAGTTTCGAACGGTGTCACATATCAGCACAGTCTTATTGGGCCAAAGGGCCTGTTCCTGTTCTTTGTTGTTTGGATCATTTAAATGTAAGTCTGTATTTTGGGGGTGTTTTCTACTGTTCCTTTTACTTAACCTAACCATTTCCCTCACCCTCTGATAGAATTACCAAATACAGGATCTGGCATCTGTGGGGAGAAAGCAAAGTTAACGTATCAGATCCAGTGACCCTTCCTTCAGTTGGGAAGAGGACCTGAAATGTTAAGTCTGCTTTCTCTGGACAGATGCTGTCAGACCTGCTGAGTTTCACCAGCCATTTCTGTCTTTGTTTCTGATTTCCAGCACCTGCAGTCCTTTGGGAGTATTTTTCGTCTAGTATCTGGAGATAGATAAATCCTTTTAGCAGGAGTGGAATTTGAAGAATGGAGAGTAAATATTCAAATATAATGTGCATGGGAAGTGCTTTTAAAAGGACGTGACACATGGGGAGAGTGTTTGTTTCTTTTAGCCAAGTGGAGAGAGTAGTGAGAGGGAAAAGCAGGAAAGAATGCAGGCCCGAAAACAATAACAGGTACAGAAAAAATAGCAGCTGAGAAATAATCAGACCAATATCTTCCCAAAATCATTCTCCACGGATATCGTTGTTCAATGTCAGTGTTCCTGGAACAACAGAAACAGAAATTGCTGGAGAAACTCAGCAGGTCTGGCAACATCTGTGGAGACGGAAAGTAAAATTAACGTTTTGAGTCCAATGTCTCACTATCGGAACGCAAGAGTGCACCTTCACCTTCTTTGATCTGGTCTTTAGGTCACAGGTTCTTGACGCTCTCTGATAGAGAATGGTTGAGAGTCTGCAGAAGACTGTTTTTGGTTGAAGACGGTGCCGCCCACAGCTCTGATTGTTGGTCATCCCCCCAGGTTGAGTGTCCCCGTGACTATAGGTGCTGGAATAGGTGTGCCCAGTGAGCAAACTCGGTGAGACAGCGAGGTGTATGGCAGGGAGGGAGGGACAGACACACTCCTTCTATCCTCCTGCTGTAAGGGGAGTGAATGTGGGTTAAATAACAGTGATAAAAATAGTGAAATTGTGTTTCATGCTTTGCTAACACCTGAGGAGTGTCAGACAGAGACAGCAGGGATAAAATAAAGGATCCTTTATTGTACGCTGCTGAATTCATTCAGGGTAAATGGCCTGTATATAACAGTGCAAATTACAGTAAGAGAAAAAAAAACTTGCAACCTTTAGATGAGTAGAAAATTGTGTCTACATTGTGAACTACTGCACGTATTTAGATAATTTGATTCTGTCATGATTTTCTTTCTGTTCCCTTTCCTTTGTTCCTTAGTGTACTCGCTTTTGTGTGCCTTTTCATACACATTGACTGCCTGGAAAGCTATTCAGATTATTAATACCTCCAATATTTTCAAGCCGAATATTGTTCAGTTGTTAATTTGCACTCCGGGAGTGGACAGTGTATTGAATGTGCAGTGAATAGCCTGCTCCAATTCTTCAGACAGTACCACAGCAGAATGGGAGGATCATTTTGTTGTCCATAGGAAGCACCTCCCCTCCTCCCAGTAGCATTAATAAAACAACATTTGGCACCTTGACATCATTTTCCAGCTCAAAATATATTGAATTCTCCTTTCATGGTACTCTGGTTTTGCCTTCCATGTAGCGGCAAAGGTTACGGGGAGATTTAACTGAGATGTTTAAAGGAGCTTCAGTAAATGTAGAGGAACCGTTCCCACTCACAAAGTGATAAATCACCAGGGTGTCACCTAGTTAAGACAATTGGTTAATAAAACACACAGAAGGGAGATAAGGAGAAATTTTACTTATAAAGCCAGTCGTCATGATCTGGAACTCACTGTCAAAACGGGCAACAAAGGAGACTCTAGTCAGTAATTTCCCAAACTGAATTGGATAATTACCCTTAAAAAGGAAGCCTTGTGCAAGGTCATGAGTAGAGGGTCGGGGAGTGTGGCTATTGAAGAGGACAGTACACTGAGCGAATCGTCTGCTTTAATACTGTACGATTCCCTGTTACAACAAATCTCCTGTGATTCAATTTACACCTCCAAGATGGTAATACAAGGTCGAAGCCAAAGCTCATCCAACTATCAAACATGGACCCACTTAATCACGTGAAAATTAATATATCTCCAGGAGCCAGCAAGGACAAGACAGAAATAAAGTTGCACATTGTATAAATCTCTGGGTCAAAATCCTGGAACTCATAAGAACATGGCATGGTGGCTCAGTGGTCAGCACTGCTGCCTCACAGCACCAGGGACCCCTGTTTGATTCCACCCTTGGGCATCTGTCTGTGTGGCATTTGTGCATTCTCCCAGTGCCTGTGTGGATTTCCTCCTGGTGTACTGGTTTCCTCCATCAGTCCAAAGATGGGCAGTGGATTGGCCATGCTAAATTGCCCATAGTGTTCAGGGATGTGTAGCTTAGGTGGGTTACAGGGTGATAGGTCTGGGTGGGATGCTCCAATGGTCAGTGTGCACTTTTTGGGCCGAAGGGCTTGTTTTGACACTGTAGGGATTCTATGAGCATGAAATAATGTGAGTAGGCATATCAGTTCTTGTAGTTTGCTGCATTATTCAATATGATGGTCCAACAGAGTGCCCTGTTCTGACTTTCTCCCCACTCTTTTTGAACCCTTTCATCCTATGAACTAAATCTAACTCCTTCTTGAAAATACTGAATTTGTTCCAAAGAGCAGGTAAGTCATGGGCTCAGTCATCATCACACTTGTTGGTCCTTAGGTTAAAGGCCCTCTGAGCTCCAATTCCTTCCCCCTATGCTGATTGACCACATTGATCCATGAGGCCTAAGGCTATCCTCCAAGTGTCTCCTCTCTATAGCCTACGTTCCTGCATTGGAGGAGGTGCAGCCCATGACCCCAGGAACCTGTTTCTGCCAGTGCTTGGGGGATGGGGGGAGCCCACAGTTTTGAAACAGCTGATCTCCGTGAAAAAACTGTTGCCCATTCTTAATCTGTTTTTGACTACTGCAACATCCCTTGGTGTCTGAAGCTGTGTCTCCATTGTTCATTCGCTGCTATGAGTTCAATTGCTCAAATAAATTTTCGAACCTGGGGTTTGAAGGACTAGCTTTTCCAAATGGCTTTGCTTGTTCTTCTATTCCCTTTCCAACTAAATGGGGGTATGGGCAGCAGAGTGATTACATGAATGGATCAGAGGCTGGAAATATTAGTCCAAATCTCACCATCTTTCTCAGCTGGGAAATTTAAGCAAGTCAGAAATTTAAAAATGCAATTTGAATATCAGGCCACAACTTCTTAAACTGTGATACAAACTCATCTGACTTTGATGTGGATGTCACTGATGTTTTTAAATCTCTGAGCCAGGATCACTTGTCACATGTATGGCATAGTTAATTATGCAGTGAGTTTCATCCAGTCTCTTAAAATACAATATAGCTCTGCTAATAAAAGATTCTCAGTATCTCTGCTGTAACTAAACAAATGGAAATATCGGCTATCTCGTTTCCTCGTGTGATACAATAAAATTTACTCCATCCTTAACCATGTTCCAGAGAATAAAGGACAAACCTTTCAGGACTACAGGAGCAAATTAATGCTGATACTGGAATCTGATCTGAAAACAAAAAAATGCTGGAAATCATAGGGGGTCACCAGCATCCATGGAGAGAAAGCAAGTTAAAGTTTTGAGTCTAGATAACTCTTCATCAGAGGTCAAAAGAGCCTTTTAGCACTGAGGTAGGGAGGAATTTCTTCACTCAGAAAGTGGTGAATCTTTGGAGTTGTTTTGCATAGTTGGCTCATTCCTTCAACATGTTCAGGACAGAGATTGATAGATTATAAACACCAATAACATCAATGACAAAGGTATAGCACAGGAAAATGGTATTGAGGGCACGTGATCAACCATGACCCAATTGAAGCATGAACCAGGCTCAAGGGGCTGAATGGTCTTCTTCCACAAGGGAATGTGTAAAATCGAAGAGTTCTTGAGGAAGGTCACAGTAGGGATTAAAGGACATCAGAAAGCTTCAAAGAATAGCTTTGGGTCAGTAAATCAGTCAAAACATCTTCAGAGATAAAAGGTACTGCAGATGCTGGAGAATCCGAGATAACAAGCATGGGGCTGGATGAACACAGCAGGTCAAGCAGCATCATAGGAGCAGGAAAACTTGACGTTTCGGGCCTAGACCCTTCATCAGAAATGGGGGAGGGGAAGAGGGTTCTGAAATAAATAGGGAGAGAGGGGGAGGCGGATAGAGGATGGATAGAGGAGAGGATAGGTGGAGAGGAGGCAGACAAGTCGAAGAGGCAGGGATGGAGCCAGTAAAGGTGAGTGTAGGTAGGGGGGTAGGGAGGAGATAGGTCAGTCCAGGGAGGACGGACAGGTCAAGGGGGCGGGATGT
>JAHRHZ010000250.1:2887954-2906376 GCA_024137785.1 Ginglymostoma cirratum
AAGTTTTTCTTTCTCTTAGTTACCTACTTTCTGTTTTCCTCTCTTTTTAAAAAGGGAATTGTTTTTGCTATTTTCATCTTGAATGAATCTTTCCCTGAATATATTGAAAAAATTAAACCAACGGATCAGTTATTTCACTGATAAACAATCCAGGATGAAGTTCCTCATGGCCTGGAGATTTGTCAGTCTGCAGCTCCAATCAAATGCTCTGTACCACTTTCCTGACGATTATAATTTGACTGAAAAAAATCGACTGCATCGGTGAGGTGGTCCCGAAATGGTCTCCCGGTGGCGGCGGAGTCGAGTTTAGTCCGGTGTGATAACGGCAGCATCAGTGGCGCCTATATTGGCGAGGTCCATCAAGGACTCATAGTTACAAAGGTGTTGGTGGAGGCAAGATGGCGCTGAAGCGTGGAGACTTTGGTTCCAGCGACGATGGTGAAGTGGACTCGTGCCTGGCTATCAGGCCCATGGCGACACAATTAACAAGGAGGACTGTAATGTTGAACATGTTTTTTATTTCTCTATGTTTCTGACTTATCCTATGTTTTGGCTTACTGTTCTGTGTCTTTAGGTGGTGACAGAGAGTGGTGACACTATGCAAAACTTTTCACGATATTTTGTAATAAAATGCACATGATAATAAATAAATCTAATCAAATCAGTATTTCATATCGCAGTCTCTGGGACAATCCATAGGAATACCACATCAGGGGGAAAGACCAACATTTAAGTTACATGAGAGAGCACTGCTGATTGGTTGGGAAGTGACCTTTGGACAAAGAATGCACCCATTCATGCTGACTGACAGTTCACAGCCAGGCTTTTCATTCAGAAAGTAAGGAGGCATGGGATTCAGGGAAATTTAGCTGTCTGAATACAAAATTGGCTGTCCAATAGAAGATAGAGGGTGGTAATAGATGGAAAATATTCAGCCTGGAGCTCGGTGACCAGTGGTGTTCCAAAGGGATCTGTCCTGTGTCCCTGCTCTTTGTAATCTTTATAAATGACTTGGATGAGGAAGTGGAAGGGTGTGTTAGTAAGTTTGCTGATGACACGAAGGTTGGTGGAGTTGTGAATAGTGTGGAGGGCTGTTGTAGGTTGCAACGGGACATTGACAGGATGCAGATCTGGGCAAAGAAATGGCAGATGGAATTCAACACAGAAAAGTGTGAAGTGATTCATTTTGGAAGGTCGAATTTGAATGCAGAATACAGGGTTAATGGCAGGATTCTTGGTAGTATGGAGGAACAGAGGCATTTTGGGGTCCACGTCCACAGATCCCTTAAAGTTGCTGCCCAAGTTGATAGGGTTTGAAGAAGGTGTATGGTGTGTTGACTTTCCTTGGAATGGGAGTTGAGTTTAAGAGCCATGAGGTTATGCTGCAGCTCTATAAAACTCTGGTTAGACCACACTTGGAATATTGTGTTCAGTTCTGGTCACCTCATTATAGGAAGGATGTGAAAGTTTTAGAGAGGGTGCAGGGGAGATTTACCAGAATACTTCCTGGACTGGAGGGCAGGTCTTACGAGGACAGGTTGATGGAGCTAGGGCTTTTCTCATTGGAGAAGAATGAGAGGTGACTTGATAGAGGTGTACAAGATAATGAGGCATAGATAGAGCGGATACCCAGAGACTGTTTCCCAGGGCAGAAATGACTATTACGAGGGGGCATAATTTTAAGGTGATTGGAGGAAGGTATCAGGGAGATGGCAGAGATAGGTTCTTCACACAGAGAATGGTGGGCACGTGGATTGCGCTGCCGGCGGTGGTCGTGCAGTCAGATACATTAGGGACATTTAAGCGATTCTTGGATAGGCACATGGATGATAATAAAATGCAGGGTAGTTTGATCTTAGAGAAGGATAATAGGTCGGCACAATGTTGTGGGCTGAAGGGCCTGTACTGTGCTGTACTGTTCTATGTTCTATGTTCTTAAACAACAAAAAAGGCAGGTTAACTCTGTTTGGTCAGGGCATTTACCTGAGAAACGTAGGAGTGAAGAGCTGTCACTTGTTTTGCATGATTGCATTCATCTCTGTGTTTTTTTTGTCTGCGAAGAACACAATGTTGTCTATCAGTATGTCTGCAAATTCCTAGCACACAATTGTGCTGCACTGGGAGCCCAGCAGACACCCCTAAATCGGATGATCTAGCAAATGTTGTCCAACTGCGGAACCACATCAAATGTTCGACTCTGTATTCCAAGTTTTCCAAGTGAAGGGTGGTTAGACGCATTGCCTATTGAGGAAGGCCAAAGGACACGTTGTTTGATACAATCCACCAATCTTTGGTATGCAAAGACCTCATGTCCGGCATTGCACTAGCACTGAAATTCATACACCAAATTACTCATTTGTCCTTTTGAAAATCTTTTTGGCTTAATGGCAGATACCACCATGTTTCTACAGCATGCAGTAATGTGAGGCAGCTAACTCCATCTTACTCTAAAGTTTGGGATCCTTTACCTTTCCAGGGTTAATCTGAGCTTGTCTGGGCACTTTTCAGAACCAGGAGATACTGCTTTAAGGCCATCAATGTATTTACACAATAGAGAGTGAGAAATCACCTGATCAGGGAATCCATTATAATACAAGGATGACTTTGACGCACCTTATCTCAACATTCAATTTTCACATTAATCTGATGGTTTAGGTCCCATTTCGAAGCTTGCACGTCAGACCAATGTTATGGAACATGGAACAGTAGGAATCCCAAACTGTATACTGACCAATGAAGGTAGGTTTGTAGTAGGCAGTAGTGGAGAAGCTCAGTTCTGAAGAAGGGTCACTGTGCCCGAAACGTCAACTCTGATTTCTCTTCACAGATGCTGCCAGACATGCGGAGTTTTACTGTTTTTGTTTCTGATTTAGAGCGTCTGCAGTTCTTTCAGTTTTCATTTTGTGGAGAACCTCTGAGCAATTTTATCATTTGGGACACCAAGGAAAGGGAGCTCACTTGACTGTTCAAATTCAAATTTAAATTTGAGTGCAGCATGGAGTCCAATATAACATGTAAGGAAATGCTAAGATGCACCTGTGGATTCAAATGTAACAAATGTATCATCAACAAATTGGAAATATGCAAGGGGTAGGTTTTATTCCATTGAAGAGAAGCTGTTCATTAGAAAATATCTGTGAATGCGGGGCTGTATGCACTGTGTGCACATATCTCAATGCACAGTGCCCTGTTCTTTTCAAGTGGAAGGAAACAGATGCATGCACTGTATCCATTTCAACTCAACAAAATTGCACAAGGATGGCATTGATGTATCTTACTTTGCATTAAATTTGCATGGGAACCCAATGGCTAGGGGCCTATTTAAGAGATTGCAGATAAGGCCATTCTTATAGTCTGTAGAACCGTATGAATCCTTGTGCTGACCAGTGAAGGTAGGTTTACAGTTCATTCGCTGGTTAATAGCTCAGTGAAACACCCTGACAATTCAGAGTCAACTTGCTTGTTCTGAAACTAAGAGAAAAACCTGACTGAGAGATAATAAGTACTGCAGATGCTGGAGAATCTGAGATAAAAAGGTGTGGAGCTGGATGAACACAGCAGCATCATAGGAGCAGGAAAGCTTTTAGACGTTTCGGGCCTAGACCCTTCATCAGAAATGAGGGAGGGGAAGAGGGTTCTGAAATAAATAGGGAGAGAGGGGGAGGCGGATAGGAGATGGATAGAGGAGAGGATAGGTGGAGAGGAGACAGACAGGTCAAAGAGGCAGGGATGGAGCCAGTAAAGATGAGTGTAGGTGGGGGGGTAGGGAGGAGATAGGTCAGTCCAGGGAGGATGGACTGGTCAAGGGGGCGGGATGAGGTTAGTAGGTAGGAGATGGGGGTGGCGCTTCCTGCTCCTATGATGCTGCTTGGCCTGCTGTGTTTATCCAGAAAAAGCTGACTGTTAACTCGCAATCAGAATTAATGGGTGCATTATTCATTGCAACAGCTCAACTAATTGGATTCCACCTGCCAACCAATCAGCAGTTTCCTTTCATGCAGTATCACTGTTGGATCCCCCCTTGAATTGGCATTCTTGAGAATTGTCCTGATGAATGAAAGAGGAAAAAAAAGTTTTGACAAATGCATCTTTTCTCAGTGATTCTCAAGTTCTCAATTACCAAACCACCGAGTCTAATTTTCCTGTGCTCTTCATCCCCTTCGTTTCCAGATTTCTAGCTGTTCCTGAGATGTTACTTGCATTCTCCACAGTGAAGGTGATTACAAAATTCTGGTTCAACTCATCTGCCAGCTTCTTGATTTCCATTATTCATTCCCCAAACTCACTGTCTATCCAACCAATTGTCACCTTGTCACCTCCTTTCTTTTCTAAATATCAATATAAAATCATATATTTTTAAAAATTTCTAGCTAGTCTCACATTCCAATGATTATCTCCTTAAATCAAACTTTGCTGTTTATATTTATATATATTTCAATCCAATGATCTTCCTGCTGCCCATCTTTGAGCACTTATATGTTTCTTTCGTTTAAATTTGATGCCAGCATTAATTTGTTAGTTAACCATAGATAGTGGGTCCGTCCCTTGGAATTTTTCTCTCTCACTAAACTGTATCTTTTCCATACATACTGAAATATCCTCTAAAACGTCTGCCATTGCATTCCCATTGATCTACCTCTTCACATAATTTACCATTTCATTATAGTCAACTCTGCTTTGATAGCCACACAATGGAGAGATGATGGCCTACCCGTTTTATAGCTGGATTATTAATCTAGAAATTCAGATAATCTCTGGAAACCTGGGTTCAAACGCCACCATGGCAGACGGTGGAATTTGAATTTAACTTTTAAAAAAAGGTCTGGAGTTAAGAATCTGCTGATGACTGTGAAACCATTGTCAGTAAAACCCGTCCGGCTTACTCATGTTGTGTAGGGAAGGAAACTGTCATTCTCACCTGGTCTCCAGACAGACGGCAATGTGGTTGACTTTCAATTGCCTTCTGAAATGGCCTTTCAAGCCTCTCGGTTTTAGGGCAGCTCAGGATGAGCAACAAATGTTGGGGTAGCCGGTGATCCCCCCATGTCCCACTCGTGAATAAAGAAGTAATTGCCCTCATCTGAGTTTAAAATACTAAGTTTGGAATAATTCTTCCCTTGCTCAAACTGAATGCAAATTCAATTAATTTATAGTCACTGTTACCCAGGGGGTCTTCGCCATGAGAAAATGAATTTATCTTATCTCATTGCACAATCCCTACTGGTCAGCTCTGGAATGTGTGGTGTGGACCTGGCGGTATATGTGCACAGATCATTGATGTGGTAGGATAGGTAGAGAGAACAATTCATAAAGTGTACTGTGTTTTCAACTTTATTAATAGTGGTATAGAGTATGAGAACAAGGATGTGATGTTGAAATTGTATAAGACCCCAGCTGGAGTACTGTGTGCAATTGTGAGTGCCACATTATAGGAAGGATGTGAATGCATTGGAAACAGTGTTTTGAAGTAATTTACAAAAATGGTTCCAGAATTGAGGCACTTCTGTTATGAGGGCAGATTGAAGAAGTTGGGGCTGTTCTGTTTTGAGAGAAGAAGGCTGAGATGAGAACTGATTAAGGGTTTCAATATTAGACTGGGCAGAACAGAGACGGTGAAGATGTTCCACTTGTTAAAGGAACAAAAATGAGAGGGTATAGATTCAAAGCAACGTTCAAATGAAACAAGGGTCATGTGAGAAAAAATCTTTTCACCCAGTGAGTGTTTAGGGTCTGGAATGCATGTCCTGGAAATGTGGAGCAGGCAGGGTCAATTAAGGCATTCAAGAGGGGCATTGGATAAATATTTGGACAGAAATAGTGTACATACATATGGGAAAAAGGCAGGAGATTGACACTGGGTAATAGAACCGATGTAGACATGATCGGCCAAATGGCCTTCTTCAGTACTGCAACAATTCTGTGAATTCTCAGTGCAATGTTTTACATGATATTGATTATTCAAACAATTCAATCAGAATTAGAATTAGATTTTATTGCCATGTGTACTCGAGTATGGAATACAGGAGTACAGTGAAAAGGTACAAGGCTGCTATTCTCTGGTGTCGTCTTAGTATACAAAACCAGAATTTGGAAAAAAAAATCAGCAGAAATAAAAGAAAGTCAAAAGGTAAGAAAAACGTCCAGATTTTAAAGTCTAAGCCTTTTCTCCATGAAGGTGTTCGAATCCACCGATGCAGGTACTTAGGCCGAACCACAGTCTGGAATCTCCCATCGATCGTCAGCAGGAGCCACATTCTTGCTGCCGCTGGCAGCGCTCTCTGGCCCTGAATGCTGGGAGAATGTCCTTACCATTGCTGCCAGCACCCACTGGCCCTGAATGCTGGGAGATTGTCCTTACCATCGCTGCCAGCACCCTCTGGCCCTGAATGCTGGGAGATCATCCTTACCATCGCTGCCAGCACCCTCTGGCCCTGAATGCTGGGAGAATGTCCTTACCATCGCTGCCAGCACCCACTGGCCCTGAATGCTGGGAGAATGTCCTTACCATCGTTGCCACTGCCCTCTGGCCCTGAACGCTGGGAGATCATCCTTACCATCGCTGCCAGGACCCACTGGCCCTGAACGCTGGGAGAATGTCCTTACCATTTCTCCCTCCACCCACTGGCCCTTAACGTTGGGAGAATGTCCTCACCATCACTGCCACCACCCACTGGCCCTTAATGTTGGGAGAATGTCCTCACCATAGCTGACAGCACCCTCTGGCCCTGAACACTGGGAGATCGTCCTCACCATCGCTGCATCCAATTGCCAGGAGGAGCCAATCAGACTAAGGTTCAAATTTTATGTTGCAAATGCTAAAGAAATGATAAACAACGTGAGAATGAAGCAATTTACACCTTTTGCTTCTCACCCAGAATCTCAAGCTGCATTAGAAAGATGGCATTAAGCGTTGAACATCATGATTAAATCTTAATGTCAAGAATGGACAAGTGATTCAGATAGGGAATTTCCTTCTAAGTATATGCCATTTGTGACACACTTAATGAGGCCATAGGTTTTAGTCCTTATGATTCCAAATATACATGAGTTGACAGGAGCAGTGATTTGATGAAAGTAAATTTGATTAACCAAAGCTCAGGGACTACCCTTCCAGTCTAGGTTTGAGTTTCAGGGAGAAACTGACCAAAAATAAAAGGGTTAATATCCCAGAATTCCCTCCGTCAGGGCATTGTGGGTCAATGTACACAAGGCAGACTGCAGTGCTTCAAGACGGCAGCTCACCGCCACCTTCTCAGGGCAACTAGAGACGGGCAATAAATGCTGACCAGCCAGCGAGACCCATATCCTACAAATGAATATTAAAAAAATGTGACCTGGCTAAAATGCATTTGAAGGGTTGTCAACAAACAGTTAAAACTATTCAGCTAAAGCAACCAAAGTTTGAAATTATCTCTGGAGAACCATTAACAACAATCTTCACTGGACCCAATAAAATCTAAAAGAAACCCAATGATGTAACTTACAGAGTGAGACAGGAGAAAGAATCAGTGGGTGTGTTATGCCAACATGATGGAAAGAGATTATGACAGAAATAATCATCAGGGGAATGGAGTAATTACAGCAGGGAAGAGGTAAATGAAACAGAAAACTCAGAACAACTCTGATTCAGAAATTGAAAACTTTAAAAAAAGTTGACTCTACAGCAATAGATTGGATAAAGTGGAGGTGCTTTAGAGGTTAGGAGCAAATTATTGCAGACGCTGGAATCTATGCTGAAAACAACAAATGCTGGAGATCACAGCAGGCCAGGCAGCATCCATGGAGAGAGCAAGCTAACATTTCGAGTCTAGACGACTCTTCATCAGAGTGGAAGTGAAGTGAAGTGCTTTTATAGGTTAGATAGTATCATGTCTTTTTCTTCCAAAAAACCATTGAAGTGACATATGAAGGTATTAGAGAGAATTGTGAGAATTAGCCAGCAAATATAATTTTGCTTTTCACGATATTAATCCTTGGGAGATATTACGTCTAAGTAAACTCCTTACCAACACAATGTAGAGAAATTAACTCAAGTGAGAGAAGAGAGTAAGTTCATGATGTAGCATGACATTATTGAACCAAGTTATAGTAGCTGATGCTCACCTATAGTGATGGTGCTGAAACCAGATCGGTAACTGTATGGATTATTGCAAAGGTAATGTGGAAACAAAAGTGGATTGAAGATATTATTGAAGGAACCAGACATGCACAATTTGTTGAAAAAATAGACTTGCTAAAAGGATATTGACAAGTTCCATTGACTGTTAGAGTCCAATAAATATTGGCTTTTGGAAACTGGATGGAATTTGTCAAAGTAAAGGCTTGCTTCTGGAATATAAGAAGACACACCAGCAACATTTCAATGATTAACCAATAAAGTAGTTGAAGCACTATGTAACTGCATGTCCATATCAATGATTTGATTACTTTGAGCAAAGTCTGGGATGATCATTTATATCATGTGACCTAACTGTTTGATCAGCTCAAAAAGCCAATTGGTCATCCAATGGGTTAATAGTGAATTTGCCAAGCAGAGGTGGCTTCTGTGGGTCATACTGTGGGATAGAGCCATGTAACATCTAGAAATGTGAAAGGGGAATTTTGGATTTTTCTGTGTCTAGGACAAAACATGAAAATATTTCCATTATGTTGGCACGGGTGGCAATAACATATCGGAGCAAGATTAGGCCATTCAGCCCATTGAGTCTTCTCTACCATTTGATCATGACTGATATTCTTCTGATCCACAGTTTCCTGCCTTTTCCCTCTAACCCTTAATGCCCTTACTAACCTAGAACGTTTCTGTCTCTGTCTTAAAGGCACTCAATGGCTTGGCCTCAAAAGCTTTCTTTATCACAGATTCATTTCAAAATTCAGCAGTGTTATTGCATCGTTAGCAATTTTGTTGAAGAAATGCAGAAAGTGTGAATGCTATCAATGTATCTTTGAAAGCTTGCAAACTGTGCGGACAATTGTATCCGAGATAAAAGGTACTGCAGATGCTGGAGAATCCGAGATAACAAGGCGTGGGGCTGGATGAACACAGCAGGCCAAGCAGCATCATAGGAGCAGGAAAACTTGATGTTTCGGGCCTAGACCCTTCATCAGAAATGGGGGAGGGGAAGAGGGTTCTGAAATAAATAGGGGAGAGAGGGGGAGGTGGATACAGGATGGATAGAGGAGAGGATAGGTGGAGAGGAGGGAGACAAGTCGAAGAGGCGGGGATGGAGCCAGTAAAGGTGAGTGTAGGTGGGGGGGTAGGGAGGAGATAGGTCAGTTCAGGGAGGACGGATAGGTCATGGGGGCGGCTTGAAGTTAGTAGATAGGAGATGGGGGTGGGGCTTGAGGTGGGAGGAGGGGATAGGTGAGAGGAAAAACAGGTTAGGGAGGTGGAGATGAGCTGGGCTGGTTTTGGGATGCGGTTGGGGGAGGGGAGATTTTGAAGCTTGTGCACGGTTGGGGCCAAATTGGGAAGGCTTGAATATGGATTGTAGTCCATTGGGGATGATCTGGTTCCGTAGGCAGGTACTAAGAAAGGTGATGTGGCTGCAGTACCCGGTTTCCTTCAGGACGTGGTCGAGCAGTTTCAAGGCCGAAGAGATTATGAGAGAGTTGCAGTGGGAGAGAGATTCCCTGAGATTTGTCCGGAGGGAGGAGGGTAACTTCTTCAGGGTAGGCATCCTTAGAAGAGGCTTCGCAGTGGGGTTAAAATTGTATCAGAGATAAAAGGTACTGCAGATGCTGGAGAATCCGAGATAACAAGGCTTGGGGCTGGATGAACACAGCAGGCCAAACAGCATCATAGGAGCAGGAAAACTTGACGTTTCCAGAGATAAAAGCGGAAATTGTACCAGTTTTAGCCTTGTCAAGTTAAGAGAATCAGTTGCAACATCAAACTGTCTCATAGTGCCAGCAGCATTAGTATGGGGCTGTATTATTGCAAAATGATGAGATGGACATCAAACAGCCTATGGAGTTATTTTCACAGAAAATCACTACATGTCAGAAAAAATATTCCACCATTGAGCATCCTGTTGTCTCTATATCACTTTGATATATACATCATCAACAATGTGGAAAAAACAGCTGTTTATCCAAATCGTAATCCTTTTTTGGCAAATAAGTCATCAAGTCGAGAACTTTTAAATATTTTAGTGGTTAATCCTTGTGTGGGAGCTTGTTCCCAGGTGGTTATCCTGCCATATGATTCCTGATGGTCATTTTCCTCCAGTTGTAGTTTTTGAGGGCTCTGACTTTGGACATATTTCCAACTTTTGTCCCATCGGATTATCATTACTTTGTAAGAACTAAGAGGTGGTTATTTCTGCTTTCAACGGCAGCCTGAAGGTACAAATCAGCCAGGATCTTTCTTTGCAGAACTGGCAGCATCTGTAGAAAAGGAAAGAGTGTTATCATTTTGAGTTCAATATGAATCTTCAGATTTCTGAAGAAGAGGCCTGTTGGACTTGAAATGTTAGCTCTGTTTCTCTCTCCACAGATGCTGGCAGACCCGCTGAGTTTTTCCAGTAATTTCTGTTCTTATTTCAGACTTCCAACATGTGCAATATTTTGTTTTATTTTAGAAAGGATGTTTCTTTGTCTGCCACACTGTACTTTGATAAAGCAGGAAGAAAGCTGTTTAAACATTTCCTGGAAAGTTTTTTTTGCCTGTGAAAACCATTTGGTATCTGGTGATGTATTTTTGCCCATCTTAATGACACGACAGTGTCCTTTACAATCTTCTGGGCTCAATATTGAGTTCAACATCTTCAAATTGTGAACCAGCTCCTATTCCTTCCCTTTCTTCACTCTTTGCTCGTTATACTTTCTGTCACCATGTCCTGTCTCCCCTCCTCTCACTGCAGTGGGACTATCTGTTCTTTCCAGTCTGGCAGTTAGACACACCATTGTTCTGCCATTCTCACATTCCGGTCACTTACTCTGAACTATCAACATCATTTCTCCCCCAGCACTTCATCCGCTCCCCCCCTCCAACTACTGTGTAAATGCCACCCCCTCCACACTTCACTTTAGTTCTGAGTCATCTAGACTTGAAATGTTACCTTGTTCTCTCTCTCCATGGATGCTGCCTGATCCATTTTGATTTCTAGCATTTTTAGTTGTCAGTACAGGTTCCAGCATTCGCAGTAATTTGCTCCTGAAGGTGTCCTTGTTCAATTAAAACCATGTTTGTTTTATCATGACAATTTATGAAGATATCAATGATATCTTTGATGATGATTCTTCTTCTCTTCTCCCAATGTTTCTCATGTTTCATGTTCCTACCATTTGATGACCTCCATACGCAGGATCTATACCATTACTGATTGCATTTTTCCATATTCTGATCTCCACAATGCGTTACAATCCCTTGCAAGAGAGTGAGCAGAATTTGATGTTACTGAGGGACCTGAATATCCTAGTGTGCTGTTGTGATTCTCTAGAGTAGTGTGCTGGACATCAAACCCCACTGTTCCTGCAGTCATCACTATTGAGTGAAGATCTAATCAAACTGTCCAAGGTTCCTAGTTTACGACGGACACAAACAGAAGTTGCTGGAAAAGCTCAGCAGGTTTTGGCAGCATCTGTGAAGAAAAAATCAGGTTAAACTTTTGGGTCCGGAGATCCTTCCTTCGAACTTTCCTAGTTTACCCAACTGACAAACTCAAGTGAAAAGACAACACTCAATAATTTTTGTACTTAACAAGGAAATAGCTATTTATTGAAAACCGATAATTCAAAACCAATGGCTGAAAAGAAAAAAAAGATAAATGTTTACTCTCCATTATTTAAGTTCTACCCATTTTACAAAATTCCCTTCAATGCACACAGACACACAGGGAGACAGGACAGGACAAAAATGTTACAAATTAGAAAAGGAACAGAAAGAAAAAGTGAGAGTGTGAGGGATTGAGAGACAGAGTAAGAGGGTGAGTGAGAGAGATGGAAAGAGAAAGTGAGAGAGATTGAGGGAGAGAGTGAAAGTGTGAGGGTGAGAGAGAGAGGGACAGAGGGAGTGTTTGTGAGAAAAAGACTTTTGAAAGGGTGAACGGTCAGACTATGTTTCCTCCAGAAGGAGAACTGAGGGATACAACTTAAAATCAAAGGGCTTCTCATGTAAGTCAAAGACGAGATGGGTTTATTTTCTCTTTCAGTGGGATGTTAGTCAATGGAATTCTCTTCCCCAAGAAAGCAATAGGTGCTATGTCATTGAATTTACTGTGAGCTGGGGTCTGAGATTTGTGATCATCAAGGGAGTCAGGAGTCATGAGGCAGCAGGAGGGAAGGGAAGTTGAATCAACAATCATGTCAGTCAAGTGGCAGAACAGGTTTGAGGGGCCAAATGGCCTCCCCTTGCTCCAAACTTGTGTGTGCTGGTGTACGTTCAAAGTGCCATATCTAATGGGCATTGATGATCACCTTCACCTCTGTAAATAGGAAACTACTCAAGAGATAACAAGGCATGGGGCTGGATGAACACAGCAGGATGAAACAGCATCACAGGAGCAGGATTGGCCTGCTGTGTTCATCCAGCCTGACGCCTTGTTATCTCGGATTCTCCAGCATCTGCAGTACATTTTATCTCTCAACTACTCAAGAGAGATTGTCTGCGCTTATGATTTATAATGCTGTCAAAATTACAGCTTAAATATATTCCAATAAACAACTTGGAGTGAAAGTGTAAGATTAAAAGAAACATAAAATGTCGCCAGAAATGATTCAGTGCTATTTCAAGTTTAGGATAGCCATGATGTGAAGGTGCTGGTGTCGGACTGGGTTAGACAAGGTCAAAAATCCTTATGTCTAGATTGAGCTCCAGATGAGACAATGAACAAGAATAAATACCATTTGCTAAGCAAAGTGATCATTTCAACAACTTTTCCAAAGTCTCTAGAGGAACTAAAGTAGTGTGATTTAAGGAATGGCTAACAGCACACAGGCAATGAGTAAATAGGAAGGAACATTGGGCACTCAAGGTCACCTATTTCAATCAGTTTCAAGTCTATGAGAGAGCCAAGCAAATGTTTGCACATTGCCATCGATAGCTAACATTTTGTCTGCAGTAAATTGAATACCTACAGGTACCACTGTCCCTTAGCAGGTATGGTATTTGACAGTGAAGCACAAGAGAGGAACTATTTCCTCTGCTGGAGGTGCTGCAGAATCATAAAGTCAGACAGTACAGAGACCCTTCAGCCCATTGAGTCTGTACCGACAAAAAAGAGATGACGTTAAAATCTATATAACACTGGTCCCATTTTCCGACACTTGTTCCATAGCCTTGAATGCTTTGACACCTCAAGTACCTATCCGAGTACTTTTTTGAAAATTATGAGGCTTCCTTCTCAACTACCCTCCTCGGCAGCGCATTCCAGACTCCCACTGCGTTGTGCGCTAAAACATTTTTCTTTCAAAACCCCTCTCAACCTCCTGCCTTTCACCTGGAAATTATGGCCCCTTTTTATTAGCCCTTCAACTAAGAGGAACAGCTACTTTCTGTTCACCTTGTCCGAGCCCCCTTTTGACCTTATACATCTCTGTCAGGTACCCCGTCAGTCTTCTCTGCTCGAAACAAAACAACCCGAGCTTATCCATAGAAACATAGAAAATAGGAGCAGGAGTAGGCCATTCGGCCCTTCGAGCCTGCACCCCCACTCAATACGATCATGGCTGATCATGCAATTTTAATATCCCACTCCTGCTTTCATACTCTTAACTGCAAGGGCCATGTCCAGCTCCATCTTGAATATATCTAATGAACTGGCCCCAATAGTTTTTTGTGGGAGAGAATTCAGCAGGTTTGCAAGTCTCTGAGTGAGGAAATTTTTGCTCATCTCAATCCTGAATGGCTTACCCCTTATTCTTAGACTCTGACTCCTTGCTCTGGACTTCCCCAGCATCGGGAACATTCTTCCCACCCGTAGACTGCCCAGTCCCATCAGGGTTTTATATGTTTCTAAGAGATACCCCCTCATTCTTCTAAATTCCGGTAAACGCAAGCCCAGTTGATCCAATCTTTCCTCAGATGTCAGTCCTGCCATCCCAGGACTCAGTCTGGTGAACCTTTCCTGGACTCCCTCAATAGCAAGAATGTCCTTCCTCAGACTAGGAGACCAAAACTACACACAACACTCAAGGTGTGGCCTCACCAAGGCCCTGTATAACTGCAGCAAGACATCCCGACTCCGATACTCAAATCCTCTCGCTATGAAGGCCAGCATACCGTTAGCTTTCCTCATCGCCTGCTGCACCTACATGCCAACCTTCAGCAACTGCTTCACTATACCACCCAGGTCTTGTTGCACCTCACCTTTACCTAGACTGCAACCATTCAGATAATAATCTGCCATCCTATTTTTGCCTCTCTTCATTGCTGAAAGGCTCCATCCTAGGCAATATTCTGGTGAATCTCCTCTGCACTCCTTCCAGGGCATTCACATTTTTCCTATAATACAGTGACCTGAATTGCACACAAGAGTCTAACCAAAGTTCTGTACAGCTCCAACCCAACTGCTCTTGTAATCTATACTGCTATGGACAAAAGTAAGTGTCCTGTATGCCTTCTTAACTCACTATTAACCTGCCCTGTTGCTTTCAAGGATTTTTGGACAAATAGTCCAAAATGCCTCTGTTCCTCTGAGCTTCCTAGTGTCCTATCATTCATTGAGAATAACACCACAGGATGTAGCCATTCAGAGGAAATACCCATGTTTTAAGTTCACTCTTGAGTTGTGGGTAGTGCTGGCTGGACCCAGCATTTATTGCCTGTCCCGAGTTGTTCTTGACAAGGTGGTAGTGAACTAACGCCTTGAACCGCTGCTGTCCATGTGTTCTAGGTTGATCCACAATGCTGTTAAGGAGGGAATTCCAGGATTTTGACCCAGCCACACTGAAGGAATGGCGATATATTTCCAAGTCAAGATGGTGAGTAGCTTGAAGGGGAACTCGCAGGTGGTGGTGTTCCCATATTTTTAATGCTCTGGTTCTTCTAGATAGAAGTGGTCATGGATTTGGAAGATACTGTTTAAAGATCTTTGGCAAATATCTACAGTGCATCTTGTAGATAGTACACACTGCTACTACTGAGTGTCAGTGGTAGAGGAAGTAGATATTTGTGGATGTAGAGGCAATCAAGCGGGCTGCTTTGTTGTGGATGGTGTCAAGCTTCTTGAGTATTGTTGGAGCTGCATTCATCCAGGCAAGTGGGGAGTATTCCATCACACTCCTGACTTGTGCCTTTTTCAATAGTGGACAGGTATTGGGGAGTCAGGAGGTGAGTTATTCACCACAGTATTCCTAACCTCTGGCCTGCTCTTGCAGCCACAGTTTTCATTTGGTCCTTCAAACATTCAACATAATCATGGCTGATCACTCAACTGAGTAATCTGTTCCCATATTCTCCCTATGAACGCATGAGCCCTCAGAATTTTGTCTGATTTCTTTTTGAAAACAGTGACAGAGAATCCTACAGTCTCACCACTCTCTGGCTGAAGACATTTCTCCTCATCTCAGGGCCAAATGGCCACCTCCCCCCTCCACATCTTTGGACTGACTCCTGGCTCTGAACTCAATGGTCATTGGAAACATCCTTTCTCTAGTCACCCTGTTTAGTCCTGTTAAAATTTTATTGGTTTCAATGAGATTCCCAAATCCTCCTCATACTTCTAAACTCCAATGAATATTGTCCTAACTGATCTAATCTATCTTAAAATGTCAGCCTGCCATCCCAGGAATCAGTCTGGTAAACTTTTATTGCACTCCTTTCTCAGCTAGAACATCCTTCCTCAGTTAAGAAGAGCAAAGTTTCACACAATACTCCAGGTTTGGTCTCACCAAGGCCCTGTATGGTTCCTGGGATGACAGGTAGTGAAGAAAGCTGTAAACAAAAGTGCTGGAGATCACCATGGATTAGTCAGCATCCATGAAGAGAGTTCAAGCTAATGTTTCGAGTCGAGATGACTCTTCATCAGAGTTGATGTGAAATGTGCAGGCGGCAGCGTTTATGTACGAGTAGGGAAGGGGAGGATGGTGAAGTGCTGGAGGAGAAAGGATGTTGATAGGAAGATTAAATGATCAGAATGTGAGAATGGCAGGGCAATGTACAAAACGCTAGTGTGGCCTCACTTGGAATATTGCGTACAGTTCTGGTCGCCCCATTACAGGAAGGATGTGGAAGCATTGGAAAAAGTGCAGAGGAGATTTACCAGGATGTTGCCTGGTCTGGAGCAAAGGTCTTATGAGGAAAGACTGAGGGACTTGGGTCTGTTCTCATTGGAGAGAAGAAGGCTAAGAGGGGATTTAATAGAGACCTACAAAATGATCAGAGGATTAGATAGGGTGGACAGTGGGAGTCTTTTTCCTAGGATGATGACGTCGGCTAGTACGAGGGGGCATAGCTGCAAATTGAGGGGTGATAGATTTAAGACAGATGTCAGAGGCAGGTTCTTTACTCAGAGAGTGGTAAGGGCGTGGAATGCCCTGCCTGCCAATGTAGTTAACTCAGCCACATTAGGGGTATTTAAACAGTCCTTGGATAAGCATATGGATGATGATGGGATAGTGTAGGGGGATGGGCTTAGATTAGTTCACAGGTTGGCGCAACATCGAGGGCCGAAGGGCCTGTTCTGTGCTGTATTGTTCTATGTTCTATGTTCTATGGTGTGTCTAACTGCCAGACTGGAAAAACAAATCGTCCCACTGGGGTGGGGAAGGAGGAGAAAGGACATGGTAACTGAGAATGTAACAAACAAAGCAAAAAGAAAGGGAAGGAATGGGAGTTGGTTCACAATCTGAAGGTGTTGAACTCAATAATAAGTCCAGGAGGCTGTAAAGTGCCTAGTCTGAATGTTTATACCCTCCCCAGAGGTTATGAGATTATCATAACAACACCGTCACCCCCTCGATCTTCGTTCTCTTACTTCTTGTTCAATTGAACAAACTCCATCTCTGCTGAATGTACCTTTTTTTCTTAATATTGTCTCCCTGTACAATTAGATCTCACATGCTGGAAATCCTGCCAGAACACATCCCAGTTCTGAACACTTGTCACTAATTAAAATCAGTAATTATACTGCAACTACAGGAATTATCCAGAAATAAATTATTTGCATCGAGGGTCACAAGCTGAATTGTGGTACAGCTGATAGTTTATTTACAGCAAACTTTTGTCAGAATTAACCAAACTCTGCTTTATTCAATGTGAGACAGCAGTGTTGCTCGACACAGACTGGCAAGTAATGAATTGGCCAGTGTGTGATGGAGTCCAGCTCTTGCTCTGCAGGAAGAGCTGTTTGAAAGAAGGTTCAGCCTTTGCTGTGTTGCAGTGCCCCTAGGGATCCATCTTTCACTGCATAAATAACACGTTTTCTCAAAGCTGTCTTCATGGCCAGAACAATTAAAGTAGTGACCCCATCAGGGAGCCTGCCAATCACTGTTTACGGAATGAGCTTCATTTTGCATGATGTGACCTGACAGAAAAGCTTACATCTGAGTGTTGTTGAGTGATGGGTCTCCAATCAACATGAAATGTGTTCTGATTTGTAAATACACTAAAGCAAATAGCAGATTCAAGATGAGTGTGAATTATTGCTGGTTAATCAGTGGAACATGACAATGCAAGGAATTCGATCAGGTCCTCCAGTCTGCTCAGCTCTATGATTTTTCAAAATACCTTTATATCACGGGATGTGGACATCGCTGGTAGGGTCAGCATGTATCATCATCCCTAACTGTCCCTTGAGAAGTTGGTGGTGAGCTGCCTTCTTGGGGAGGCAATGATCTCGTTGTATCATCACTGGACTGATAATCCAGAGACCCAGATAACATTGTCGGGGCTTGGGTTCGAATGTCATAAGGCGGAATTTGAATTCGATGAAAAGAGTATCTGGAATTAAGGGTCTAATGATGACCATAAATCCATTGTTGATTGTTGGGGGAAAGACCCATCTGGTTCACTAATGTCCTTTAAGGAAGGAAGCTGCCGTCCATACCCGGTCTGGCCTACATGTGACTCCAGACCCACAACATTGTGGTTGACTCTTAACTGCCCTCTGGGCAATTAGGGATGGGCAATAGATGCTGGCCTAGCCAGCAATGCCTTCATCCTGTGAATGAAATGAAAAACATTTCTGCAGTCCACTTGGTACCAGGACAATGTAAATTGACAATTCTATTAGGGAGGGAGCTCCAGGACTTTGACACAGTGGAAGGACCAGTGTTATATTTCCAAATCAGGATGGCAAATGGCTTGGAGGGGAATTTGCAGGGTGGTGTTGATTGTTCTTCCAGATGTGAGGTGCTATCAAAGGAAACTGATAAAAACTGAAAGAACTGCGGATGCTTTAACTCAGGAACAAAAACAGAAGTTGCTAGAAAAGAGATAACAAGGTGTGGAACTGGATGAACACAGCAGGCCAAGCAGC
>JAHRHZ010000250.1:2906776-2947744 GCA_024137785.1 Ginglymostoma cirratum
TAAACTCATCTGGTGTTGTGCCAGAGATCTACACACAAAGTGATAAATATCACAGAATCTGATGGTTCAGTTGAGAAGACAAAGAGTGATGTGTACATGTTTCCCATTCTCAACCTTGTGGATAACAGCAATGTCATCACACCATCCAAAATATTTATTACAAAAATCAGGTTTTGTGTTTGCAGGAAACTGGTGACTATTCCTCATTGGTCAAGATATTGGATACTATATCACCCGTGTGCATTCTTAAAAGCTTGTATACATGTAGGAAGCCATGACGAAACCTACAAACATAAAGCTTCCAGCTTCCATTCAGTTCATCAATCCCATTTGCAGGATCAATGTTGCTGGAATGCAAGCAGAGTCAATCTACCTTCACTTTGCAAATGTTCTACATTATAGACACCGCAGCACCAGCATTGCAGCACCATCAGGATAAGGGGTCGCCTACTTAAGGCAGATATAAGGAGGATCATTTTTCTCTGAGAGAATCATGAAGTTTTGGGAGTCTCAACCTCAAAACATATTTGAAGAAGGGGCTTTGCATATTTTTAGGAGTGAGGCAGATAGATTCTTGATAAGAAAGAGGGTGAAAGAAAGCAGGGGCAAAGGGGAATATGGAGTGATCAGATCAGCCTTGTACTTGTTGAATAGTGGTAAGGTCTTGAGGGGGTGAAGACTTGCTTTTGCTCCTGGCTCATAGGCACTTCTCAAATTTCCTTTCAGAAGGAACAATTAGATATGCCCCCATCATATTTGCGGACAACATCTATCAAGATCAGGGGTTCATATTGTTACAGCCTTCTGCTTTACACAGCTGTTCACTTAGGAAAGGAGACCAAAAGAACAGCCAATTATTTAAATGGTGAGAAACTGCAGAAAGCTGCAACACAAAGGGACCTGGGCTGGGGGTTACTTGTGTACAAAATACAGAAAGCTAGCACACAGGGGCAGCAGGGAATCAGGAAGGCTCATAGAATATTGACCCTTATTTGAAGCGGGTTGTAGTATAAGAGTTGAGAAATCTTACTGCAACTGTACAAGGTGCTTGGGAGACCATACCTGGACTCCTGTGAGCAGTTTTGGTCCCCTTATTTCGGCAAAGACGTCATTACATTGGAGGCTGTTCAGAGAAGGTTCACTGTGATGATCCCTGCAATGGAGGAACTGTCTTAACAGCAAAGGCTCAACAGGTTGTGAGTTTATTCACTGGAGCTTTGAAGAATGAGAGGTGATCTCATTGAAACATTTGGATTCTTAAGGAGCTTGACAAGGTCAATGCTGAGAGGATACTTCCCCTCTTGGGAAAGTCCAGGACGAGGGAGCATAGTCTCAAAATAAAGAAGCACCAATTTAAGACTAAGATGAGGAGGAATTTCTGTTGGATTAACCATGCTCTTATTTAATGTTGGAGCAGGCGTGAAGGGCCGAATGGCCTACTCCTGTTCCTTTCTCTTTTGGTCTTGCACTTAATCAAAGATTATCTAGTCCGGCATTGTATGGTCCCCTTATCAGTGTCTGACACCACTGTCTCTAAACATCTTCTGCCTCCAAGATTTCTCTGGAATGTTTTGATGACTTAGATAACACTAACATTTTCCTGCTGACACTATTTTATAAGATGTAAAAGGTTCATCTCCCACAAGGTTCATTAATGGAAGTCTGCTCTTTGATTTTTCCCGATTTAACCTCACAGCCTAATTCACTAACAATTGGAAATGTGCAAGACCATAAGATGTAAGAGCAGACTTAGGCCATTCAGCCCATTGAGTATGACCCAGGAAATTGTCTTGTACAACCAAAAGGAACTCTTTCTGCTGTAAGTCCCTTTAAATTGTCACTATCCCAGTCTATCTTAGGATAATTAAAGTCCATCATTCTAAGTATCCTTTAGTTTTTGCACCCCTTCCTAACTTATTTTGTCAAATTTGTTTCTTGGGAAGGCAAATCAGGACAGGACTTATGCACTTAAGACATAGAAACATAGAAAATAGTTGCAAGAGTAGGCCATTCGGCCCTTCGAACATTCACAACCATTCAACACGATCATGGCTGAACATGCAATTTCAGTATCCAATTCCTACCCTTTCCCCGTACACCTTGATCCCTTTAGCCACAAGGGCCATGTCCAGTTCCCTCTTGAATATATCTAATGAACTGGCCCCAGCAACTTCCTGTGGGAGAGAATTCCACAGGTTCACAATTCTCTGAATGAAGAATTCTTCCACATCTCAATTCTGAACGGTTTACCCCTTATTCTAAGACCGTGACCCCTTTGTACTAGACTTCCCCAACATCAGGAAATTTTTTTCCAAATCCAGCCTGTGCAGTCCCATCAGGATTTGATATGTTTCGAAGAGGTGTCCCCTCATTCTTCTAAATTCCAGTGAACGCAAGCCCAGCTGAGCCAATCTTTCCTTGGATGTCAGTCCTGCCATCCTGGGAATCAGTCCGGTGAACTTTTGCTGGACTCCCTCAATAGCAAGAATGTCCTTCCTCAGAGTAGAAGACCAAAATTGCACACAATACTCGAAGATAGTAGGAACTGCCGATGCTGGAGTCTGAGATAACAAGGTGTGGAGCTGGAGGAACACAGCAAGCCAGACAGCATCAGAGGGGCAGAAAAGCTGACGTTTTGGGTTGGGACCCTTCTATAGAAATGGGGGAGGGGAAGGGGGCTGTGAAATAAATAGAGAGGGGACAGCAGTGATAGCAGATAGGTAGTGGTGGGGATTGGTCAGTGAGGTGGGAGGAGCGGATAGGTGGAGGCAAGACGGACAGATCAACGAGGTGGGGGTGAGGGGGGGCTGGTCTTGGGATGAGGTCGGAGATTTCGAAGCTCGTAAAGTCCACATTGAGACCATTGGGTTGTAGGCTTCTAAGGCGGAATATGAGGTGCTGTTCCTCCAGTTTCCGTTGTGACACTGGAGGAGGCCCAGGATGAACATGTCGTCCAGGGAGTGGGAGGGGGAGTTGAAGTGGTTCGCGACTGGGAGGTGTTGTTGTTTGTCGCGAACCAAGCGTAGGTGTTCTACAAAGCAATCTCCGAGCCTCCGCTTGGTCTCATTGATGTAGAGGAGGCCACATCGGGAACAGCGGATACAATATACTACAATAGCGGATGTGCAGGTGAACATCTGTTTGACGTGGAAGGTTTTTTTGGGGCCTGGGATGGAGGTGAGGGGGGAGGTGTAGGGGCAGGTGTAGCATTTCTTGCGGTTGCAGGGAAGAGTGCCGGGGTGGCGGGGCTAGTGTGGAGTGAGGGATTCACGGACAGTGGTCCCTCCAGAAGGCAGATAAGCCTGGGGAGGGAAATATACCCTTTGTAATGGGGTCAGATTGCAGATGGCGGAGAATGATGTGTTGAATCCGGAGGTTAATGCGGTGATATGTAAGGACTTGGGGCAATGTTGTCTTTGGTTTTATTGTGAGGTGGGGGTGTGAGAAACATGGTCAAGGGCATTTTCGACCACAGTGGGAGGGAACTTGCGGTCCTTGAAATATGAGGACATCTGGGATGTTCGGGAGTGGAACGCCTCATCTCAGGAGCAGATGTGACGGATCTGGAGGAATTGAGAGTAGGGGATCGCATTCTTGCAGGAAGGTGGGTGAGCGGAGGTGTAGTCTAGGTACACTGACACTATCCCCAACCTCTTCCTCCGTTACATTGATGACTGTATCAGCGCTGCCTCATGCTCCCATGAGGAGTTCGAACAGTTCATCCACTTCACTAACACCTTCCACCCCAACCTTAAGTTCACCTGGACCATCTCTGATACCTCTCTCTCCTTCCGCGACCTCTCTTTCTCCAACTCTGGTGACCACCTTGAAACTGATATCTAATTCAAGCCCACCGACTCCCACAGCTATCTCAACTGCACCTCCTCTCACCCACCCTCCTGAAAGAATGCGATCCCCTACTTACAATTCCTCCACCTCTGTCGCATCAGTTCCCAATATGAGGAATTCCACTCCCGAATATCCCAGATGTCCTCATATTTCAAGGACGGCAACATCCCCCCTCAGTAGTCAAAAACACCCTCGACCGCATCTCTTGCGTTTCCCACACCTCAGCCCTCACACCCCCTCCCCTTGATAAAAACAAAGACAGAATCCCCTTGTCCTCACGTATCACCCCATTAACCTCTGGATTCAACACATCATTCTCTGCTACTTCCGCCACCTGCAATCTGACCCCATTACCGAGGACATTTTTCCCTCCCCACTCTTATCTACCTTCTGGAAGGACCGTTTTCTCCGTGACTGCCTTGTCCGCTCCACACTCCCAACCAGCCCCACCACCCCTGGCACCTTTCCCTGCAAACACCTGCCCCTACACCTCCCCCCTCACCTCCACCCCAGGCCCTAAAAAAACCTTCCAAATCAAACAGATGTTCACCTGCACATCCACTAATGTAGTATATTGTATCCGCTGTTCCCGATGTGGCCTCCTCTACATCAATGAGACCAAGCGGAGGCTCAGAGATTGCTTTGTAGAGCACCTACGCTCAGTTATGTCAAACAACAACACCTCCCAGTCGCGAACCACTTCAACTCCCCCTCCCACTCCCTGGACGACATGTCCATCCTGGGCCTCCTCCAGTGTCACAGTGGAAACTGGAGGAACAGCACCTCATATTCCAGCCTACAACCCAATGGTCTCAATGTGGACTTTACGAGCTTTGAAATCTCCCCACGTCCGAGCTCATCCCAAGACTAGCCCCCCTCTCATCCCTGCCTCCTTGACCTGTCCGTCTTGTCTCCCACCTATCCGCCCCTCCCACCTCACGGACCAATCCCCACCACTACCTACCTGCCATCACCACCTCCACCTTTCTATTTATTTCAGAGCCCCCTTCCCTAGCCCCTTTTCTGAAGAAGGGTCCTGACCTGAAACGTTAGCTTTCCTGCTCCTCTGATGCTGCCTGACCTGTTGTGTTCCTCCAGCTCCACACTGTTTACACAATACTCGAGGTGTGGCCTCGCCAAGGCCCTGTATAACTGCAGCAAGATATCTTTACTCCGACAATCAAATCCTCTCGTTATGAAGGCCAGCGAACCATTAGCTTTCCTCACTGCCTGCTGCATCTGCATACCAACTTTCAGCGACTGTTCCACCATGACACCCAGGTCTTGTTGCACTTCACTTTTTCCTAAACTGCCATCATTCAGAAAATAATCTGTCTTCCTGTTTTTGTGACCAGATTGGATAATCTCACATTTATCTACATTATATTGCATTTACTAAGATTTTTCCCACTTAGCCAGTCTGTCTAAATCACCCTAAAGCCTCTTAGCATCCTCCACACAGCACACACTGTCACCCAACTTAACGTCATCTGCAAATTTGGAGATATTGCATTCATTTCCTTCGTTCAAATCATGAGCCCTGCAGCACCCCATCCATCACTGCCTGCCACTCTGAAAAGGACCTATTTATTCCAACTTTCTGCTTCCTGACTGCCAACCAGTTCTCTATCCATTACCTCCGATACCATCAGCTTTAATTTTCCTTACTAGTCTCTTGTGTGGAACCTTGTCAACAACCTTTGAAAGTCCGTATACACAACATCTACTGATTCAACATTGTCTACTCTACTGATCAAATTCTCAAAAAAATTCCAGATGATTTGTCAAGCATGATTTACCTTTCGTGCATCCATGCTGACGAGGACTGATTCTGTCACCGCTCTCCAAATGCTCAGTTATTACATCTTTAATGGCACGGTCCTGGGGATTGTTGCTGAACAAGGGCACCTTGGGATGCAGGTTCATAGATCCTTGAAAGTGGGGTCACAGGTAGATAGTATGGTGAAAAAGGTGTTTGGTACGCTTGCCTTTATTGATCAGTGCATTGAGTACAGGAGTTGGAAGGTCATGTTGCACCTGTGCAGGACATTGTCTTGGCCACTTTTGGAATACTGCATTCTGTTCTGGTCTCCCAGCTATAGGAAAGATGTTGCTAAATTCGAAAGGGTGCCGAAAAGATTTACAGCGATGTTACTGTTGCTGGAGAGTTTGATCTACAGGGAGAGTCTGGACAGATTGGGGTTATTTTCCCCGCAGTGTTGGAGGCTGAGGGTTGACCTTATAAAGGTTTATAAAATCACAAGAAGCATGGATAGGATGAATAGCCAATGTCTTTTTCCCAGGTTAGGAGAGTCCAAAACTAGAGGGCATAGTCTTAAGTTGAGAGGGGAAAGATATAAAAGGGACCTAATGGCTGACCTTTTCACACAGAGGGTGGTGCGTGTATGGAATGAGCTGCCAAAGGAAGTGGTGGAGGCTGGTACAATTACAACATTTAAAAGGTACCTGGATGGGTACATGGATAGGAAGGATCCAGACTGATATGGGCCAAATACTGACAAATGGGACAAGATTAATTTAGGGTATCCGGTCAACACGGACAAGCTGGACTGAAGAGTCTGTTTCTGTGCGGTATATCTCTACGACTTTATGACTGTCTTGGGAGGTGATGCCCTAGTGATGTTACTGCTAGACTATCAAGCTGAAGTCCCAGTTAAAGTTTTGGGACCTGTGTTCAAATCCCGCTATGACAGATGGTGGAATTTGAAATTTAAATAGTCTAGAATTAGCTGTCTAATGATAACTATGAAACCATTGCCCATTGTCAGGAAAAACACCATCTCATTCACTAAAGTTCTTTAGGGAAGGATCCTTGACAGGTCTGTGTGGCTCACTCTTAACTGTATCCTGGATAATTAGGAATAGGCAATGAATGCTGGTCCATTCAGTGACATCCTCATCTGGTGAATGAATAAATGTTGCCATCCAATGGACTCATGTCATAATCATTCCTTTATTGTTTCTTTGCTTGATCCAAATTAATTTTATCCTCGATTGCTCTGAAGGGCTTTGGAATTTTCTTCCCAAAAAGTAGTGGAAGCAGATTCTTTGAATTTTTTTTAAGGCAGAGGTGGATGGATAATTGGTAATCAACAATGATCTGGTTAAATAGTGGAACAGGCTTCAGGGCTGAATGGTCTAGCATCACAGGATCATACTGCCCTTCAGTCTATCGAGACTGTAACACCAAAAATCTACTCTAAACCTACACTAGCCCATTCCCGCTGTAGGCACGCAGGTCTGAATTTTTTGATGCTTCAAGTGTTCATCCAAATAATTTTTATTATCTGTTACAAATCAATTCCTACCTCAACTACCCTCCCAGCGAGTGCATTCCAGATCCAAACTCATCCTCAAATTCCCATCAAACATCCTGGTTTTCACCTAAAAATTATGCTCTTTGCTATTGACCCTTTAACTAAGGGGAACTGCTGCTTTTCTCCACCCTGTCCATGCCCCTCATAATCTTATATGCCTCTATTAATTTCCCCTCTGCTCCAAGAAAACAACCCGAGCTTATCCAGCCTCTCTTCATTGCTGAAATGTTCCAGCCCAGGGAACATCCTGGTGAATCTTCTCTGCACCCCCTCCAGTGCAATCACTTCCTTCCTGTCGTGCAGAGATCAGAACTGCACACAACACTCTAGCTGTGGCCTGACCAAAAGTTCGGTACAACTCCAACCTAACTTCCTTGGAATTATAATCTGTGCCATAACTGATAAAAGCGAGTGTTCTGTATGCTTTCTTAACAACTCTATGTTCACTTATGGGACATGGTTGAGTCAGCATTTATTGCCTATTCCCACTTGCCAAGAGAAGGTGATGGTGAGCTGCCTTCTTCAACTGTTGCATGTTGTTAGGTTACTTCTGCTGTAATTTACATATTCCTATGTGACACCATCCAACTCCAGCACTAAATTTGCTTCCAGTCCTCCTTTCTTCATTTGATAGTAAGAACTGCAGATGCTGGAAAATCTGATATAGCAAGGTGTAGAGCTGGATGAACACAACAGGTCAAGCAGCATCAGAGGAGCAGGAAAGCTGACGATTCAGGCCTCCGAAATGTCAGCTTTCCTGCTCCTCTAATGCTGCTTGACCTGCTGTGTTCATCCAGCTCTCCACCTTGTTATCTCCTTTCTACCTTTGTCCATTTTTCCCTGAATACCTTGAATCCAGGATGTCCTGAATCCCCAGGGCTGTCTTTTTTTGAGAGGCCAATCTCCATTTTTGCCACTTCGCCATTGTATTCCCTGGAAGGTATCATTACCTGCAACTTGTTTCTCCCCCAGCCCCTCTACAACTGTTTGTATGGTGTGACTGCAGACTGTGTAGTTTGCAGTAACTGACCAATGTAACTTCAATAGAACCTCCCAGTCTCAGGATCCTGACTGGGTTGCAGTTAAACCACAGTAAGGCTAATTTCATGAAAGCTCTCCTCCAGACGTGGTCTCATCCTGACTTGAAGAGAGAATTTACTTTCGCCTCTGGTCAAAAATTACAGAATTAACAACTTCACAGCATCAGGCATCATCGAGACCAGAGTGCAGCAGCTAAATAAGAAATAAAGCCATTGCACTGAATCAATGCTGCAGAACCAGCAATTCAGGACAAATTTTAACTCAAACAAGTCTATAAATATTTGTCCTCTGTCACTATAGTGAAAAAAAAGTGGAGAGATGGAGTTAATTCTGAAAAAGCAATGAGAGCAAAGAAATGATTAAAATCTGGTGTCTGGGGCTATGAGAGAGAATCTCTTCAGATGTGGCTCTGTGCTCAAGTTCTGCAGTTACTTGAGTTTTATAGAGAACGAGGAATTGTTGTTACGGAGAATTGTGGATCTAATATAACTTCCAAGCAGGAGGGAATACATTTTCTAATGCTCTTTAACAATCATAAAGTCATCCTCCAGCTCTGATTTGAACCACACGAATAAGAAAATTAATAAGCTTGTGCAAGCCAACATTCCCAGTAGGCTCAATTGTTTGGCTTCATACTACGAATTAGAAATTAAGACAGCTTTCCTATTATTTCCCTCAAGTATATTTTTTATTACAAGTGCTGTTGCATTGTGGTAAAATTACATGAAAATGAACCAATTTGCCTGACAATCTTTGTGCTTGATTATCTTTCTGGTCTTCCACCTAACACTTGACAGAAATCCTTGCCCCATTCAGCAGTGGACTGACATCCAATTTCAATTCTTGCACCATAGAGAGATTTGCAACCTTGAAAATTTCATGAGGGTAGTTTGTTTTCGTAACAATCCAGTCCCACTGTGAGTTTTGTTTTAATCTGTATCTGATTGTGCCCTGCTTTGCAGTTCTGCATGAAACATGCAGTCTGACCAGATTCAATTAAAGTCACCACTTCGTTTTATTTGGGAATGAGATGGAAATCTGTGGACAGAATTATATCTCTCTTTGTTTGAATATCAATATTCTTCCCATGCCTTATCTCTTTATGGTAGCATGTAGCAACCATACAACCCTGAATGACCAATTCTGTCCAACACTTTCAAATGCTTTAGTTTGACAGGAATTTCAAATATATCTGTGAACACAATGTAAAGATAAAAATTCACCCATCCTCCAAATCTGATTTTCAAGCTTTCTCCTTTCAATATAATTTCGCTTTGTCCCTTGATAAGAGGGAGGGAGAAAGTTCTCAACAATTTCCAAATCAACCAGTTCAGAGATATATTGTGTTCAGTTCTGGTCGCCTCATTACAGGGAGGATGTGAAAGTTTTAGAGAGGGTGCAGAGGAGATTTACCAGGATGCTGCCTGGACTGGAGGGCAGGTCTTATGGGGAAAGGGTGGGGAGCTAGAGCTTTTGAAATTGGGGTGAAGAAGGATGAGAGGTGACTTGATAGAGGTGTACAAGATGAAAACTGGCATAGATAGAGTGGATAGGCAGAGACTTTTTGCCAGGGCGAAAATGACTATTACAAGGGGGCATAATTTTAAGGTGATTGGAGGAAGGTATAGGGGAGATATCAGAGGTAGGTTCTTCACACAGAGATTGGTGGGTGTATGGAATATGCTGCCAGCAGTGGTAGTGGAATCAGATACTTTAGAGACATTTTAGCAACTCCTGGATCGGCACATAGGTGATAGTAAAATATAGGGTAGTTTGATCTTTGTAGGATAATAGGTTGGCACAACATCATGGGCCAAAGGATCTGTACTGTGCTGTATTGTTCTATGTTCTATGTTCATAATGATACATCTCTGGGGCAGATGGGACTTGAACCCAGGTCTCCTGGCTCAGAGGTAAGAAAACATTCACTCCACCTCAAGAGCCCTCAAAGAACAATTAATAAATACTACCCAACAGCAGAAGCTATTTTCTAACCACATTATTCAGAGACTTACCTCTGGAGTAGGTGGGACATGAACCTACGCCTCCTGGCTCAGAGCCAAGGACAATACCATCAGAACAAAGTGTCCTAGTTCCTCAAGATAGATACTCTCTGATCAACCCTGTTTAGAGACCTTATCACATACCTCTAGAGTAGGTAGGACTTGAAGTTGGGCCTTCCGTCTCGGAGGTAGTAACACTGCTATTGCAACACAAGATCCCTCCAGGATGGTGTTCTACCTAAAGAAAACATAGAAGAATGGATCACCAAAGTATTTAAGATAAAGATTATTCTCAGGTAGTTACAAGGTCACTGTAGTTCTACCAGACTATAGGCTACTCTCTCAGACAGAGATAACTGGTGTTGGTTTAACCTGAGGGTCAGGCGAGGGAAAGGTTAAGGAGGAGAGTCGTTCATGGTAACATCGGCCAGTGCGGGAATCAAATCCATGTTGTTGGTGTCAGTCTGTATTGTGAGCCAGCCATCCAGCTAACTGATTTAGCCTGACCCCCTCATAAGATTGACTGTGTTGAGAATGGTTATGATAATAAGATGGTGAGCATGATGTGACATGAACAGTTATACATTGGACATGAAGAAGAAAACAATGGGATAGAGTTATGTATTGCAAAGACCATGTGGCATACAATAGTGTAAGTACCATTCCATGAGACTCCAGAAAACTATCGGTGTTGGAGGAATCAAACTAGAGAAGAGACAGTAAGAGCCAAGCAGCAGTCTCCCTGAAGAACAGGACAAAAACCCTGAGCCATAAACCTCAGAACAACTCAAAGGGTGTGACCACACACAGAGAGGCAGAGAGAGAAAGAGAGAGAGAGAGCGAGAGAGAGAGATACAGAGATAAATAGAAAGAGAGACAGAGAGAGAGATAGAGACAGAAAGACAGAAAGAGAGGTAGAGAGAGAGAGAGGGAGAGAAAGAAAGATATAGAGATAGAGAGATACAGTTAGAGAGAGAGAGAGAGGGAGAGAGAGGGAGAGAGAGGGAGAGAGAGAAAGAAAGTTCCCTCCAGCAGGGCTAATCTCCAAGGAGGGAGCTTAAACTCTAACGACTATTTCAAAGACGGATTGTGAAGACAAGAGATGAGGGAAATGTTAAAACCATGCCTCAAAAGGTTATGGATCTGTGAATGGCAGTTGGCGATTCTGTAACTGAAGTATATATTTAGGCTGGGCAATCATGGGAACTGAATCAAACATGGGAAATGGAAGGGAGGTACAACATCGAATTGAATAGCTGAATAGATCTGAGTGGATGAATGGCCTCCCTTTGTTCAATGATTTTTGAATGCCAGACCCTCCACTGTTATCATAAGATAAAGTCAATACATTCCCACTGTCTCATTACAATGAACTAAAGGTAACTACAAAGACACGTTTGGAAGGGGAACCTAACAGGGAAATGTTGGGGCAGCAAAGGCAGGGGTTTCTGGGGGTAATTCAGAAGACCGAGTAGAAAATCATCCCAAGGAAGAAAAAAAAAATACTAAAGGGAGGACGAGGCAATCATGGCTGGCAAGGGAATTCAGGGAGAGTATAAAATCAAAAGGAAAAGCATACATTGTGGTGACGATTAAGGGAAGCCAGAGGATTGGAAAACCTTTAAAAACTAACTTAAGACAACTAAAGCAAAAATAAGGGGAAAAATTAAAATATGGGAGTAAGCTAGCTAGTAATATAAGAGAAGATTGCTGGAGTGCCTTTTGGGTATGTAAAGGTAAGAGAGAGTGGGTTTTGCAACGTTGGAAATTGAGGCTGGAGAAGTAGTAATGGAGAATAAAGATCAGCTTTCACATGGAAGACCCCAGCAACATATTGGAGCTTCAACAGAGTCAGGGGGTTGAGGTGAGTGTAATAGCCATGATTAAGCAGAAGATGCTGGGGAAGCTGAAAGGTCTGAAGGTGGATAAATCACCCAGACTAGATGGAATACAATCCAGGTTTCTGAAGGAAATAGCTGAGGAGGTTGTGGAGGCATTGTTAGTGATCTTCAGGAATCGTAGGAGACAGGGAGGATGTCAGAGGACAGGAAAATGGTTAATGTAACAACCCTGTTTAACAAAGACTGAGGCAGAAGGCAGGAAATTGTAGACTAGTTAACCTGACTATGGTCATTGGTAAGACTTTAGAGAGCATTAAGGAAGATGAGATTGCAGAGTTCTTGGAGTTAGAATTGCATCATCAAGGCGAGGTCATGCCTGACAAATCTGTTAGAATTCTTTAAGGAGATGATGACAATTTAGAAAAAGGAGAGCTAATGGACAAGATCTATTTGGATTTCCAGAAGGCCTTTGACAAGTTGTGTACATGCGGCTGTTAAATAAGAGCTCATGGTGTTAGGGGCAAGGTACTGACATGGATAGAGGATTGGCTGACTGACAGAAGGCACAGCATGGGGATAAAGGGGTATTTTTCAGGATGGCAGCCAGTGACTAATGGACTTCCACAGGGGTCAGTATTAGGACCACAACCAATCACGTTATACATTAACAGGGACAAAGGAATTGAGGGCATTGTTGCTAAGTTTGCAGATGACACAAAAAGTTAGGTGAATGGGGCAATTGCATTGTGGAAGTGGGGAGGCTGCAGAAGGAATTGGACAGGCTAGGAGCGTGAGCAAAGAAGTGGCAGATGGAATATAATGTGCCAAATGTGAGGTTATGCACTTTGGTAGGAAGAATAGAGACATAGGTTATTTTCTGAATAGTGAAAAACTTTGGAAATCTAAAGCTCAAGGGGCTTGGAAGTGAGTTCAGAGTCAGGATCTCTTAAGGTTAACAGGTATGTTCAGTTGGCAATTAAGGAGGCAACGGCAATGTTAGTATTCATTTCAAGATGGTGAGAATATAAGAGTAGAGATGAACTGCTGAGGCTGTATAAGGCTCTGGGCAGACTGCATTTGGAATAACGGGAGTAGTTTTGAACCCTGTATCTAAGGAAGACTGTATTGGTTTTGGAGGGCTTCCAGAGGATGTTTACAAATATGAACCTGGGGAATGAAGGGCTTGTCATACGAGGAGCAGTTAAGGACTCTGGGTCTGTACTCGATCAAGTTCAGAAGGATGAGGGTGGGAATCTGATTGAAACTTACAGAATACTGAGAGGCTTGGACACAGTGGACATGGAGAAGATGTTTTCACTAATTGGAGAAGCTTGGGCTTGAGGGCACAGCCTCAGAGTGAAGGGACAACCCTTTAGAACTGGGATGAGGATGAATTTCTTCAGCCAGAGGGTGGTGAATCTGTGGAACTCATTGTCACACAGGCCTATGGGGGCCAAGTCATTGACTGTATTTAAGACAGAGATAGATAGGTTCTTGATTGGTAAAGTGATCATTTTTCATGCAGACATGGCAGGGGAATGGGATTGAGAAACATATCAGCTGTGATAGAATAGCAGAGTAGAGCCAATAGGTCAAGCAGTCTAATTCTGCTGCTATACCTTATCTCATGGCCTTAAATGGACAACTCCTTACTCAGGTATTATGCCCTGTGGTCCTAGATTTTCCCACAAGAGAAAACAACCTTTCCACATCTACCCTGTCAAGTATCCTAAGAATCTTGTATTTTTTAAGAAGGTCATCTCTCATTGTTCCAAAATTCAATGAGTTCAAGCTCAAACTACTCAACCTCTCCTCAAAAAATCCTTCCATGTCTGGTATCAGCCAAGTGAAACCTCTCTGGACTGCCTGAAGTGTCAGTATATTCTTTTGTAGATTAGGGGACCAAAACTGTTCGCACTATTCAGGGTGTAGTCTGCCTAGTGCCTTGTTTATCTTGGCAGGACGTCCCTATATTTGTACTTTATTTCCATTGAAATGAAGGCCAATGACCCATCTATCTTCCTTGTAACCGACTGAACTTGGACGCAGGCCGTTTGTAATTCATAGCAATTGGGGGAATTAAATTCAGTCAGTGAAATAAAATGTAGGATTAAAAACCTGGTATTGGTGATTATAAGAGCACTGGATTGCTGTAAAAATTCACCTAGTTTTATTGGCTTCAGGGAATTTAATCTGCCATCATTACTTGGTCTGGCCTACACGTGACTCCAGACCCACAGCGATGTAGGTGATTCTAAACATTGCTAAACAAGCCAGTCATCTGTGTAGAAGCAGGAAACTCAACATCATTTTCTCACGAAGAATAAGGGATGGATATTAAAGTCACAGGTAGATAGGATAGCGAAGAAGGCATTTGGTAGGCTTGCCTTTATTGTTCAGTGCATTGAAGATAGGAGTTGGGATGTCATGTTGCAGCTGTACAGGACATTGGTTAGGCCATTTTTAGAATATGCATTCAATTCTAGTCTCCCTGTTATAAGAAGAATGTTGTGGAACTTGAGAGGGTTCAGAAAATATTTACAAGGATGTTGCCAGGGTTGGAGAATCTAGATAGGGAGAGGCTGAAAGCAAACTAAAAATCTTGGATTGGAGAGAGTAGGGAGAGGCTGGATAGGCTGGGGCCATTTTCCTTAGATCATCGAAGGCTGAGGGGAGTGACATTAAAGAGGTTTATATAATCATGAGGGGCATGGATAGGGTGATTAGGCAAAGCCTTTTTCCCAGGGCAAGAGAGTCCAAAACTAGAGGTCATTCATTTAAGGTAAGAGGGGAAAGATTTAAAAGGGAACTCAGGGGCAACTTTTTCATGCAGAGGGTGGTGCACGTATGGAATGAGCTGCCAGAGGAAGTGGTGGAGGGCTGGTACAATCACAACATTTAAAACGTATCTGGAAGGGTATATGAATAGGAAGGATTTAGAGGGATATGGGCCAAATGTTGGCAAATGAGACTAGACTAATTTAGGATATCTGGTCAGCATGGATAAGTTGGACCAACGGCTCTGTTTTCATGCTGTCCATCTCTATGACTCGATTACGGCTGTTACCAACAACATCCACATTCACTGAATAACAAAGAAGCAGAAATTTTGAGAACCTTTGCAGGTCAAGTGGGGAGGGGCAAGTGAAAAGTTCAAAGAGATTGGGAAAGGGAGTAGTGATGATTGAACAGATGATCTATCGCAGATACTGGAGAGACAGAGAACAAGCCACAGATTATGGATTTCACTCATGACATACCACATACTCGATACAGTAAATAGAAACTTTAATGGTCGTGTATGTTTGCTTGACATGTTGTAATTCTAACGATTATCAATGCATTAATCAAATTGTTTACAGAAACTGTAATCACCTTTACTATATATAGAAATATTTATCCTTCAGCCTTGCAACAATAATTGTCAACTTTTTCCACTTGAACAAACTCCAACCAGCAATTTATAAATTTATAAATTATACTCACCATTGACTTTAATTGGAAATATTTTATTAATCTCATGCTTCGCTATGTGCACTTTAAATATTGATCAAGGTCACAAACCAAAGTGACTAAACTCTTCCAAATATTTATTGTCAGTAGCTTGTGTCTGCCTGAACATACTACCCTTTTTATTGGCAATTAGGTTACTCACTCTCCAGATGAACATGTGAATGACAAAGTTGGTATTTATCGCTCATCTCTCTTGCTGTAAGGATGTGGCTTCATATCCTTTAGTAGTCTGTGCTGTAAAGGAGAAGGAGATGATGGGTCAGTGGTATTATCACTAAACTATTTATCCACAGCAGGAACAATTTCATGGTCATCATTACACTTTTAATTTTGAATTCCCAATTTTTAATGAATTCAAATTCCATGATCTACCAACAATACCTGGTTTTGTGGAATAATAAAAATTGAAAGAACTACAGATGCTGTAAATCAGAAACAAACACAGAAGTTGCTGGAATAGCTCAGCAGGTCTGGCAGCATCTGTGAAGAGTAATCAACGTTAACGTTTCGGGTTGAGTGACCCTTCCTCAATTGCTTGACCCTTCTTTAATCACCTAATTGGAGTGTAGATGGACAAAGAGAAGGAATTGTTAAGGAGGCCTCAGTTTCTGTATTTAGTGTACAATATTGTGGCACCCTTGTGACATAGTGATAGAGTCCGTACCACACAAAAACAGAAGTTGCTGGAAAAGCTCAGCGGGTCTGGCAGCATCTGTGAAGAGAAATCAGAGCCAACACTCCTCAGGAAGGGTCACTGAACCTAAAGCCTTAACTCTGATTGCACTTCACAGATGCTGCCAGACCTGCTGACCTTTACCAAAAGTGTCTGGTTTTGTTTCTGATTTACAGCATCAGCAGTTCTTTTGGTTTCTATTAATCTGCAAAACCAGGTATTGTTCTGGTAGATCATGGAATATGAATTCATTAATACTTGGGAATTCAAAATTAAAAGTGTAATGATGACCATGAAATTGTTCTTAAGTGCCCAATAGGTTCACTGATGGCATTTAGGGAAGGAAGTCTGCCATTCTTACCCAGTCTGATCTACATGTGACTCCAGAGCCACAGCAATATGGTTGACTCTCAATTAATACTGATGTAGCTAGTGACACCCGTATCCTGTGAATGAATTTTTTAAAAATGTGCACTCATTCTATCAGTTCCGAATCAATTTGATACAACCGTGTGGTTTTGGAAGATCACTTGGAAGGATAGTTAAGTGTGGCGATACTGTGGCTTTAAGAGGTGTATTTTGTCCTGGTTTCTTTTGGAGAGAAAGTGGGTACAGGTGCTGAGCAGTGTCTGAGAAGCATTGGGGTTGGTTTCAAAGTCAGAACAATAGAAGCAGCCTGAATGGGTGTGGTCAAGCTCCCACAGACCCAGGAGTTTTTCTTCGCTTTCAGCAGTTGTTGCTGTGGTCTTAACAGGATTGGAAAGCAGTGAATTTCTCCCAGGTGCTACTCTCTTTCTCTCTCAGAATTGTCTCTTGATGTTCTTTCCTCATGGATTGGAGAACTGTAGGTGAGACTGCATGTAGAGGGAGGTGATGGCCTAGTGGTATTATTGCTGGACTATTAATCCAAAGATCCAGGTAATGTTTTGGGGACCCGGGTTCAAATCCCACCACAACAGATGGTGGAATCTGAATTCAATAAAATATCTGGAATTAAGAGTCTAATGATGGCCATGAATCCATTGTCAATTGTAGGGAAAAACACCCATCTGGTTCACTAATGTCCTTGAGGGAAGGAAACTGCCATCCTTATCTGGTCTTGCCTACATGTGACCCCAGACCCACAGCAATGTGGTTGACTCTGAACTGCCCTCTGGGCAATTAGAGGCAGGCAGTAAATGCTGTCCTAGCCAGCGACACCCTAACCCGTGAATGAATTAAAAAAAGGACAATCTGTTTTCTGAATTTGCTTTTTTGCCAAGAGTGTATGGAACGTAACTATATTGGGACTATAACTATATTACTGATTAGTGGTAAAATAATCTAGCATTCTGTTAGATTTCCAACAGAGTTGTTATTCAGAGTTCCTCTTTCTTTTGTTGTAGTTTAGCCACAGTGTTTGAGTATATTGTGTTTTGCTTAATGTTGAGTAGTTTGACCAATTCAATTGCATCTGGAACATAGCACCTCACATTTGTCTTCAAAATACATCAATGTTGGGTTTAGGCTACCTTCCTAATATATTTTGGGGGAGTCTGATCTTGCTCGTAACATAGGAGTCAACCACATTGATGTGGGACTGCAGTCATGTAGTATCCATATATCCCACAAACTGAAAGTATTTCTTATTTGTTGGTAGATGTATTTTTAAAACAAAAAGTCACTTATGTTGTCTGTAGGTGGTAGACTGCTTACCATGTTCACCCTTCCATGCTTGCAACCACGTGGAAAATAATCTCCAACATTAAGATGCGGTGCTGCTATTGGACAACATTTAACCAAAAAATGTCTACTGCATGATTATTTCCACCTGAAAATGATTTAAGATTATCAAACATGATCACAGTGCAAATTGTTTATGTGTGATAGAAGCAACATTTATTAACCTAGACGACTCTTTTCTTTTTCAACGAAAGGAGCTTGTGTACATATTGTAGTTTTTCAATTAAGAACTGGAGACAGCAAAATTCTTTCTACATTCCCAATAGGAGCACTCTGACCAATCAGGGTCAACTTAAACAGCTAATAGTTCCTACTGTGTCTCTATGCCAACCACTGTTCAACTACTCCACGGCCTTTTCTCAGGCAATATAAATTGTTATGGGTTTTCTTAAGCAACAACAGAAATTGCTGGAAAAGCTCAACAGATCTAGCAGCATCTGGAGAGAGAAATCAGAGTTAACATTTCAGGTCCAGTGATGCTTCCTCAGAATTGAGCTTTCCTGGCAATTTCTAAATTTGTCTCTGATTAACAGCATCCACTGTTCCTTTGGTATTTATTGTGGATTTTCTAATTTTAATTTTCTTGTAGTTCAATCCTGATCAAAGGATGGTGAAAAGTTTCAACGTTTTTTGTCTCTTTTTAGCAATGATTACTTTCCAAGAAAAACCATTTAGCTTATGAACTCTTTGACAGGATGGAAATTGAGTCAATATTTCCATGCCTGGAAAAGTCAAGTATTAGGAATCATAAATATAAAATCACCATGGAAACACTCACAGGGGGTTAATTGGATACTTCTTTACCCAGCAACTAGTTAAAATGTGGAGCTTGATTGTGGGAAATTTGAGAGAATGCTTTTAATGTGATGCAAGGTCAATCCATGAAGGACAAAGGAAAAGAAGTGTATGGACTGTTACAGTATGTTACGGAGAAAGGGAGGTTAAAGGAGAAGGGGAGGTTAAAGGAGAAAGGGAGGTTAAAGGAGAAAGGGAGGTTAAAGGAAAGAAAATCCCTGACATTCACTTTATAAGTAACAGATAACAATTTATTTATTTAACCCTAACAGTGAACAAATTAACAGAACTGCTAACAAACCAAGCAATTCCCCCCTAATTCCTAACTATTCCCTCACTGAACAAAATTCTACTGGTATGCTATTCCAATAAATCCACTTATATAGGAGAGTAGTAAGAAAAAATAAACACATCTTTGTCTTTCAAAGTCAACACAAAGTGTGTCTTCTGGAATGCTGTGCCTTCTCCAATGTCTGTCTAGTCATAGGTACCTTCCTTCAGCTGTTCTCAAGTCATAAATGTCTTTCTTCCACTGATTCTGATGTCAGCAATGTTTTCTCTATGAAGATTCTTAGAAGTCCTGTGGTACCTTTTATGGGTAAGATGGTGCTTGCTTAGAGAACTTGGGAATTTCTTGTGAGAGCTAAGTGTTTTATTTCTCAATCTTTCGCTATCACACTGATTTAAAAAAAAAACTCTCTCCTTATATACCTTGGATGACACATCAACTTCTTTACAATAGCATTGGTCCAAGGTTGTCAAAACCATCGGATTTAGATTCAATTGGCTTTCCATCACTAAGTGCTTGGTTTAAATAAATTGGCTGATTTCAGCTTGTGGCCAAAACATCAAAAGACGCCAAAGGTTTCCAATCACACAGCCAATTGATACATGTTTCAGTCTCAGAGCTGGCTGCACCTATTCAGCTACATGCAGACACTTTCTTTTTTTCGTATAAAACTCTAAGCTTAGAAAAACTCTATATTTCTTAAAGGAAACACACACTCTACACAACTTCGTAATTCCTTCCCCCTGAAGAAAATAATGAACCATCATTATGAAAAGATGGCTTTTTCTTAAATCTAAACACCATTATCACAAGATGCATAGGTCAGTATTCCAGAGTTACACTCTTCATACGAATACTGCATACATATATAACATTGGACCGTACTGCTCCAATCTTATCTACCCATTTTATTTTAAACCTGTGAAAATGCACCTGCAATAACATTTTTACAACTGGCAACATATACAATCCGTAAATTTAAATCCTGTAACATAAGACTCCGGTAAAATAGTCTCAGATTCTTGTCCTCAAATGTTTCCAAAAAGGTGAGAGGATGGTGGTTTGTATACACAGTCATCTTCAAAACATTGTTTGTAACATTAACATTAAATTGTCATAAGACCAGCACTAAAATCAATATCTGTTTTTCAAAGGTGGAGTATTTTCTCTGGCAGATATCAAGTTTCTTTGAAAAATAATCAATGGGCCTTTCAATTCTGTCATTATCGTTCTGTATCAATACAGCTCCAACTCCTACATCGCTGGTGTTGAAAGTGACTTTGAAGGGTTAAGAAATTTGGTGTGGCTAAAACAAGTGTGGTGGTTAACACAACTTTTAAATTCCCGGATACCTCCTGGCATGGTTCTATCCACCAAAATTTCATGCGCTCCTTCACTCTACTCAAGTTTGGTACAAATTTCTGGCAGAATCCACTAGCTCCAAAAAAAACAATCAAAGAACCTCTTTCTTCAGCCATGGTCTTGGAAATTGCTCGATAGCCTTCATCTTCACATTCCTCAGGGACATCCTTCCATGTCTGATGTTGTGTCCAAAGAATGTCACTTCTGCCTTTGCAAATTCAGTTTTTGCTAAATTTACTGTACTATATGTATGACCCTGTACGATAACTCCCACAGTTACCTAGGCTACACCTCCTTCCACCCTATATCCTGCAAAATCTCCATACCGTTTTTCCAATTCCTCCATCTCCATTGCATCTGCTCTGATGAGGAGACATTCCACCCTCAAATATCCCGGATACCTGTTTTTTTTCAGCCAACACTGTTTTCCCCCGTCTGTCATCCAGACAGCCCTCCACTGCCCTCCTCCACTCGCCCCTCCACAGCTCTTAACCACCTCCCTCCATCGAAACATAATAAAAATAGGGTCCCCCTTGTCCTCACTTTGCCAGCCTACTCATCCAACGTATCATCCTCAAATACTTTTGGCAACTGCAATTAGACCCCACCACCCAGAACATCTTCCACTCCCCACCCCTCTCTGCCTTCTGCAAGCACCATTCCCTTCGCCACTCCTTAGTTTGCGCCACACTCCCCACTAACCGCTCCCCTGGTACCTTCCCCTGTAACCGTAAAAGATGCACCACCTGCCCACACACCACATCCTGCACGTCCATCCAGGGCCCTAGACAGTCCTTCCAGGTGAGACAGAGCTTCACCTGCATCTCCCGCAACCTCGTCTATTGCATCCAGTGCTCCTGATGTGGCCTTCTCTATGTCAGAGAGACCAAACATAGACTAGGTGACCGTTTCGCTGACCTTCTTTGCCTGGCCCATAATGGCCAACCTAACCTCCCAGTCACTGACCATTTTAATTGCCCACACTACTCCCCCTCTAACACATTTGTTCTCAGCCTCCTCCAGTGTCGCAGTGACTAACAACACAAATTTGAAGAACAACACTTTACCTTCCACTTGGGCACATTACAGCCTAGAGGACTCAACATTGAGTTCTCCAATTTCAAATAACCTCCCCACTCATTCCCCGGCTCCCCTTCCAGCCCCACCTTCTCTCTTCTAGACCCACCTTCTCCCTTCCATTCCACTGTCTGGCCCTCCCTTCCAGCCAACAAATCGATTCATCCCTCCCATTGGCCCACCAGGTCATACCTACTACAAATGTCCACCTATCACCCCCTGTTCCAATATACCCCTGCCCTCCCATCTTTATTTGGAGCCCCCCCTACCTCCACATCCAGTCCTGAAGAAGGGTTTTACCCAAAACATTGACTGCTCCTTTCCTCCAGATGTTGCCTGGCCTGTTGTGTTCTTTCAGCCTCCAGTTTGTCTACCTTAGTTAAATTTATGACCAGTTTTGCCTTCTGTAGTCTTTCAAAGGGATCTTCCAAATGCACCATGTGATATTTCCATGAATGGCTGAAGATCACTAAGTCATCTATACAGCTGGCACAATTAGCCAATCTTGGCACAACTCTGTTCATAAATATTTGAAATGGGACTTGTGTGTCCTTCATTCCAAAGGGCATTACTGTAAATTCATACAGCCCACCTAGGGCTTACAAACACAGAAACTTCTTTCGCTCTGTCTGACAAAGCCACTTGCCAGTAACCACAAAGTCAGTCCAACTTTGTGATGTAAGTGGCTGTCCAACTTTTTCCACACAGTCCTCCAGCCATGGAATTGGGTACAAATCTAATTTAGTAATGGTGTTGACCTTCTGATAATCCATGCAGAATCATTGAGTACAATCAGGGTTGGGAACCAACACAATCGGCGAACTCTACTTGCTCTGCCTTGATTCTTCCTTCTGAACCTGTGCTGCTTTGAGAGAATTAGTCCTGTAGGGGTGTTGTTTTATTGGAACAGCATTTCCTACTTCAACCTCATGTACGATAGTATTAGACTTTCCCACTCTGTTCCTACATATATCCTCATATTGCTGCAACAAGCCTTTCAATTCAGTTCTCTGTTCCTCAGACAGATAGCTCCCTATCCTCTTCCATTCTCCATGGACCTCCTCATTATTTAACTTATTCTGAGGCACATCAAAATCCAAACCATCTGGTTTTGATTCCTCACTCTGAGGGGCAATAATGAAAGTGTGTTTTTTCAGTTCCCTTTCCCTCTTAGAGTAAGGTTTCAGCATATTCACATGATATACCCAATAAAGTTTTTTTCCTATCTGGCATCTTTACCAGATAATTCACTTGACTCAACTTCTTCTCAATCTGTTAGGGAACACTAAGCCTTGCTTTGAAGGGATCTCCTACCACTGGTAACAGCACCAATACTTTATCCCTACGGGCAAATGTTCGAATTTTAGATTTTTTAGCTGCTTCTTGCTTCATTAGATGCTGTGCCATCTTCAGATGTTATCCAGCCAATTCACTTACTCTGTTTAATCTTTCCCTCACCTTAGATATTTAATCCAATTGTGAGATCTCTAACTTCAGACCTATCAAATTTTCCTTCATTAATTTTAAAGGACCTCTTACTTTGTGTCTGAATATCAACTCAAATGGAGTAAACTGAGTTGATTCATTTGCGGCACCTCTAATGGCAAACAATACAAATGAGATAACTTTATCCCAATTATTAGGGTAATCCTGGCAATAAGCCCTCAGCATGTTCTTTAAGGTCTGCTGCCACCTTTGCAATACTCCCTTCTGTGCAGGATGGTACACACTTGATTTAAAGTGTGAATACCGAAAATATCCATGACCTCCTTAAATAGTAAAATTGGACCTTTGGTCTGACTGAATCTCCCTGGTTAGACCATAACCGGTGAAGAAAGGAAACAACTCATTCACAACCCTTTCTGCCTTGACATTCCGTAATGGAATTGCCTCTGGAAGCCTGCAGACACATCTATTGTGCTTAGCAAATATTTGTTCCCACTTTTGGTTTTAGAGAGGGGGCCGACACATTCAATCATATCCCATGTGAAAGGTTCTTCAAAAGTGGGAATTGGCATCAAAGGTGCTGGTTTTATTACTGCCTGAGGCTTTCCTACCATCTGACATGTGTAGCAGTTTTGGCAAAATGTAACCACATCTTTATGTAATCCAGGACAATAGAAATGCTTCTAGATCTTAGCCTGAGTCTTCCTCACTTCTAGATGACCTCCTACAGGTAATTTGTGTGTTACCCACAATGCTTCCTGCCTGTATGCTACCGCCAACACAATCTGGTGAACTTCCGCCCATTCCTCCTCTGCACTAACCTGCCAAGGTCTCCATTTCCATTTTAGGATACTATCCTTAAGGAAAAACATTCTGGAATACATGCCGATTCCTTTACTGAGTGGGCTTTATCATATAAATCTTCCATTGTCTCATCTTTTTGTTGTAACTCTATTAATCTTTCAGAACTAAACACCTCGGCCTGATCCTTTACCTGTTCAAGTATCTCCTTTACCATTTCACCAAACAGGGTGTCAGCCAACCCCACCTCAACTCCTTTGTCTCTCTCTTTGGTTTTTCCTTCTTGCTGTAACTTGTGACTGTGGATCATGTTACCATGCAGTCCAGAAAAATTCCAAGTTTTTTTTTAACTAACTCCTAAGTTCCCTGGTTTTCCTTCAGCTTGTCCACTACAAGAGGTATCACTCCCACCTTTAATCCTGCTAGGTTGTTCAGAAACATAGAAACATAGAAGATAGGAGCAGGAGGAGGCCATTCGGCCATTCAGGCCTGCTCCGCCATTCGTCACAATCACAGTTGATCGTCCAACTCTGTAGGCTAATCCTGCTTTCTCCCCCTAACCTTTGACCCCATTCACCCCAAGAGCTATCTCTAGTCGCCTCTTGAATAACTTCAGTGTTTTGGCAAGAACAAACTGTATTCCTGGAATGGACACGCTTTCAGTCACCTCCCACTATCACTTCCCCAGACTTGGTTAGACTTTCCTGCTTTACCTTACACGCGGGAAAACTAAATCTCTCTCCATTAATTCCACAGATTACACTCTCTCGGGTAACATTTCAGGAGGAGTGCAAATACTTTCATCTCTTACTATCAGAGACCTGCTACCGTATCTCTCAATATTTTAACTTTTTTATCTTCTCCTGCTGTTCTTCCTGAGTAAATGTTACACACAGAGATTTAGTCCTTGTCGAGTTCAGGCACCATCTCACTCTCTAGCCCGTGACTAGGCTGTGCACTCTCCTGCAGCTCCTCAACTTCTTTTAGGATTTCCTTCACTACCTCAACCAATCCCACAGCTTTAGCCTCTTTTACCACATCCTTTTACCCAGTGCCTCTTTTAAACCACCGGCATGGTGACTCTGTGTGTCCCCCTCTATTACAGAGAAAACACCTGAGGCCTTTCACCTCCTTTTCACCCTCTTATGTTTCTTTTTTCACCTGTGGTAAACTGCTCCCAGTGTGGTCTACTTTTTGATTTTCACTGAATTATCTCCTCCTTTCCCAATTTCTATCCCTCACAGAATGAAATTGCTGTCGAAAGCTAGATTTCGGTTTGTGCACTAATGCGTATTCATCCACCACCTCTGCAACTTTTCTCGCTGTTTTAACTTTCTGTTCCTCAACATGTGTTCTTATTACTTCTGGAGTGAGCTTTTAAAGTCCTCCAGCAGAATAATCTTTCTCAGATCCTCATATGTCTTTTCTATCTTTAATGCTCTCACCCATCTGTCGAAGTTGCTCTGTTTAATTCTTTCACATTCAACATAGGTCTGGTCTGGTTCCTTCCTTATATTTCTGTACCATTGTCTATTTGCTTCTGGCACCAATTCATAGGCTCTCAAAATCACCTGTTTAACCTCTTCATAATCTCTTGACACGTCCTCTGAGAGTGCTGAAAACACCTCACTAGCCCTGCCCACCAATTTGGTCTGAATTGACATTACTCCACAGACTCTGGCCTGCTCATCTGCTAGCCTGTTTCTCAACTGAAATGAAAAAGACTTCTATATCTTTTTCATCGAATTTTGATAATGTTTTGACATATTTGTGTATATCCCTTTCAGGTCTTTGGCTACGATGGGTCTGCTCATCATCACTCGTCTCATCACTGACCCTATCTTCTACCTTCATTTGCATCCTTTTACATCAGCTATCCTGTTTAATTTACAACTTCTGAAGTTCAAACTCTCTCTCTTCTCATACTTTTTTCCCTTTCTCCTCTCTTTTTCTTTTTGTTCGGTCACAACATTTCTTTCCGTTTATTTTTCTTCTGCTTTAACCTGTAATTCAAATTGTTTTAGTTCCCTTTCTTCCTCTTCTGCCCTGGCTTTTCTTTCTCCTTCTTTACCTTCCACTTCCAATTGTCTAATTTTCAATTTAATTTTTTCTAACTCCACGGCATTTGCCTCTTTCTCTGATATAGCTAAAAGCTTGACCAACTCCGTTACAATTTCAGTTTTCCTCTTAACCCTAGTTAAACTGAAATCTAGCCTGTTCGCTAAGTGTAAAAGTTTATCCTTCCTCTGTTTTTCTAAACATTCTTGGCAAATTTGGGAAGCATCTTCAAACCCCAGGATCTCTTTAGCAAAGTTAAGAGCCATTTCCCTCATTTTTGATTTAACCAACCACAAGTAATCAAAAATAAACAGATTTTTCTCACCTACATTTTATTTAATGATCTAGGACACTAATCCCAAGTCTGTTTAAATCTGTTCAAATCCATTCAGATCCGTTCAGATCCTGTACATGAACTGGCCAGATCCTGGACTTGAGCCCCTAAACTGTTACGGAGAAAGGGAGGTTAAATGAAAGAAAATCCCTGATATTCACGTTATAACTAACAGATAACAATGTATTTATTTAACCCTAACAGTGAATAAATTAACAGAACTACTAACAAACCAAACAATTCCTCTCAACTCCTAACTGAGCATAATTCGACTGGTATACCATTCCAATAAACTCAAGTCCCATTTAAACAGCACAAAAAGTAAGAAAAAAATGATTGAAACTTACTCTCTCAAGGTCCACACAGAATGTGTCTTCCAGAATGGTCTGCCTTCTTCTTAGTGTCTCCAGTCATAAACGCCTTTCTTCCTCTGATCCTGCTGTTAGGGATGTTTTCTCTATGAAGATTCTTAGTTACAAGTGCCATGGTACCTTTTATGGATAAGATGGTGTTTTCTTAGAGAACTTAGTGATTTCTTTGAGAGCTAGGTGCTGATATCTTAGATGACAGTTTGGTCTCACACTAATTTTCAAAAACTCTCTCCTTAAGTACCTCGGACGACAATCAACTTTCTGAATGTAGCATTGGTCCAAAGTTGTGAAAAACATCAGATTTAAATTCAGTTGGCTTTCAATCACTAAGTGCTTGGTTAAAATTAATTGGTTGATTCCAGCTAATTGACAAAACATCAAAACAAGCCTCAGGTTTCCAAGTACACAGCCAATCGATCCATATTTCAACTTCAGAATTGGCTGTAACTATTCAGCTACATGCAGACACTTTTTTTCTGTATAAATCTCTAAGCTTAGAAAAACACTTTATTTCTTAAAGGAACTACATACTCTACACAATTTCGTAATAAGTAAAATAAAGTTGAGGGGGAGGTGGAGAATGAGTAACATAAAGATGGTCAGGTGGGGCTGAATGCTGTACATTTTAGACAATTCCATGAACAATATCAAAATATCAGACGTAATTAGCCCAACACAGCCCTTGACCACTTCTGTCATCAAAAACAGTCAAGGATGAAAGGAAAGTGCCAAAGACGATGCAAGTCTGAAATACAAGCAGAAAGTATGCGAGCGTTCAGCAAGTCTGGCAGTATCTGTGGAGAGAGAAACAGAGACAACAAGTTGACAATGATTCTGAGAACAACCACATTTGTCTGGCAATGTTAACTGTGTTCCTGCTCCACAGAGACTCCTGCACCTGTTGAGTTTCACTGGTATGTTTTGTTTCTATATCAAAAATAGATTGTTCTTCCGAAACATAAACATTAACAGAACTGTTTCAACAATGCTTGCCGTAGACATCAGTGCATCTATAAATCTCACAAGAGAACATCTTTATTCAGCTAACAGATTCACTTCATGCAGAAAATGTGCTAATCTACCTTGTCAGTACACAATCCAATTCCACATGGAATTGGACATTAAACTTCACTGCTGCAACTATGGCAATGCATCAAGCTTTATAAGTCAAATTTTATTTCCCTCATCACCTTTTACACTGTGGGCATGAGATCCTTGACAGCACCCCTAAAGCCCTCTGTCAGTGGCAAAGTACCACAGATTGGTAATAACACAAATTGGGAAAGTGTTACAGAAGGGGAACAGCCAAACTCCTCCGATAATTAAGGGTTAGGCCTGAAACATCAGCTTTCCTGCTCCTCTGATGCTGCTTGGCCTGTTGTGTTCATCCAGCTCTACACCTTGTTAAAACAAAACCCAATTTGTTATAACAGGAGTAGGGGTTCCTCTCTAATAATTACCCCTGAAACACCCAGAGAAGTTCACCTTTCCCCTCATAGTCTATTAAAAGAGTGGTTAAAAGAAAGAAAATCCACTTTGCAAGTAACAAGAAACAATTTATTTATTTAACGCAACAAAGAACAAATTCACAGAATTACGAACAAACAGACAATTTGGGGCAGCACAGTGGCTCAGTGGTTAGCACTGCTACCTCACAGCACCAGGGACCGAGGTCCGATTCCAGCCTCAGGTGACTGTCTGTGTGGAGTTTGCACATTCTCCCTGTGTCTGCGTGGGTTTCCTCCAGGTGCTCCGGGTTCCTCCCACAGTCCAAAGATGTGCAGGCTGGGTGGATTGGTCATGCTAAATTGCCCATAATGTTCAGGGATGTGTGACGAGGTAGATTATCCATGGGAAGGTGCGGAGATAGGGTAAGGGTGTGGGTGGGATGCTCTTTGGAGAGGCGGTGTGGACTTGATGGGCTGAATGGCCTGCTTCCACACTGCAGGGATTCTATGAATTTCTCTTGTACTACTAACTACTTCCTAACCGGTCTAAATTCTACCAGAATACTGTTCAAATAAGCACAAGTCCCACTTAATAAAACTAACTAATAAGAGGACAATAACTCAATCTCCACAACTTTGCACAAATTGTCTTCTAGAATATTCTGTCATCTCCGCCTTCTACACAGACACCTTTCTTCCACCAATTCTGCTGTCAGGGGTGTTTTATCTCTAAAATTTCTTCAATGAGGACTTTGAGATAAAATACCATGGTGCTTTTGATTAATTAGATGGGCTTTCTCTGAGGGCTGAATGATGCGAGCTCTGGCCCTCCTCAATTTTCGAAATGGCCTTGTCTTATATACCCATAATAACATAATCAAATTATTACAGTATGATTTTGTTTTTCAGAGTGTCAACACCATCAGATTTAAATTCAATTGGCTTTCTGTATCTAGGTGCTTGGTTTAAATTAATTGGCCAAACTCAAACTTGTTGTCATAGGAAAAATGTTGCTTGGCTGTTCTGTACAAAATGTTTCCATTTGGGCACTCTCTGCGTACCTGCATTTATAAACTTCCAAACACAGACAAAGCACAAACTTTTAAAGGGACCACAGTATTCTTTCCCATGACCATTTTTACCAACAAATTTTACCAACAAATGAGGAGGCAATGGCCCAGTGGTGGTATCGCTGCACTGTTAATCCAGAGACCCAAGTAATGTTCTGGGGAATGGGGTTTGAATCCCGCCAAAGCAGATGGTGGAATTTGAATGCAATAAATATCTAGAATTAACAGTCTAGTGATGGCCATGAATCCATTGTCAATTGTTGGGGAAAAACCCATCTGGTCCACTAATGCCCTTTAGGGAAGGGAACTGCCATCCTTACCTGGTCTGGCCTACATGTGATTCCAGACCCACAGCAATGTGGTTGACTCTTAACTGCCCTCTGGGCAATTAGGGATGGGCAATAAATGCTGCCTGGCCAGTGATGCCCTCATCCCGTGAATGAATGAATGAAGAAAACATTTCTAACTTCCTGTTTTCCAATTCATGAATACCTTACCCATCTTCGTAACAAAAGGAAGATGCAAAGAAGAAATAAAAGATTTACAAAAGAATAAAGATTATATTATGTGTAAGGGCTAAAATTTTGTCGATTGAGTTTATTGTGGATAATTGGGAGGTTATCTATTTCGGTCAGAAGAATGTAAAAGCAATTTGTACCTAAATGGAGAGAAACTAATGAGTGCTTCAGTGCAGTGGGATCTGGGTGTCTTCTTGTATGACTCTGAAAGAGCAGATAATAATGAGGACAAATTAAAACTAAACATCAGTTCGAAGGGCTGATAGGTTGAAGGTGAGTGAAAAGTATGAGGAAGATAAGGGTCTGAACCTTCCAATCCAGGTCAGAGTCTCTACTTCAGAATCATAGCAGATTGATGTTTGCCCTCTTACCTTCAGAGCTGTTTTAGTGTGAATTTCCAGTCCCTTCAGGAGACTTTGCAGCTAGAACAGTGAAAATAAGACAAAGAACCCTCATAATCATCAGTATCGGGAATTCAGTGCTAAAACCATTTCCCTTCAGCAACAACAGGGTGTTGTACTCTGTAGTTTAAAGATCCTTAAGTCACTGTAGTTAGGGAGAAGATAATTGGTGAACCCTCCAAAAGTTCTCATGACTCTGAGTTGGGGAGGTTTTTGGGCAGAGCCAGGTTTAGGGTAATTGACCATCCAAATTCCTACAGAGTTAGCTGTGTTGGCATTTCTGCATGACTGCCAATTGATGAGTCTAAGGTTTTGTACTGGCCACCTCGGTACGGGAAAATCTAGAGTAAGAGCTTTCTGCGTTAACCCTGGCTCCAGTAAGTAACACCCTCACCTCAGAGGGTCCTTGGTTCAAAACCTACACTAAAGATTTGAGAGGGTTGCACCTCCACTATAATGCACAGTGAATTGCTGCAGTGTCGGAAAGGCCATGCTTTTTGAATGAGACTGTAAGCTGAAACCGTGTCTGTCTCACCGGGCTAATGCAAAGGATCTTGTCGGACAATTTTGAAGAAAAGCTGGGGGGTGCTAACCGAGTCTCAGGAATATCAGTTTCCACCTCGACTGACCATCACCAAAAGCAGATCATGAGGTCCCCATCGCATTGACTGCACTCACTGGAGTTTCGAAGAATGAGATGGCCTCTCGTTGAAACCAAAATTCAGACAGGACTAGACAGGTTAGATAAAGGAAGGATGTTCCTGATGGTGGAGTCCAGAACCAGGGATCTTAGTTTAAGCATAGAGAGTCAATTTTTTGGAAAGAGATGAGGAGAAATGTCTTCACCCAGAGAGTGATGACCCTATGGAATTCACTACCACAGAAAGCAGTTGAGATCAAAAAATTATGTGCTCTCAAAAAGGAGGTAGATATAGCTCTTGTGGCTAAAGGGATCAAAGGATACAGGGGAGGGCAGGATTAGGGTATTGAACTCAATGATTAGCCATGATTATGTTGAATATTGGAGCAGGCTAGAGTGGTCAAATGGCCTCCTGCTGATTCTATCTCGACGCTTGTGGTATCTTGATGTGCACACATTGATCGTCACCTTTTCTTCATGACAACAATTTAAAAAGTAATTAATAACACCACAAAGTGAGTTAGGATGCACAAAAGGTGTGGAAAGTGTAAAATGTATATCTTAGTCCCTGTTTGAAAGAGAACGTTATAAAACCTCATTCAAGATTCCTATTGGAAAGTGCACTGACAGATGTAGGGAAGAAAGGGAGGAAGTGATGGCCGAATGATATTATAGGTAGACTGTTAATCCAGAGACTCAGTTCCTGCCACAGCAGGTGGTGGAATTTGACTCCAATAAGTAATCTGGAATTAAGAGTCTAATGACAATGAATCAATTGTCAGGGAAAAAGAAAACCATCTGTCTCACTAATGTCCTTTAGGGAAGAAAAGTGCCATCCTTACTTGGTCTGGCTGACATGTGACTCCAGACCCACAGCAATGATTGGCTCTACTTGTCTTCTGGGCAATTAGGGATGGGCAATAAATTCTGACTTGGCCAGGGATGCCCTCATCCTGTGAATGAATTAAAAAGAAAACTACTCAACTGAAATCTCTGACTGGCTTACTGGCAAAGACTGTCTGCATTCACTCATGACTAACAACAGTGGAAGGTTACTCGAAGTAATAGAGTGAGGCCTTAGCTAGACTTAATGGATCGTCAGAAGATAAAAATTGAAAGGAAATTGGATACAGGAGCTGTTCATCAAAATCAATGGCTGCATGACTCCATCTGAACTTATGGCAATATACCTGGACAGTTCAATTTACACTCTCTAAACATAAAATACACATAAAAAACAAAGCCAGCAGAGACATGTTATGGATTACCGTTTGGGTCAGTGAGCATCCAGGATAGTTTGAACGCAAGAATAATTTAAGAATAAAATCAAACAGTTTAAAATTGCTTACAGTTACGAAATGAGATGAATTTCCTTTAAACCAACTCAACAGTTGTAAATGAATTAGAGTCAGCATTGTATAAACAGGGACCGCATCCTTTATAGAACCATAGAATTCATCAGAGTGGAAGGAGGCTATTTGGTCCATTTTACCTATTGCAAGTTCTAGGTCTTATAATTTAAACTCAAATCTTGTTCATTTGAGACTGTAACTAATGAGGCAGTAGGAGACAGTCTAGTGAAGGAATTTAGGAAATGTTGATTATGTTGTAAATGATATGGAGGTGCCAGCATTAGACTGGGGTGGACAAGGTCAGAAATCATACGACACCAGGTTATAGTCCAACAGCTTTATTTGAAATCACAAGCTTTCGGAGCACTACTCCCTCATCAGACAAAGTGACTTTGACATTACCTGATGAAGGAGCAGCGCTCCGAAAGCTTGTGATTTCAAGTAAACTTGTTGGACTTGTCATGAAACTTCTTACTATGTTGTAAATGACACTGATTACAGCAGGGCTGCAATCCCTCGGGTGTGTTGTTGCTTTCCAGATCAGTTAAGGGGGCAGGTCGACACTTACTTTCTCCGTCTCCCTCAAGGACCTTTCCACTCCCAATTAGAAGTCAGGTAACTTCAATTTTTTTTATTAACCTATTTTTCCAATCAGCCTGATCAGAGGTATCATTACACACTTCAGAAGCAGGTGGGATTTAAACCTGGGTCTCTCAGTCCACGGACTCTACCACTGCGCCACAGGAAGGCCCTCAATTTTCTCTTGTAGGCAAAGACATTGATTGCTATCGCCTCCTACTATCTCCTGACTGCTTCATCAAGTTGTCAATTATCCATGGGTCCCTCGTCTTCATGATGTTTTATTATTGTAACTTTGAACTTTTTAATGAGATAGGAGGATATTCTGAAATGTTGTTTACCTCTTTGTAAAAGAGTAAAAAGGGAGGCATGTGCAATCAAGACCCAAAGATTAACATCCTTGAGCTCATGCCTTAATGTTTGCATAATTGGTGAAGCTCCCATTAAACCAGATATTTACCTGCCTCTTCGACTTGTCTGTCTCCTCTCCACCTATCTTCTCCTCTATCCATCTTCTATCCACCTCCCCCTCTCTCCCTATTTATTTCAGAAAGCCCTTCCCCTCCCCCATTTCTGAAGAAGGGTCTAGGCCCGAAATGTCAACTTTCCTGCTCCTCTGGTGCTGCTTGGCCTGTTGCGTTCATCCAGCTCTACACCTTATTATCTCATTTACTCATCGCTGACCATTGCCTTTTCCTTAGGGTCACCACTATCTAATATCTTTGTTTGTTTCTGCTGTGTTTGTATATTTGGAAACAATTTATGTTAATCTTTATACATTAAAGGCAAAACTAATGCAGAAGATCAGAAGTATTCATACGGAAAATATCAATCTTGACAAATTGTTATACAGAATATGTTTAACTCTTAAGATTTATACAATTGCAAACTTAAACATAGTGTTACAAAGTTAACTCTAACACAAATGTTATATTTACTTAAATAAATTAAAACACAACAGTACAGAGCACGAGATAACAAGCATGGGGCTGGATGAACACAGCAGGTCAAGCAGCATCATAGGAGCAGGAAAACTTGACGTTTCGGGCCTAAACCCTTCATCAGCACGCTTGTGGTCAAGACAACTTGATCAGGGCAAACAAACCAGAAATATACTAAAGATAAAAACAGAAATATGAAGTGCTGGAGAAATTCAGTAGGTCTGACAGCAACTGCGGAGAGAGAAACAGAGTTACTGTCTCAAGTCCAGTGACCGTTCTTGTTAACCAAGAGGTTATCAGTAGTATGTGGGAAAGCAGATTTGAGGATATAATCAGATTAACTATGTAAAATGGCAGAACATGTTGGAGGGACTGAAAGACATATGTCACAATGTGGTTTGGGAGAGTGGGCTAATATCAGGTTGTATTATCTATTAGTTGGGCCCAGCGTCTTTCCTTTCCTCTTCCAATCTCTTCAGCACCTTTGAATGTAGTTTTCTTTATCTTTTGACAGAGAATTGGAGAGAAAATTCCATTCCTAAGGGCATTGTGGGTCAACCTACAGCACATGGATTGCAGCAGTTCAAAAAGGTAGCTCACCACCACCTTCTCAAGAGACAACTAGGGATGGGCAATAAATACTGGCCAGCTAGCGATGCCCATGTCCCATGAGTGAATAAAAAAAGAGAGAGAGATGCTGCTGCAGCTGCTTAGAAACATAGAAACATAGAAACATAGAAGATAGGAGCAGGAGGAGGCCATTCGACCCTTCGAGCCTGCTCCGCCATTCATTACGACCATGGCTGATCATCCAACTCTACAGTCTAATCCTGCTTTCTCCCCATAACCTTTGACATCATTCGCCCCAAGTGCTATATCTAGCTGTTTCTTGGCTACATTCAATGTTTTGGCATCAACTACTTCCTGTGGTAATGAATTCCACAGGCTCACCACTCTTTTGGTGAAGAAATGTCTCCTCAGCTCCATCCTAAATTATCTACCCTAAATCCTCACACTGTGACCCCTGGTTCTGGGCACACCCATCATTGGGAACATCTCCCTGCATCTACCCTGTCTGGTCCTGTTAGAATTTTTTAAGTGTCTAAGAGAGCCCCCCCCCTCATTCGCCTGAACTTCAGTGAAAACAACCCTAACCTAGTCAATCTCTCCTCATACGTCAGTCCCACCAACCCTGGCATCAGCCTGGTAAACCTTCACTGTGCATCGTCTTGAGCAAGCGCATCCTTCCTCAGAACTTGTTTTTGTTTGCAGTTTCCATCAAACAGTTCAAAAGGTGACCTTTTGTTTTGGACTGTAGATAAAAATTACGTAGATACCTATCCAAATATATATAAATCCTGTCCCTCAGAATCCTGTCCAACAACTTACCCACCACTAACATCATGCTCACCGGTCTATAGTTCCTTGGCTTTTCCTTCCCAGTTTTCTTAAATAATGGCACCACATTAGTCACCCTCCTGATCTGTGGCTATTGATGATACAAATATCTCAGCAAGCGGGCCCAGCAATCACTTCCTTAGCTTCGCACAAAGTTCTGGGATACGTCTGATTTGGTTGTGGGGATTTATCCACCTTTACACATTTTAAAACTTCCAGCAACTCCTCTTCTTCTCAAGATATCATTATTTATTTTCCCAATTTATTTCTCTAGATTCCATATCCTTCTGCACAGTAAATACTGATGCAAAATACTCATTTAGTATCTCACCCACCTCTTGTGGTTCCACAACGTCAGCTTTGTTAATCTTTTAGGGGCCGTATTCTCTCCCGAGTTACTTTTTATCCCTTAACATATTTATAGAATCTCTTTGAATTCTCCTTAACCTTATTTGTCAAAGATATTTCCCCTTTCTGCCCTCCTGATTTCCCTCTTAAGTATGATACTAATGCCTTTATACTCTTCTCGGGATTTACTCATTCCCTGCTGTCTATACCCAACATATACTTCCTTTTCTTAACCAAAACCTCAATTTCTCTAGTCATCAACATTCCCTAAACTTACCAGCCTTTCCCTTTGTACTACAGGAACATACTGCCTTAGGACTCTTGTTATTTCAGTTTTAAAGGCTTTCCACTCCCCAGCCGTCCCTTTACCTGTGAATAGCCTCTCCCAGTCAATTTTGGAAAGTTCTTGCTTGATACCGTTAGCTCTGGTTACCATGGTGTAATGGTGAGTGTCCTGGCTTCTGAACTCTGTGATCCGAGTTCAAATGTAGGTGTCGCCTTCTTCTTGGTGAAGTGAGTGGAGAGCTTTGGAAAGTCTCGTTCCCCTCTTGTTTTCAGTGGCAGTGGCACGAGCCAGAGTGCCGACAGGAAGGTAAGGTGGTTTTTGTATTCTCCCTGTATGAAACCTTACTTCGTGCAGCAGGGGGCCCTCTTGTTTTCAGCGTCCGGGTGTGTGGAGGGAACGTGAGCCAGGAAGAAACCGATAAATTCGGGCGTTGGATAAACCCGAAACACTACACGTGTAGTGTCTCCCACCCATCCTCCTCCTCTAACCAAAAAAGACTGTGTGGAGGGTTGGTAAGGTAAGGCTTTATTTTATTTTTCTGAAATCTCGAGTAGAGGAAATGGAAGCTAGGGCAGTTGCATGCTCCTCTTGCAGGATGTGGGAGGTAAGGGTCACTGCTGGTGTCCCCTCTGATCTCACCTGCGAGAAGTGCACCCAACTCCAGCTCCTCACAAACCGCGTTAGGGAACTGGAGCTGGAGCTGGATGAACTCCGGATCATTTGGGAGGCTGAGGGGGTGATAGAGAGGAGTTACAGGGAGGTGGTCACACCCAAGGTACAGGAAAAAGGTAGCTGGGTGACTGTCAGGAGGGGGAAAGGGAATGGGCAGACAGTGCATGGATCCCCTGTGGCCATTCTCCTCAATAATAAGTATACCGTTTTGGATACCTACCAGGGGAAGGCCATAGCGGACAGGTCTCTGGCGCTGAGCCGTGCCCTGTGGCACAGAAGGGAAGGAGGGAGAATAGGAGAGTAATTGTAGTGGGGGATTCGATAGTAAGAGGTACAGACAGGCGGTTCTGTGGATGCAAGCAAGATGAACGGATGGTATGTTGCCTCCCGGGTGCCAGGGTCCGTGATGTCTCAGATCATGTCTTCAAGATCCTTCAGGGGGAGGGTGAGCAACCAGCAGTCATGGTACACATTGGTACCAAGGACATAGGTAGAAAAAGGACAGAGAATGTGAAAAACGAATACAGGGAGTTAGGTTGGAAGCTGAAGTCCAGGACAAACAGTGTAGTTATCTCTGGATTACTACCAGTGCCATGTGATAATGAGGTAAGAAAGAGGGAGAGAGTGCAGCTAAACACGTGGCTACAGGGCTGGTGTAGGAGGGAGGGCTTCCATTATGTGGATAATTGGAGCACATTCTGGGGAAGGTGGGACCTGTACAGTAAGGACGGGTTGCACCTGAACCGGAAGGACACAAATATCCTGGGAGGGAGGTTTGCTAGAGCTGTACGGGATGGTTTAAACTAGTTTGGCAGGGGGTGGGGAACCAGATTTATAATTCAGAGGATGAGGTATTCGGCCTTCCAACAGACACACCAGGGAGTGAGGTGGTTTATAAAGAAATGCAGTCGATGGAGAGTAATTGTGGGCACAGAGGTGGTTCGAGGTGTGTATACTTCAATGTTAAAAGCATCAGAGATAAAGCGGGTGAACTTAGAGCATGGGTCGGTACTTGGAACTACGATTTTGTGGCCATTACAGAAACTTTGGTAATTCAGGGACAGGAATGTTTGTTGGAAGTTCTGGGATTTAGATGCTTTAAAAGAAATAGGGAGGGTGGAAAAAGAGGTGGGGGAAGTGGCATTGCTAGTCAGGGCAAGTATAGCAGTTACTGAAAGGCAGTTCGAGAACGATATGTCCACAGAGTCAGTTTGGGTTGAGGTCCGGAACAAGAAAGGAGCAGTCACTTTGTTCAGGGCTTTTTACAGACCCCCTAATAGTTGCAGACAAGTGGAGGAGCGGATTGGGAGGCAGATACTGGAAAGGTGCAGAAGTCACAGGGTTGTAGTCATGGGTGACTTCAACTTTCCAAATATTGATTGGAAACAATTTAGTTGTAATAGCTTATATGGAGCAGATTTTGTCCAGTGCGTTCAGGAAGGATTCCTGACACAGTATGTAGATAGACCAACACGAGGAGAGGCCACTTTGTATTTGGTGCTTGGCAATGAACCGGGCCAAGTGTTAGACCTGTTGGTAGGAGAGCATTTTGGCGGTAGCGATCATAACTTTGTTTCTTTCGCGATAGACATGGATAAGGATAGGTACATACAGCAGGGTAAAGTTTACAACTGGGGGAAGGGTAATTACAATTCAGTTAGGCAAGAACTGGGTAACATAAATTGGGAACAGATGCTGTCAGGGAAAAGCGCCACAGAAATGTGCAGATTGTTTAAGGAACGCATACTGCATGTGCTCGATATGTTTGTCCCTAGCAGGCAGAGAACATACCGTCGAGTGAGGGAGCCATGGTTCTTGAGAGAGGTTGATCGAATGGTTGAGGGGAAGAAGGAGGCTTATGTAAGGTTTCGGAAAAAAGGAACGGAAAAGGCTCTATAGGGATACAAGTTAGCAAGGAATGAGCTGAAGAAAAGGCTTAGGAGGACTATACGGGGGCATGAGAAAACATTGGCAGATAGGATCAAGGAAACCTCCAAGGCTTTTTACACGTATGTGCAGAACAAGAGAATGACCAGAGAAAAGGTAAGGCCAATCAAGGATTGTAAAGGGAATTTGTGCACAGAGCCTAAAGAGATAGGTGAGGTCCTTAATGAATACTTTTCTTCAGTATTCACAACTGATAGGGACCTAGTTGTAGAGGAGGACGTTGTGAAATAGGCAGAAGGAGGTTGATGTTAGTAAAGAAAATGTGCTAGGAATTCTGAGGAAGTTGAAGATAGATAAGTCACCTTGGTCTGATGGGATTTATCCAAGGATTCTATGGGAAGCGAAGGACGAGATCGCAGGGCCTACGGCGATGATCTTTTCGTCCTCACTGTCCACGGGTATAGTGCCAGAAGATTGGAAAGAGGCAAACATCATTCCCTTGTTCAAAAAAGGGAATAGGGATAACCATGGAAATTACAGGCCAGTTAGTCTTATGTCAGTAGTGGGCAAATTATTGGAAAGGGCTCTGAGAGATAGGATTTATGATCGCTTGGGAAGGTACAGTTTGATTCGTGATAGTCAGCATGGATTTGTGAGGGGTAGATCATGCCTCACAAATCTTATTAAATTCTTTGAAGAGGTGACCAGACACGTGGATGAAGGTAGAGCAGTGGATGTGGTATATATGGATTTACGTAAAGCGTTTGATAAGGTTCCCCATGGTAGACTCATGCAGAAGATAAGGAGGCATGGGATAGAGGGAAATGTGGCAGATTGGATTCAGAATTGGCTGACCCTTAGAAGACAAATGGTGGTAGTGGAAGGAAAATATTCAACATGGTGCTCAGTTACGAGTGGTGTACCACAAGGATCAGTTCTGGGTCCTCTTCTATTTGTGATCTTTGTAAATGATTTGGATGAAGGAGTGGAAGGGTGGATTAACAAGTTCGCGGATAATGCAAAGGTGGGTTGAGTTGTGGACAGTGCGGAGGGCTGTTCTAGGTTGCAAAGGGACTTTGATAGGATGCAGAGCTGGGCTGAGAAGTGGCAGATGGAGTTTAACCCTGAAAAGTGTGAGGTGATTAATTTTGGAAGGACAAACTTGAATGAAGAATACAGGGTTAATGGAAAGATTCTTGGCAATGTGGAGGAGCAGAGGGATCTCGGGGTTCATGTTCACAGTTCCCTGAAAGCTGCCACCCAGGTGGACAGAGCTGTTAAGAAGGCATATGGTGTGTTAGCTTTCATTAATAGAAGGATTGAGTTCAAGAGCCGTGAAGTTATGCTCCAGCTATACAAAAGCCTGGTTCGGCCACATCTGGAGTATCGTGTCCAGTTCTGGTCGCCTCATTACAGGAAAGATATGGAAGTGTTAGAAAAGGTGCAGAGGAGAGTTACCAGGATATTGCCTCGAATGGAAGGAAGGTCTGACGAGGAAAGGTTAAGAGAGCTCGGGTTTTTCTCTTTGAATGACGAAGGATGATAGGTGACTTGATAGAGGTGTACAAAATGATCAGAGGTATAGATAGAGTAGACAGCCAGAGACTTTTTCCTGGGGTGGAGGTGGCTTTTATGATGGGATATAGTTTTAAAGTGAAAGGAAGTAAATATTGGGGAGATGTCAGAGGTAGGTTCTTTACTCAGAGAGTGGTAGGGGCGTGGAATGCATTGCCGGAGAGGGTAGTGGAGCCGGCCTCATTAGGGGCATTTAAGTGGCTATTAGATAGGCATATGGATGATAGTATAAGGTAGGGGTGGAGGTTAGATAGACCTTTACAACCTCTAACAACATCGTGGGCCGAAGGGCCTGTACTGTGCTGTACTGTTCTATGTTCTATGTTCTAAAATAGCTTTATTCCAAATTAAAAGGTTAACTTTTAGATCAGATATATTCTTTTCCATAACTGTTTTAAAACTATTAGAATTAAGTTCACTGGCCCCAAAGTGCACCCCCACTGACACCGCAGTCACTTACCCTATCTTATTTCCCAACAGAAAGTAAAGTTTTGCTCCTTCTCTAGGAGGTACTCCCACATGCTAAATAACCATATTGTCTTCTACACACTTGACAAACTCCTCTTTATCTTAGCCCTTAACTCTCTGGCAGTCCCAGTCTATGTCTGGAAAATTAAAATGTTCTACCATTACAACCTTGTTATTCTTACAGATGTCTGAAATCTCCTTACATATTTACTTCTCAGTTTCCTGATGGTTATTGGGTGGTCTGTAATACAATCCAGTCTGAAATCATCCCTTTCTTATTTCTCAGTTCCATCCATGTAACTTTACTGAATGATCTCCCCGGAATAACCTACCTAAGTACGGCCGTGATGCTGTCCCTAATCAAAAAGTCAATCGTCTTCCACTCTTCCCTGTCCTTTCTATCCTTCCTGTAGCATTTATACCCTGGAAAATTAAGCTGCCAGTCCTGCCCATCTCTGAACCACATGTCTGTCACAGCTTTGATATCCCAATCCTATGTTCCCAACCATGCCCTGAGTTCACCTGCCCTGCCTGTTGCATTGAAATAAATGCAGGTTAATCCATCAGTTTTATCTTATTCGCTACCTTGGTCTTCCTTGTCTTGGCTATTTAACTCACTGTCCTTCTCTACTGCACCAGCTTCCGACTTATCTTTCTAACTATACCTTTGGGTCATTACTCCCACCTCCCCCCAACCCCCAACAACCCAAGATAACAAGTTGTGGGGCGGGATGAACACAGCAGGCCAAGCAGCATCAGAGGAGCAGGAAAGCTTGACGTTTCGGGCCTAGACCCTTCATCATTTCTGATAAAGGGTCTAGGCCCAAATGTCAAGCTTTGCTGCTCCTATGATGCTGCTTGGCCTGCTGTGT
>JAHRHZ010000250.1:2948144-2967752 GCA_024137785.1 Ginglymostoma cirratum
TCATTTCTGATAAAGGGTCTAGGCCCGAAACGTCAAGTTTTCCTGCTCCTTTGATGCTGCTTGGCCTGCTGTGTTCATCCAGCTCCACACCTTGTTATCTCGGATTCTCCAGCATCTGCAATACCTTTTATCCCCCACAACCCAATACTAGTTTAAAGCCTCGGAAGTAGCACTAGCAAATCTCCCCATCACGTTATTAGTCCCCTTCCAATTCTGGTGAAATCCATCCTTTTAAACAGGTCGCTTCTACCCAAGAAGAAATTCCAATGATCCAAAAATGTGAATCTCTGACCTCTGCACCAGCTCCTCAGCCATGCATTCATCGGCCCTAACCTCCCATTTCTACTCTCACCAGCATGTAGCACCGGGCATAATCCAGATATTACTACCCTCAAGGATCTACATTTCAACCTCCGGCCTAACTTTCCATATTCTTTCTGCAGAACCTCATCCCTTTCTCTTCCCATGTTGTTGGTACCAACATGTACAACTACTTTCTACTGGTCATGCTCCCCTTTGAGAATATTCTTCATCATCTTTGAGACATCCTTGACCCTGGCACCAGGGAGGCAACACACCATTGTGATATCTCGCTGTCGGCCACAGAAATGTCTGTCTGTGCTCCTGACTAGAGAGCCCCATATCACCGTCAATTGTTTTCAATCTGACCTACCCCTCATTACAGTAGAGCCAGTCACAGTACCATAAATGTGGCTGTCCATAATATATTCCCCTGACTGGCCATCAACCCCCAGCAATATCCAAAACAACATACTTGTTTGAGATGGAGGTAGCCACAGGAGACTCCTGCACTACCTGCCTACCTCCCCTACCCTTCCTATAGGTCACCCATCTACCTGACTGTGTCTTTGGTTTTACTACCTTCCTGAAACTGCGATCTATCACACCCATTAGCTCCACGTGAATTCTTCATTGCCTCCAGCTGTCACTCCAACCGATCCATACAAACCGATAGGATTTGCAACCAAACGCACTTTCTGCAGATATAATCAGTAACATGGACACCCTCCTTAGTCAATATCAAGTTCAAGAATTTTAGAGCCTTGATGTCCTTTACCCACCTCAGGTCCTGTCAGGAAAATAAGTTGCTTTCAGTCCATTTTCACCTATTCATAGTGCCCATTATCCCCACCTAGATTCTCTTCTTCCGTGGCTTAGTATCAGCACTCCCTCCATCTTCATACTTTTAGTTAATGTCTTTTTGTCTCTTTGTCTCTCTCTCTCTGGGCTTCCCCTCCACATATTCATTCATACCTCTCCCTCTAACCCTACCATCAGTATAAATGACACATTTTCCTAGCTGCTGTCAGTTCTGAAGAACAATCACTGAACTTGAACTGACAATGCTGTGTTCTCTTCACTGATGCTGCCAGACCGGCTGAGTTTCTCCTGCAGACTGGTATCCTTTGTACTGCTATAATGATTCACTACTTCTCCACGGCCATGACTGAATGCCTTCCATCTGCAAGATAAGCTGCAACATAACACCGAGTCCTTCAACAACACCTTTCAAAGCCATGACCTCCACCTTATTTTCTGAATTATCACATGAAACACCAAAGCAAAGGGAAGAAAATCAGAGTCCCCTTGCCGATCAATCAGCACACCCTTCTCTCACAGTATTACATTCCACATTGGGGCAAGATGAAAAGCTTTAACGAAATGCGTGTCTTATTTTCTGTAATGTTGAATCTGTCGGTGAGGCACACAAAAGGCAAAGCAGAAACAAAGGGCTTTTTTTGGGTCTGCAAGGAAACACATTCTTTGTGAGACTCATTTCTTTTTTGTGCATTCATTCGGTGTTTGGTGCGGCTTCTGAGTAATCCAGTGATAAGTCAAATTAAAACATTCAATTTAAAATAACCAGATACTGTCCATTGGCAATGATAAATTGTGTATGCCATACTGCATGTCATTAACCAGATGCATAGTCACACAATACTCTCATGTTGAATTGTACTCTTAAGCCAATTAGCTGAGCAGGCAGGCTCTACATAAGTGTCTTTCTGCTTTGCTTTCTATTTTCACAAGCATATTATAAAAGGAAAAACTGAAAGCAACTTCAATAGGCATTCAAAACTGAAATGCATTATCGCCATCAATCACTCAATGATATGCAGTCGAGGCTAGGTCTTGCACTTTGGGTTTTGACCCTCAATATAGGTTTCCCACTGTTTAATAAAAAGAGGTTGCTATGAATTTTACGGATATATCTCTAATTTTGATTTTTTTAAAATTTAAAACGCTAATGTCTTACTGTGACTCAAATCACAAACAAAATTTTGTTCTCAGGCCTGAATACATTGTAACCTCAGCCCACAGCGAGCCACTTTGGTCATTTACCAATTCCATAGGAATGAGGGGAGAATTTGCTAAGGTTCAGATTGAAATATATCTTTAGAAGCTGGCATCCCTTCACCAATCACTCTTTATGTACAAATGCATTGCCTTTGACAGCAGCACCGATTCTCACTGAGCCTGGCATTCAGGAGCTCCATTTACCTTTATGGCAGCCAGGGCTCTCCGATTGGACCAGATTCACAGCCCCAATCAGGAAACTCATATTCCATGAGGTCCAGCTGACTGACCTGGTGACAATCATTATACGGAGAATCACAGAATAGCTACAGCATGGAAAGAGGCCGTTTGGGCCATTGTGCCTGCGTGCTGGCTCTCCAAAGGAGCAATGTATCCACGGTCATATCTCTAACTTCTCCCCATAGTTCACTGCTATCATAGGTAAGTTCCCTCCTGAATGCCTGAATCGAACCTGCCTCCTTCACACTCACAGGCAGTGCATTCCATATCGTCACTGCTTGCTGTTTGAGGAAGTTTGTCCTCATTTCACATTTCCATCTTTTTTTGACAAACACTTCACATGTGTATGTGCAAATGGGAAGAGTTTCTGCCTATTGTTAGACCAGATCATAATGTCTTATTGATGTTGTGTGGAGACTTGGATAATAAAGTGTATCGTTTTCAAATTGATTTAATTTCTATATTGTGTGGGTGAAGAAAAATAGACAGAGAGCCATATTTTCCGACTTACAGTCAAAGTGTTTTGTCAAGTGAGATTCAATGCACCCAGTCTGCCTCAGCTCACAGCAACTTTCCTCTCGTAGTTGTCTGCCCTTCACCTCATTTGTTATCCATCCACAGTCTAAACTATACTTTCTGTAGAATCGCATGGCACCAGAGGGGAAAATTGTAACCACTGTTGGGACCTTATGGTATTCACACCGTGAATACAGAGAAAATGCAGGCAGGATGGGGCCATTCAGTCCTTGGAACATGCTCTACCATTCAATATGATCATGGCCAATCATACAACTTCGTGCCCACTTTCTGCCATACCCTTCAATCCCTTTAGCTCTAACTCATTCTTGCAAACACTCAATGATTTGGTCTCAACTACTGTCTGTGGCAGAGAATTCCACAGGCTCAGCTCACTACTCTCTGGGTGAAGACATTTTGACTATAAGCCCATAAGACACAGAAGCAGAATTAAACCATTCGGCCCACCAGGTCTGCTCTGCCATTCGAATGCAACTGATATGTTTCTCAAACCTATTCTCCTGCCTTCTCCCCAAAACCCTGCATTCTCTTACCAGTCAAGAACCTATATGTCTCTGTTTTAAATACACTCAAGGACTTTGCCTTCACAGCCCTCTGCAGCAATGAGTTCCACAGAGTCACCACCTTCTGGCTGAAGAAATTGCTCCTCACTTCAGTTCTAAAGGATTATCCCTCCACTCTGATGCTGTGCCCTTGGGCCATAGTTTCTCCTACTAGTTGAAACAGTTCTTTCACATCTACTCTCTACAGGCCTCTTTGTATTCGGTAATTTTCAATCAGGTTCCCCTCCTCATCCTTCTAAACTCCATTGAGTACAGACCCAGAGTCCTTAACCACTCCTCATTGGACAAGCCCTTCATCTCCAGGATCATTCTTGTAAACCTCCTCTGGGCTCCCTCCAATGCCAGCACACCCTTCCTTAGGTACAGGTCCCAAAACTGTTGACTATATTCCCAATGCAGTCTGACCAAAGTCTTATACAGTATAAACGGCACATCTCTGCTCTTGTATTCTCGCCCTCTTGAAATTGATACAAATGTTGTATTTGCCTTCCCAAATGCCAACTGAACCTGCCTGCTAACCTTAATAGAATCCTGAACTTGGACTCCCAAGTCCCTCTGTGCTTCAGATTTCCAAAGCCTTCTCCCATGCGGAAAATAGTCTACACTTCTAGTCTTCCTACCAAAGTGCATAACACCACACTTCCCCACATTGTATTCCATTTCCCCCCTTTTTGCCCAGTCTTCTATCCTGTCCAAATCCTTCTGCAGCCTCCCCACTTCCTCAAGGTGACCTGTCCCTCTACCTATCTTTGTGTCATCTGTAAACTTAGCAACAATTCCCTCAGTTCCTTTGTCTAATTCATTAATCTATAACGCGAATAGTTGTGGTCCCAACAGTGACCCCTGTGGGACTCCACTAGTCACTGACTGCCATTCTGAAAAAGACCTCTTTATCTTACCCTCTGCCTTCTGTCAGACAGCTGATCCTCTATTCATGCCAGTACCTTGTCCCAAACACCATGGGCTCTTATTGAACAGCCTCCTGTGCGGCAACTTGTCAAAGGCCTTCTGGAGATCCAAATGGATCACGTCCACTGCCTCTCCTTTATCTAACTTTCTCATTACCTCCTCAAAGAATTCCACCAGATTTGTCAGGCATGACCTCCCAATGAAGAAGCCATGCTGACTCAGCCCTATTTTACCATGCACTTCCAAGTACTCCGCAATCTCATCTCAAATAACAAACTCTAAAATCTTACCAAAGACAACGGTCAGGCTAACCAGCCTATAATTTCCTATCTCTTGCTTCCCCCCCTTCTCAAACAGAAGTGTTTCATTAGCATTTCATTTCATTCGTGCGTAGAATGAACTGCCAGAGAACTGTTGTACAGTTACAAAATTCGAAAGACATTTGCTTAAGTACATGAATAGGAAAATTGTGGAGGGATATGACCCAAACTCTGGCAAGTGGGACTAGTTTAGTTTGGGAACATGGTCAGCGTGGATGAGTTGGACCGAAGGATCTATTTCCATGCTCTATGACTCTATGACTCTAAGTACAACACCCTCAGTTCTGCATTGACTGCCCCCTTCTCATTGTAGTCCCCTCATCTGCGACACCTGAAGTTTCCTGACCCTTTCGATACTCTTTTAATGTATCAGTTTGCTTGGAAACTTTAGTAACCTCTGCTAAGTACTCTCCCCTTGAACCTTTTCCATAATTTTCCATGCAACTAAACCCATCTCCCACAACAATCTTTGAGCCACGCATTTATGACTTTAATCTTGTTGACCATGTGCCAATTTGCTTGTGGCTGAGGTAGTAATTCAGAGATTATTACTTTTTTGGTTCTGCTTTTTAACTTAGCCCTTATTACTCATATTCCCTCAGCAGAACCTCTTTCCTCTTTCTACCGATATCGTTGGTACCTACATGTACCACGACAACTGGATGTTTGCCCTCCCTCTCCAAGTTCCTGTGCACCCCAAATGAGATATCCTGAACCCAGGCACCAGGTAGGCATCACAGCCTTTGGGACTCTCGCTCCTGGCCAAAAGGATTGATTTCCCGATTGTAAGATCCCTGATTACAATTACATTTCTCTTTCCTACCCCTGCACCGTGGTGCTGTGGATAGTTTGCTCATCCACACTGGGAGTAAGAATCTCAAACCTGTTAGACCAGCTGAAGGGCTGAGGCTCCTGCAGCGCTATCTCTACCTGCCTTGCTCATAGACATACCCTCCTGTCCCTAACCACTTGCCAAATTTGAAGTAGTTAATCAAAAGGTTGTGACTGCCTCCTGAAACACAGCGTCCAGGTAATTCTCCTCCTCTCTGATGTGTCACAGTGTCTGAAGCTCAGACTCCAGCTCATCAGCTCTGAGCCAGAACTCCTCAAGCAACCAATATCTGTAGCAGATGTGGTCATTATGAACCACAATGGGATCCATCAGCTCCCACACCATCCGGGTATGACACATCGCCTGACCAGGCATTTCTATTTTAATTACAAAGTTCTAATCTTGATTTTTAAAAATGTTATATTTGCCTTTTAGTTTATAGCCAGTGAATATTTCCCCTATTTACCTTCAATCTGAAAGTAACCTGTAATATGTAGTCAAACAAGTAGTACCAACCAATGACCTTACAGTTTACCGGTGATGTCCTTCTTTTGTGTTGGGCCCCTGACCCTGGGCTTCAATTTATTCTGTTAACTATGAGCCAGAAAAATACCTCACCCGTCTGAAGCAAATTTTTACAATGCCTCCAAATTCCCTGAACTATATACTCACTCATGCTGTGTCTCACACAAGATGGAGCCATACAACACAGAAACAGACCATTCAGTCCAACGGTCTATGCTGACCAAGTTTCCCAGAACGAACTAGTCCCATTTGCCTGCATTTGGTCGATATCCCTCTAAACCTTTCTTATCCATGTATTTGTCCAAATGTCTTTTAAATATTGCAACTGTACCCTTCTCGACCACTCCCTCTGGCAGCTCACTCTACATATGCACCACCCTCTCAGTGAAAAAGTTGTCCCTTAGGTCCCTTTTGACTCTTACCCCTCTCACTTTAAACCTATGTCCTCTAGTTTTGAACTCTCACACTCTGGGGAAAAGACCTTTGCTATTCACCTTATCTATGCCCCTCATGATTTTATAATACCAAAAGGTCACCCCTCAGCCTCCTGTTCTCCAGGGGATGAGGAGTCCCAGCTTATCCAGCCTCTCCTCATAACTCAAACTCTCTAGTCTCAGTAACATCATTGTAAATTTTTTTCGCACCTTTCCAGTTTAATAACATCTTTCCCAAACCTGGGCGTCCAGGACTGTACCCAATATTCCAAAAGTGGCTTCACCAATGTCCTGTACAGCTGCAACATGGTGTCCCAACTCCTATACTCAATGCTCTGACCAATGAAGGCAAGATCTGATCTTTCCTTGCTGACCATGTGAAGCTTACTCGTTTTTGTCCTCATCTAAGTGTTAAATGGTTTACCCTGTATCCTTAGACTTTGACTGATCTGGAACGTCTGGTCTTGGGAACATCTTTCCTGCATGTACTTTGTGTAGTTCTGTTGGAATTGTGTAGGTTTCTATGAAATCTCCCCCTCTTTCTTCAAGACTTCAGTGAATACAATCCTAACTGATCTACTTGGTATTCATACATTAGTCTTGCCATCTCAGGACTCAGTCTGGTAAATAGTAATTGCACTCCCTGTATGTGGCCAGACATCGTTCCTCAGGTAAGGTGACAAAAACTGCATACACTATTCCAGGCATGACCTTACCAATGCCCTGTATAATTGTAGCAAGCCATCCCTGCTCCTGTCTGATGTAAACCTCAGCTACACATCTCTTCCAACTTTGCAAACTAGCAACTACCTCCTATGTTGTGATGTTTGACATTGAAAACTCAGGACACAGCTCAGAACAGACAGCTTGCCTCCTGCTTCACTCATTGGGACCAGGAGGAGCTGGTAGATTAAATGGTGAAGAGGAGGACAGTGCTTTTTCATATCGACCACTACAAGGGGTCACACTGTCAGGCTCAACTGGCCTGGATCGAGTTCCGAGCCCAGATTGATGCTGTGTTGCAGGTAAATGAAAATGCACAGCAGTGTGGAAAGAATCTCAACGATTTTCTTCACTGCACACTCTGCTATCTCACACTGAGAGGGCCACTACTCAATCCAACTGTGCCTCTGCGCACCTTGCTATGTATTCTCATTGGTGAATAATGTCAGGACAGAGTCTCTTTAAGAGTGATACACTTTGGTGAACATGAATGTGCCATCAGCCAGGTCTGTGGGCTTGTTCAGACTGGTAGTGAGCTTTTTCAGACTGCACTGCTATAGAATAAAACCTCACTACTGACTTGCAGCGAACATCAAGTTTGTATGTTCTTTGGTTCTCACTGGAACCTGGTAACTATCTGTTACAGAATAAACTTGTTTTACCGTAGTTACTGGCCTATGATTCTCACAATTGTAGCCATCATATCCACTCATTTTCTCTTACTCATATCATCTTCCCAAGCGAGGGAACATTCTGCCCTCTGCTATTCCTACTGACTCACTTGGGAGACCTTTCCTGGTCATGCATCCCCACAAACTACTCTTTCGTCATAGCCTGTCCCTTCTTTTGTTTCATTGAAGGAAACCTGAGCCCATCACAGGCTGAGGTTGTAAAGGTTGGTGGTCAAGGGGAGGAAATACATCTCCTATCTCTTCGGAGATATTGTGTCAATAAAGGAGTGTGTCAGATCAAAGTCAGTCCTAGCTAGAGGGAAATCTGGCTCACATCAACCAGGACACAGGGATCCCAACTTTATTCAAATATGGAAACTAACTGAACAACACTAACATTTCTGAGGTAGTAAGAACTGCCGATGCTGGAGTCTGAGATAACGCAGCATGGAGCTGGAGGAACACAGAAGGCCAGGCAGCTTTTTTCCTGAAGAAGGGTCCTGACCTGAAACGTCAGCTTTCCTGCTCCTCTGATGCTGCCTGGCCTGCTGTGTTCCTCCAGCTCCATACTGTACTAAAATTTCTGACATGGCTTGGTGTTGAATTTTGATTTAGACTATTCCTGCGAAAAGCTTTGGGTCATTGCGTAGTTCAAGCCTCTATATAAATACAAGATGATGTTGTTGTTGTCTTTCCGAATTCTTTCTCCATTCAATAGCTGCAATTATTTGTATCATTATCACTTCTCTGGGAATTGCTTTGGGACATTTTCTACATTCGAAGTGTTACTGAAACGTAAATTAGTGTGTTGACATGGGCACTAATGCTGTGGAAATAAAAACGGTAACACTTATGATTTTATTCTTATTCATTCAGAACCCTCACTGAAAATGCCGGCATTTATTGCCCATCCCTAGTTGTCCCTGAAACAGTGTTGGTGAGCTGTCTTGACAGCGAGAGCAGTGGGAGCATAGTTGTCTCTGTTGTACAGCAAGGAAGGTCAAAGTTTAGGCGAGCAGTGATAGACAAGGACTCTATAGTCAGGGCTACAGATAGGTATTTCTGTGGCAGCAAGTGAGACTCCAGGAATGTGCACTGGAGACAACAAACACTGAAGATCACAATGGGTCAGACAGCATTCATGGAGAGAAGAAAGCTAACGTTTCGGGTCTAGATGACTCTTCAACAGAGTTCTGACGAAGACTCATCTCGACTCAAGTTAGCTTGTTTTCTCTCCATGGATGCTGCCTGACCAGCTGTGATCTCCAGAGTTTGTTGATTTCAGCACATGTTCCAGCGTTTGCAGTAATTTGCTCCTACTCCAGGATTATATGCGTTGCCTCCCTGGCGCCAGGGTCAAGGATGTTTCTGAGCAGACACAAGGCATTCTGAAAAGGGGAGGCTGAACAGCCAGAGGTCATGGTTCATATTGGCACAGGCAAGAAGAGTGATGCGGTACGAGAGTAAGGAATTTCGGGAGTCAGGTAGAAAGTTAAAATGCAGGGCATGTAGGGTTGTAATCTCCAGATTTCTCCCAGTGCCACATGCTAATGAGTCCAGAAATAGGAAGCTGGTTAGTTAAATACATGGTTAAGGAACTGGTTTAGGAGGGAGAATTTCAGATATCTGGGTCATTGGGATCTTTTCCAGGGCAGGAGGGAACTGCACAGGAAGGATAGATTGAATCTGAACCGGAGGGGCACCAATATCCCAGCAGGAGGTTTGCTCGTGCCATTCAGTTGAGTTTAAACTCACCTGGTAGGATTTGGGAACTGGAGCAGTAGATCAGCATATGGGCAGAAGGTAGAGATTAATAGGATGAATAAGCAGGGTCAGTTCAATCAATAAAGTGGGACTGTAAAAGTATATTGAGTAAGCCAAGAGAGAGAAATATTAAAAAATGCTGAAGGATCGAGTGTACAGCCAAAATCAGAGTTCTTTTTACAAATGCACAGAGTCTAAGGAAAAAAAAAATTAAACGTGCTGCAGACACAGACACAAATTGGAAACGATGATACAGTAGCCGTTACACAGACATGGCTGCAGGGTGGTCAGGGCTGGGAACTAAACAAATCAGGTTATAAACAACACATTACAGAGCTGGAGAAACACAACAGTTCAGGCAGCGTCAGAGGAGCAGGAAAGTTGACCTGCTGTGTTCCTCCAGGTCCACACACTGTGTTGATTCTGACTCCAGCATCTGCAGTTCTTGCTATCTCCATAAATCAGGTTATAAGATCCAAAGGAGAGATAGAGAAAAAGGCAGAGGGGTGGAGTAGCATTACTCACTAGAAAAAGAATCAATTATATGGTGAGGGAGGATGTAATGAGGTGAAAATACCTGTAGAGACCTTATGGGTGAAACTGAGGAACCAGAAAGGAGAAAAACGACAATAGGTGTCACATATGGACCACTTGGTAGCAGCTCAGAAATGCCAAATTGTATAAAAGCTGAAAATAGGTGATGATGTAGCAAAGACATGGTAGTATTAAGGAGAGATTTTAATCTTCACATAAACTGACAGAGACAGACAAACGCCTGCCAGGAGGCTATAAATTTCTCGAGTTTGTCCGGGATAGATTCCGATGGCAATACGTCTCAGGTATGACAAGGGGCCAAGCACTATTGGATCTAGTAATGAGTATTTGACAAATAGTGATCATAACATGATTGAGTTTCATGTAACATTTGTAAGAGACAAGCAAAGATCTGATATGAGAATTGTGGATTTAGTGGGATGAGGCAGTCACTGTCCACAGTAAATGGGAAGCTGAACTAAAAGGGAAAACAAGTAAAGAACAGCAGAGAGTGTTCAAAGAAACATTCAATGCCATTCAGAAAACATTGGCATCCATAAAAGGGAAAAGCTCTACCAAACAAAAAAAACCACTGACATCAACGGAGGTCGGGGATTATATAAAATTGAAAGAAAAAGTTTGTAAAAAAGCAAAGAATAGAACAAGTCCTACAGAATGGGAACAGGCTCCAGGGGCTGAATACTCTATTCCTGTTCCAACTTTCTTGAACTACAGTTGTCTATGTGGTGCGATGGTGTGGAGTCCAGAACAGGGTCTTGGTTCAGAGACAGTGAAGAAAAAGATAAATGCGGGGAAGGAAATATCCCAAGGTTTCTTACAAAAGTACAAAAATATCCTAATAAACCACCAGGGGTTAAATTATGAGGAGAGATTATATGAGTTTGGCCTGTTTTCTCTACATTTTTAAAGGTTAAGGGGATGATCTGATCAATGTCTTCAAGATATTAACAGGAAAAGACAGGATAGATAGAGATAAACTACTTCCATTGGTTGGGAATTCCAGAACTAGGGGCATAGTGTGAGAATCAGAGCCAGACCATTCAGGAGAGATGTTAGGAAGCACTTCTACACACACAGGTGGGAGAGGTTTGGAAATCTCTTCCACAAATGGCAGTGGATGCTGGATCAGTTGTTGATTTTAAACCTGAGATTTTTTTTTGAAACAAAGGTATTAAAAGATAAGAGCTAATGGCAGGTATTTTTGGTTAGGCCACAGATCAACTATGACCTCATTGAGTGGTGGAACAGACTCAAGGGACAGAATGAACCTACTCCTGTTCCTATGCTCCTGTAATCCGACAGCAACAAAATAAAGTTGATGATCTGAATGCCGGAAGCATACATGCATATAGAATAATAGAAGGGCATTTTACAAAACTGGGGACAAAAACAAAGCAGTTCTCCTGAACTTAGAGACTTTTAAGCGAGTCTTGGATCGGTACATGCAGGATAGCAAAATGTAGGGTATGCAGGGCAGTTTGATCTTAGTAGGATAATAGGCTGGCATAACATCGTGGGCCGAAGGTCCTGAACTGTGCTGTACTGTTCTATGTTCAAAGAGTATTGAACCCTGTGATGAGAATTCCAAAGTATTGGGTCTGCTGCCCGCTTCAAGCCTCACCCTGAAACATATGTCGTTGCAAACAAATGCGAGATATGAGAATTGGAAGAGTGCAAGCAAAGATGAAAATGTGGTTGGCCCCCATCAAACTACTTCCTTTCAAAGGAACCTGCGTGATTTGTATTTTTATGAGATCGCTTCGTGCATTTAATCTTCGCAAGGGCTCGGAATAACCGTCGGGTAAATATCCAAATGAACGTTCCATCCTTCATCCCCCTGGATTATTGAATGGATGCTCTAAGACATCAATCTTGAAATGCAGTCTACATCAGTCAAGCCTTTTTTGTGTTGAGTTTCACAGTAATGCAACACCATAAGACACTCATCCAGCCCATTGATTCCAATCTCCCCTGCCACTTCCATGCTCTTGGCCGTTGAGACACCTTTCAGTGGTGAGTCACAAGATTGAAACAAGATTTTGCCTCCAAAAATTAATATTCCACACAGCTGTAGGAACTAAACATGGTTTCAAAACAATCTGAATGGCTGTTTTCTTTAACCGAGATTGAAGATGTAACTAATTTGCATTCTGCAAGTCCCCAGGTGAAGTAACAAGAGGACAGCAAGATACAAAGTTTAATTTGGAGCACCTCGATTTGCAGCGACATGAGGCAAAGTCCGACTGCAGAAAGAGAAGGAGAGAGATGGACCGCTTTGCAGAACACCTTCAGTCCATGCTCATGACCCTGACCTTCCTGTAGCTGGTCATTTAACACAGCGTCCTGCTCGCATACCTGTCCTCTGCAGTGCTCCTGTGAATCACAGTGCAAAATAGAGGAACAACATCTCATCTTCAGACGAAGCAGTTTACAGCCTTCTGGATTTAATACTGAATTCAACACCCTCAGGTTGTGAACCCACTCTCATTCCTTCCCTTTCTTTTAGCTTTACTTGTTACACTCTCAGTCACCATGTCCTTTCTCCCCTCTCCCAACTCCAGTGGGACTGTCTGTTCTTTCCAGTCTGGCAGTTAGACACACCATTGTATCAGAGATAATAGGAACTGCAGATCCTGGAGAATCCAAGGTAACAAGGTGTGGAGCTGGATGAACACAGCAGGTCAAGCAGCGTCATAGGAGCAGGAGAGCTTGGCGTTTCGGGCCTAGATCCTGATGAAAGATCTAGGCCCGAAACGTCAAGCTCTTCTGCTTCTATGACGCTGCTTGGCCTGCTGTGTTCATTGAGCTCTACACCTTGTTATCTCAGACACACCATGGTTCTGCTATTCTCACATTTAGATCACTTAATCTGAACTATCAGCACCCTTTCTCTTTCAGCACTCTATCACCTCCTCCTCTTGTGTAAATGCTGCCCCCGCCACATTTCACAAGAGCAGATCTGATGAAGAGTCACCTAGACCTGAAACATTAGCTTGCTCTCTCTCCATGAATGTTGCCTGACCCACTGTGATTTACAGCATTTTTTTGTTTTCAGGACTGCACCGTTTGTCCTTTGGATGGGAGATGAAAGTGAAACTCTATTTGCTTATTTGGAAAGAACACGGTCCTGGAACAGAGAGTGTTATCAGACCAGACGTGCAAGGGCAACTTTATGCCATTCAGCCCCTTGAATCAAATCTTCCATTCAAAAAGGTCATGACTGATTGAATGTGGCCAATTTGTATTATTGTGAGGCTATTTAGTCAGCATCCCAGGTAATGTATTTTTTCCTTTAGTTATAAACAGGATGAGAGTGTCTCTGACCAGGCAACATTTATTACTCGTCCCTAATTGCCCAGATAGCAGTTATGAGTCAACCACATTGCTGTGGGTCTGGAGTCACATGTAGGCCAGACCAGGTAAGGATAGCAGTTTCCGTCCCTTAAGGACATTAGTGAACCAGATGGGTTTTTCCAACAATCGACAATGGATTCATGGTCATTGTTAGATTCTTAATTCCAGATATTTTATTGAATTCAAATTCCATGCCATGGTGGGATTCGAACCTGGGTCCCCAGAACTTCAGGATGGAAAAGCTCAGCAGGTCTGGCAGCATCTGTGAAGGAGAAAACAGGGCTAACATTTCGGGTCTGGTGATCCTTCCTCAGAACTCAGAATCCTACCCCACCACCTCATCAGCAGCATATTCACAGGGATTAACTTCACAAGGGAAGAAGAAAATAACTATCGACTTCTGTTTCTGGATGTTAAAGTTGAGTGTGACCAATGGGGAGTTCCAAACCTTGCTATGCAGAAAAGCAACCCATACTGATTAAATCCTCAACTTCCACACCAACCACTCCAAATTCCACAAACAAAGCTATGTTAGGACACTATTTAACCAGGTAAGGACTCTGCACCATTCTGGAACTACGCAGGAAAGAGGAAGAACACCTATACAAAATCCTTACGATAAACAAATATCCCTGTAACTTCATCCAAAGATGCCTACATAACAGACAACAACAGGAGGACACAGTACAACCAAACACACTGGCCGCACTGCCCTACATCAGGAACATATCAGAACTGACAGCAAGACTCCTAAGACCATTAGGAATCATCCTCACTGTCCATGGGTATAGTGCCAGAAGATTGGAGGGAGGCAAACGTCATTCCCTTGTTCAAAAAAGGGAATAAGGATAATTCCGGAAATTACAGGTCAGTTAGTCTTACTTCAGTGGTGGGCAAATTATTGGAAAGGGCTCTCAGAGATAGGATTTATGATCACTTGGGAAGGTACAGTTTGATTCGTGACAGGCAGCATGGATTTGTGAGGGGTAGATCATGCCTCACAAACCTTATTGAATTCTTTGAAGAGGTGACCAGACACGTGGATGAAGGTAGAGCAGTGGATGTGTTATACATGGATTTAAGTAAGGCGTTTGAAAAGGTTCTCCATGGTAGACTCATGCAGAAGATAAGGAGGCATGGGATGGGGGGAAATATGGCAGATTGGATTCAGAATTGGCTGACCCTTAGAAGACAAATGGTGGTAGTGGAAGGAAAATATTCAACATGGTGCTCAGTTACGAGTGGTGTACCACAAGGACCTGTTCTGGGTCCTCTTCTATTTGTGATCTTTGTAAATGATTTGGATGAAGGAGTGGAAGGGTGGATTAGCAAGTTCACGGACGATACGATGGTGGGTTGAGTTGTGGACAGTGCGGAGGGCTGTTCTAGGTTACAAAGGGACATTGATAAGATGCAGAGCTGTGCTGAGAAGTGGCAGATGGAGTTTAACCCTGAAAAGTGTGAGGTGATTCATTTTGGAAGGACAAACTTGAATGAAGAATACAGGGTTAACGGAAAGATTCTTGGCAGTGTGGAGGAGCAGAGGGATCTTGGGGTTCATATTCACAGTTCCCTGAAAGCTGCCACCCAGGTGGATAGAGTTGTTAAGAAGGCATATGGTGTGTTAGCTTTCATTAATACAGGGATTGAGTTCAAGAGCCGTGAAGTTATGCTCCAGCTATACAAAAGCCTGGTTCGGCCACATCTAGAGTATTGTGTCCAGTTCTGGTTGCTTCATTACAGGAAAGAATTGGAAACATTGGAAAAGGTGCAGAGGAGATTTACCAGGATTTTGCCTGGAAAGGAGGGAAGGTCTTATGAGGAAAGGTTTAGAGCGCTAGGGCTTTCCTCTTTCGAATGACGAAGGACGAGAGGTGACTTGATAGAGGTGTACAAAATGATCAGAGGTATAGGTAGAGTGGACAGCCAGAGACTTTCTACTAGGGTGGAGGTAGCTATTACGAGGAGGCATAGTTTTAAAGTGAGTGGAGGTAGATATAGGGGAGACGTCAGCATTAGGTTCTTTACTCAGAGAGTGGTTGGGGCGTGGAATGCATTGCGGGAGAGGGTAGTGGAGTCGGCCTCGTTGGGCGTATTTAAGCAGCTATTAAATAGGCATATGGATGATAGCATAAGGTAGCGGTTAGATAGACCTTAGCTTTATGTTAAAAGTTCGGCACATCATGGGCCGAAGGGCCTGTACAGTGCTGTACCGTTCTATGTTCTATGGTGGCCCACAAGTCCACAGCCACTCTGCGACAAACACTTAAAAGGATTAAAGACCCCATTCTCACAACATGCAGAATGAACTTAGTTTACAAAATACCATGCAATGACTGCCACAAGCATTACATCGGACAGACAGGAAGGAAACTAGCCATCAGAATACACAAACGTCAGATCGCAGCAAAATGGCATGATAAACTCTCCTTAATATCTGTGCACACGGACAATGAAGACCATCAGTTTAACTGGGACAAGGTAACCATAGTCGCCCAAGCCAAACATAGACACGCACGGGAATTCCTAGAGGCTTGGTTCTCAACCCATAATGCAATCAACAAACATATAGAATGGGACCTCATATGCAAACCCATACAGATCAACACCGGAAATGATACTATTCCCCATAATGGACCAGAAAGTATAAATTCCAAGCGGAGTAGAATAACACTGCTTCATCGAAGGATCCACCTAGCATGGTGACGAAACGTCTGAACAAGAACAAGCCAGCTCGGCGAACAAGTCAACAATCTCATCCACAACCCGAGCTACAGATCTTTGCCAAAATTTTAAAAGGTTTACTTGGATTTTAGTAAAACCTTTGACCATGTTCCATGTGGTAGACTAATTAGTAAAGTTAAACCACATGGAATTCAGGGTGAGCTTGCCAATTGGGAAAAAACATTGGCTTGAAGGTAGGAGGCAGAGAGTGGTGGTAGAGGGTTGTTTTTGAGACTGGAGGCCTATGACTAGTAGTGTTCCACAAGGATCAGTGCTAGATCCAGTCTCGTTTGTCATTTATATAAGTGATTTGGATGAGAATATAGAAGGCATGGTTAGTAAGTTTGCAGATGACACAAAAATTGGTGGCACAGTAGAGGGTGAAGAAGGTTTTCTGAGACTAAAATGAGATCTTGGCCAAATAGGTTAGTGGTCTGAGGAGTGGCAGATGGAGATTAATTTGGATAAATGCTGGGTATTGCATTTTCGTAAAAAAAACCAGGGGTACGACTTATTCAACTAAAAGTAGGGCCCTGTGTAGTGTTGCAGAACAGGAAGTGACCTAGGAGTTCAGGTACATAATGTTTTGAAGTTTGTGTCACATGTAGATGGGGTGGTTAAGAAAGCATTTAGCACACTTGCCTTCATTGCTCAGACCTTTGAGTACAGGAGTTTGGATATCATGTTAAGGTTATGGAGGATGCTGGTGAGGCCTCTTCTGGAGTATTGTGTCCAGTTCTGGTCGCCCCATTATCGGAAGGATATTATCAAGCTGCAGAGGGTTCAGAAGAGATTTACCAGGATGTTGTCGGGAATGGAAGATTTGAGTTCTGGGGAGAGGCTGGATTGGCTGGGATGTTTCTTGGGGAGCACAGGAGATTGACCTTTTGGAGGTTTATAGAATAATGAAGGGTATAGATAAGGTGAATGGCAGGTGTTCTTTCCCTATTGTGGGAGATTTCACAACTAGGGGATATGTTTTAAAGGTAAGAAGAGAAAGATTTTAAAACAGCATGAGGGGCAACGTTTTTACACAGAGAGTGGTTTGTGTGTGGAATGAACTTCCAGAGGAAGTGGTGGGTAGAGGTACAGTTACAACATTTGAAACACATCTGGGTGAGTACATGAAGAGAAATGTTTGAAGGGATGTGGGCCAGGAGCAGGCAGGTGGGATTAGTTCAGTTTGGGATTATGGTTAGCGTGGGTCTGTTATCGTGATGTATGACTCTATGACTCTACCTGGTCCTTATCATGGTTAGAACACTAAAATGAATGCAAACTTATGCAACCTTATTACTTGCCTCTCAGCCCTTAATAACAGCACTATCATTCCGCTGTACCTATGCTGTACCTGTTCCAAGGCCAATAAATTTTTTTAATGCTTTGGAATTGATTGTGGGGAAATTCCATGACATTATTCCACAGAAGATCAAAGGAATTCATACAATGCCTTGACAAATATTTATTCCTCATCCAAAATCACTAAAGCAGATGATCTGGTTGTTATCTCCTTGCCGATGAGGGTGTTTGCTGCGCAGAGATAGACTGCCTGTTCCCCTTTCCATTACAGCAAAGCTTTACTCTGTGCTTTATTGGATGTTGGGTGCTTTGGGATGACACAAAAGGTGCAAAATAAATTCCTTGTCACCATGAAACAACTAATCTCATTTACAAATTAAAACGGGTTAAAGCGTTTGAGAATAAAACTGCAGTGTGGAATTTCACACAGAATAGGTAACACTTTGTTTACGAAAGCACACAAGGCCCAAGGTGGTTCCTTTCTGTATCTCAAAAATTAATTTGTTTTCCACAACCTATTTATCAATGTGCAGTCGTGACACTTTACGGAGTTATTCTTTTCTGTGGTTGTCAATTGGCAGGACATTAGTTTAGTTCACAATTGCACACTCAAGAGGATTACCTTAAACAGGCTGCTTATTATTTAATAAGTTTCAATTAAAAACTGCGGTCATAACAAGTATTAAAAACTGTAGATAGAATTTCGTTCATTATTTTCCATTATTCAGGGACTGTCCTTGCAAATATTCCCAGCAATTCTCTTCTTTGTGCTGCAATCCCAGATGCAGATGTGCCCAGAGCAGATATCTTGGGTAGGCAAGTCCTCTGCAAAGCTAGAGGAGAGACGCTTCCATCTGTCAAACGCTCAGGTATTGGGTGCTGTGTGCAGTGAAATCACATACCCACACATGACGGCTTGTATTTCCAAGTGTAGGTGCTCATGCTTTGGTCAACACCTCCCTCAAACTCTAATGATGCCCGGGAATTTGGCAGTTAAGCTGGGAATGCCTTATCCATGTTGGGGGTCCAAAAACTGGGATCTGGCACTTGTCCGTTGTTACAGATGGAGATTTGAAAAGGGTCCCTGAAGTCTCTGTTGGAAAATCAGGAAACCGAGGACTGGAGAATGTTTGGGCACAAAGCCAGTAGATGTCGGCAGTCAAAAAAATGGAGGCACAATTCCCGCACTGAGTGAGAAAAAAAATGTTCAGACATACCTCAGCGCTGAGCAACACTGATTCCAACATGATCACTGCTGCTGTTACTCCCCAGATCTATACCAGCCCATCATATTCCACACCTACCTCGAGATAAAGGAAGATGTTTATCACTTTTACAAGCTCATTGGTGCTTCTCACTCTGGGCAGGCAACAAACCAGATCCCTTAAACTCATTGTGCAAAGCCTGAATCATCAATGGATATCAAAAGAACCAGGCAGCATAGATGGACACCATAGATGGATTGTGGTCTGTGCAGGCTCTTTGAAAGATCTGTCTAATCAGTAGCTATCCTCCAATAGAAACTGGCCTGAATGTAAATCAAAAAATAACCTTTGGTTTGTAAATCTGTAAACAAAACATTGTTGTAATATTTCAGCAAAATTTTCAAAGGAAAGGACCGACTACATCAAAACCAACACAATTTGCCCCAATGCAAGACTGATCATTTAACACATCTACAACTGAGAGGATAAAAGGTCTGGATTGTCTTGTTAACATCAAACAACAACACCTTTAATGTATCAGAGATAAAAGAGATAAAAGGTACTGCAGATGCTGGAGAATCCGAGATAACAAGGCGTGGGGCTGGATGAATACAGCAGGCCAAGCAGCATCATA
>JAHRHZ010000250.1:2968152-2998696 GCA_024137785.1 Ginglymostoma cirratum
GCAATATATTTATAAAAATGTATTTTTGTAATAATCTCCATGTAAATTACGTCAATTGAGCTGGTTTTCAAGAGGAGAAAATGAAAAGATAGAGATGTGGTGGAAATTGTTGCTCACATGAAAAGTCAAAGGCGTGCAAAAACAGAAATTATGTTTTGTTCCACTGCTATTTTTTTAGTCTCCTCTCATTTGCTTGCAACAAATTGATTAGAAAGGGAAGAATCTCAATAGTTTTAAGGAAAGGTAAAAGAAAGACATGACTCAGTGTCAGAAAAATGCAGTGGTTTCCAAGCCAGCACCCACGTATAAGAAGTGGAAAAAAAACCCAATAAACGACACGTGCCATCCAGCTCTTGCTTTTATCAATCAAGGCATAGTTTACGAAAGCAGGGAGGTCATGTTGGAAGTGTATAGAACTTTGGTGAGATCACAGCCGGAGTACTGTGTGCAATTCTAGTCACCACATTACAGGAAGGATTTAACTGGGCCAGAGGGGGTGCAGAACAGATTCACCGGGATGCTGCCTGGAATGGACCATTTAATTTATGAGGAAAGATTGAGTTGTTTTCATTTGAGCAGAGAAGACTGAGGGGCAATCTGATTGATGCGTATAAGATTATGAGGAACATGGACAAGGTGGATAAGGTCAGTCACAAGGTGACATAGGTTCAAGGTGAAGGATACGACAGTTAGGGGTGATGTGAGAAAAAAATGTTTTTCACCCAGAGGTGGTGATGGACTGGAATGCGCTGCCTGGGAGGGTGGTAGACACACATTGCCTCACATCCTTTAAAAAGTACTTGGAGGGATATGGGCCAAATACAGACAAATGGAACTAATTCATTGTAGGAAACCTGGTTGGCATGGATGAGTCAGGCTGTTGCTGTGTTGTATACCTTTATGACTCTATGAGTACTTGGTAAGTCACACCATTCAAAGCAATGGTCCAAGTTCTGATAAATGGGACTAGCACTCCACCAACCTCCGGATCCAACGCATCATCCTCGGACATTACACCATCTGCAATCCGACCCCACCACCAAAGACATTTTTCCCTCCGCACCCCTGTCTGCTTTCTGGAGGGACCACTCTCTCCGTGGCTCCCTTGTCCGCTCCACACTCCCCTCCAGCCCCACCACACCCAGCACTTTTCCCTGTAACCATAGGAAGTGCTACATCTGCCCCCACACCTCCTCCCTCACCCCAATTCCAGGCCCCAAGAAGACTTTTCACATCAGGCAGATGTTCACCTGCACATCTGCCAATGTGGTATACTGCATCCGCTGTACCTGTTGTGGCCTCCTCTACCTTGGGGAAACCAAGCGGAGGCTTGGGGACCGCTTTACAGAACACCTGCGCTCAGTTCACAACAAACAACTGCACCTCCCAGTCGCGAACCATTTCAACTCCCCCTCCCATTCCTCAGATGACATGTCCATCCTGGGCCTCCTGCAATGCCACAGTGATGCCACCCGAAGGCTGCGGGAACAGCAAATCATATTCAGCCTGGGAACCCTGCAGCCCAATGGTATCAGTGTGGATTTCACAAGCTTCAAAATCTCCCCTCCCCCAACCACATCCCAAAACCAGCCCAGCTCATCCCCGCCTCCCTAACCTGTTCTTCCTCTCATCTATCCCCTCCTCCCACCTCAAGCCCCACCCCCATCTCCTATCTACTAACCTCATCCCGCCCCCTTGACCTGTCTGTCCTCCCTGGACTGACCTATCTCCTCCCTACCTCCCCACCTACATTCACCTTTACGGGCTCCATCCCCGCCTCTTTGACTTGTCTGTCTCCTCTCCACCTATCCTCTCCTCTATCCATCTTCTATCCGCCTCCCCCTCTCTCCCTATTTATTTCAGAACCCTCTTCCCCTCCCCCATTTCTGATGAAGGGTTTAGGCCCGAAACGTCAAGTTTTCCTGCTCCTATGATGCTGCTTGGCCTGCTGTGTTCATCCAGCTCCACACCTTGTTATCTTAGGTCGAAGGTCAGGTGTTTTTCACGTATCAGTGCAAATTCGATGGGCTGAAGGCATCTTCTGCACTGTATGACTCTATGATTCTATGAACTCACCATGTACACATCAAAATGGAGCTCCAGGAAAACCGGTATGTTCATTTTCAAGAATAACCATGTTCTTTTCTTGGTCTTTCCCTCTAATTGGCATGCAGCCAGCATGTTCCTAGTACTCATACTGCATACAGTTTTCAGGGCTCACATACATATACTTCCAAGTACTCAGACACATGTAGTTCCCAGGATTCATGCACAATTCCCATACAAGGCCATAGATATGTGATTCCTCGTACAAACACACACGGGCATCTGGATGATATTAATGACGTTTTCAAAGTCAACTTGATAAGTTACTGCCAGCCTTCCTATCGATTGGACATGCTGCAATCTCAATCAACCCGTGTGATGACCAACATCAAAGGGAATTCCCTATTAACTCTGACGACAGTTTCTTTATTCGCTACTGAGGGTCTTGCTGGCCAGGCAGCATTTATTGCCGAGAGTCACATGTAGGCCAGACCAGGTAAGGATGGCAGTTTCCTATCCTAAAGGAATGACTTTAGTGAACCAAATGGGCTTTTCCCAACAATCAACACAGGATTCATGGTAACAAGCGTGGGGCTGGATGAACACAGCAGGTCAAGCAGCATCATAGGAGCAGGAAAACTTGACGTTTCGGGCCTAAACCCTTCATCCCAAAACATCAAGTTTTCCTGCTCCTATGATGCTGCTTGGCCTGCTGTGTTCATCCAGCCCCATGCTTGTTATCTCGGATTCTCCAGCACCTTTTATCTCTGATACAGGATTCATGGTCACCATTTGACGTTTAATTCCAGGTATTTATTGAATTCAAATTGCACCATCTGCCATGATGGGATTCAAAAACGGGTCCCCGGAACATTATCTGGTTCTCTGGATTAACAATCCAGCAATAATGCCACTAGGCCACCTGTTTCTGATCAAGGAAGCAACTTATTTAATAGTCAACATTCACTTCTCAGTAGTAATCAAGTTAATTACCAAAGTGCAAATAAGCAATGTTTTTGTCAGTGAAGGGGTTTGGTTAAGATATAATGAAGTAATTTCCCATTACTGTGATAGTTTGTATGTATAAATAAATGGATCCCAAAAGATCGATTTGAGAAAGAAAGATGGTGTCTGTAGAGACAAATAAGAAAGAAAGAACTTCTGTTTATGTTGTGACTTATCATGTCCCTCAAGACATCACAAAGTGCTTTACAGACATTTAATTAATTTAAAGTACTGATGTTTCGTAGAAAATGCAGAAGGAATTTTTCACACAGCAAGGCCCCACAATCAACAATAAGATGAATGATCCATTAATCCAATTGTTTGGATGTAAGATGAAAGATAAAATTGGCAAAAGAATTTCGAGCTAAGCAATCATGATTATTCAGATTGTTTCTCCGAGATCCAGTCCAGGATAAGTCAAAATTTCCAATTCAATATTGTAATGTTATTACATTTAAAGACGTGTTATTGTACACAAACATAGAAGGTAGGACCAGGAACAGGTCATTTGATCCCTTGAGTCTGCTCTACCATTGAATATGATCATGGCTGATCATCAAGTTCAATGCTTTAAGCCCACCCTCCTCCGATATCCCTTGATCCCTTTAGCCACAAGAACTATATCTACCTCTTCCTTGAAAACTCAATGTTTTGGCCTTAACCACTTTCACTGGTAGTAAATCCCACAGACTCTCCCATTCTCTAGGTACAACAAAACCTCCTCACCTCAGTCCTTATCCTTATCCTTAAAGTATCAACCTTTGTTCTGGACCCCCTACCATTGGGAACATCCTTCCTGCAGTGAAGCTATTTAGTCCTGTTAGAATTTTATCGGTTTCCACCATAACCCCTCTCATTATTCTAAATTTCATTGAATATAATTCAAATTTTTTTAATGTCCCCTCATTTGTCAGTCCTGCCATCCCAGGAGTCAATTTGGTAAACCTTCATTTCATTCCGTCGACAGAAAGAACAGCTTTCCCCAGGCATGGAGACCAAAACTGTACAATTGCAACTGTGGTCTCACCAATGCCCTGTTTAATTGCAACATTATCAGTTCCCAGCCTCGAGTCTGTTCCCTAGTAACTGACCCTACCCCTCTCCCTGGGAACAGCTAACACTGAAGTCACCAAGCATGATATGACACTCATTCCTGTGATGAGTATTTGATTCCATCCTTGCATGGTCACAAAGGAGGCAATGGCCTCGTGCTATTATCTCTGAACTGTTAATCCAGGTTCGCAGGTAATGTTCTGGGGACCTGGGTTTGAATCCCATCCTAGCAGATGGTGAAATTTGAATTCAAGCAATATCTGGAATTAAGAGTTTAATGACGACCATGAGTCCTGTGTTGACTGTTGGAAAAACCCATCTGGTTCACTAATATCCTTTAGGGAAGGAAACTGCCCTCCTTCACCCTCCACCCACATATCAACGAATACCGCTCATGCTTGGATATTGAGCAGTTTTTACGCCGCCTCCGCCTCCACGCTTACTTCTCCAACCGCGAAACTAACCCTCCCTCTACTGACCCCTTCTCCCGCCTCCAACACAAGCCCTCCTCCTGGACACCACCCCAAGGCCTCATACCCTCCCTCGACCTCTTCATCTCCAACTGCCGTCAAGACATCAATCGCCTCAACCTCTCTACCCCTCTCAAACACTCCAACCTTTCCTCCGCAGAACGTGCAGCCCTCTGCTCCCTCCGCTCCAATCCCAACCTCACCATAAAACCCGCGGAAAAGGGAGGGGCAGTCGTAGTATGGCGCACTGACCTCTACATTGCTGAGGCCAGGCGCCAACTCTTTGACACCTCCTCCTACCGCCCCCTGGATCATGACCCCACCCCCAAGCACCAAACCATCATCTCCCAAACCATTCACAACCTCATCACCTCAGGTGACCTCCCACCCACCGCCTCCAACCTCATTGTTCCCCAACCCCGCACCGCCCACTTCTATCTCCTCCCCAAAATCCACAAACCTGAATGCCCTGGTCGACCCACTGTCTCCGACTGCTCCTGCCCCACCGAACTCATCTCCACCTACCTAGACTCCATTTTCACCCCCTCGGTCCAGGAACTCCCGACCTACGTCCGTGACACCACCCACGCCCTCCACCTCCTCCAGAACTTCCAATTCCCCGGTCCCCAACACCTCATTTTTACTATGGACGTCCAGTCCCTATACACCTGTATTCCACATGCTGATGGCCTAAAGGCCCTCCGCTTCTTCCTGTCCCGCAGAACGGACCAATCCCCCTCCACCAACACCCTCATCCGCTTAGCCGAACTCGTCCTCACCCTCAACAACTTTTCTTTCAATTCCTCCCACTTCCTACAGACAAAGGGGGTGCCCACGGGTACCCGCGTGGGCCCAAGCTATGCCTGCCTCTTTGTAGGTTACGTGGAACAATCCCTCTTCCGTACTTGCACTGGCCCTAAACCCCACCTCTTCCTCCGTTACATTGATGACTGCATCGGCGCCGCCTCGTGCTCCCACGAGGAGCTGGAACAGTTCATCCACTTCACCAACACCTTCCACCCCAACCTGAAGTTCACCTGGACCATCTCCAACACTTCTCTCTCCTTCCTGGACCTCTCTGTCTCCATCTCGGGCAACCACCGAGAAACCGATGTCCATTTCAGGCCCACTGACACCCACAGCTACCTGGATTACACCTCCTCCCACCCACCTTCCTGCAAAAATGCCATCCCCTATTCCCAATTCCTTCGCCTCCGCCGCATCTGCTCCCAGGATGAGACATTCCACTCCCGTACATCTCAAATGTCCTCATTCTTCAAGGACCGCAACTTCCCCCCCACAGTGGTCGAGAACGCCCTCGACCGTGTCTCCCGCATTTCCCGGAACACATCCCTCACGTCCCGTCCCCGCAACAATAACCAAAAAAGAATCCCCCTCGTCCTCACATACCACCCCACCAACCTCCGGATCCAACGCATCATCCTCCGACACTTCCGCCATCTGCAATCAGACGCCACCACCAAAGACATCTTTCCCTCCCCACCCTTATCTGCCTTCCAGAGGAACCACTCCCTCCCCGACTTCCTTATCCGCTCCACACTCCCCTCCAGCCCCACCACTCCCGGCACTTTTCCTTGTAACCGCAGGAAGTGCTACACCTGCCCCCACACCTCCTCCCTCACCCCAATCCCAGCCCCCAAGAAGACTTTCCACATCAGGCAGAGGTTCACCTGCACATCTGCCAATGTGGTACACTGCATCCGCTGTACCCGTTGTGGCTTCCTCTACATCGGGGAAACCAAGCGGAGGCTTGGGGACCGCTTTGCAGAACACCTGCGCTCAGTTCGCAACAAACAACTGCACCTCCCAGTCGCAAACCATTTCAACTCCCCCTCCCATTCCTCAGATGACATGTCCATCCTGGGCCTCCTGCAATGCCACAGTGATGCCACCCGAAGTCTGCAGGAACAGCAAATCATATTCAGCCTGGGAACCCTGCAGCCCGATGGCATCAATGTGGATTTCACAAGCTTCAAAATCTCCCCTCCCCCAACCGCATCCCAAAACCAGCCCAGCTCATCTCCACCTCCCTAACCTGCTTTTCCTCTCACCTCAAGCCACACCCCATCTCCTATCTACTAACATCATCCCGCCCCCTTGACCTGTCCGTCCTCCCTGGACTGACCTATCTCCTCCCTACCCCGCTACCTACACTCACCTTTACTGGCTCCATCCCCGCCTCTTCGACTTGTCTGCCTCCTCTCCACCTATCCTCTCCTCTATCCATCCTCTATCCGCCTCCCCCTCTCTCCCTATTTATTTCAGAACCCTCTTCCCCTCCCCCATTTCTGATGAAGGGTCTCGGCCCGAAACGTCAAGCTTTCCTGCTCCTATGATGCTGCTTGGCCTGCTGTGTTCATCCAGCCCCATGCTTGTTATCTCGGATTCTCCAGCATCTGCAGTACCTTTTATCTTTGCCATCCTTACCTGATCTGATCTACATGTGACGCCAGACCAACAGAAATGTGTTTGACTTGTTATGGAGCAGACTAGATCCACTCAAAACATTTTAAGAAGGTAGCCTAGACCCGAACTTTTTCTTATTTTAAATGTAGATGTGAAGTGCTTAACTGTTGGAAAACTTAACCGAGTAATAGGTACTGTATCAATTATTCGGTTAAGTTTTCCAATAGTTAGGTTATTCCAACTTCCTCTTTCTTTTCTTTGTATTTTAACTATCGAGTTTAAATAAATTGTGCTCTGTTTAATGTTGATAGGTTGAGTAGTCACATCGCATCTGGAACATACACTTCACATCTATCTTTAAAAAGGAAAAGTCAGATACAGATTTTTACATGTCGTTCTCCAATCCAGGAGGAAACAGTATCAAGAGAGATTTCAGAGAAAGTAGCAGCAAGGAATCATTCACTGAATCTCCAACTGTTCTGGGGCCCAAACAACTTCTGATTGCTGCAGGTAAAAAAAAAACTAGAAAGCCTTGTCTGTGAGAGCTGGCCACTCCCCTTCCACTGTTACAACTATTTTAAAAAACCCAAAGGCCTCCTAAGTTATTTACCTAAGCCGCATCCAGTCGCTAGCTCATAACCTCTGCCTTTACCAGCTCTCTTCAAAAAAAAACCCAGGACAAAGTAACTTTTTTAAAGTGACAGCATCATCACAGACTCTAAACTGCCTTCAGGGATGGGTAATAAATGCTGGCCTAGCCAGTAATGCCCTCACCCTGTGAATGAGTAAAGAAAAACAAAGGGCTAGAGTTATGATTGGCCTTAACTGTTTTTCCCACCTGCACAATATCAACGACTTTGTCCGTGTCTCAGTTCATCAGCTGCTAAGACCATTATCCGTATGACATGTCCGATGCACACGTTGCTGGTTTCCAACATTCTAACCCTCTGCAAACCTATGGCTATCTGAAACTCTACTAGCTGTGTCAGAAGGGCTCAGTTAGCTTTAGCAAGGTCTGTTAGTTCAGCTGTTTGGTGATGCAGAGTGATACAAACTGCATGGATTGAATTCCTGTTGCTGGTTCAGATAACCACACAGGTCTAGCCTTCTAACCTTTGCCCCTTGCCTGATGTGTGGTAACCCTCAAGTTAAACTACTACAAGTCATCTCTCTGAGAAGAGGGTGAGACAACAGTGATCTTATTTTGAAACTGCCGCAAATACCATTTTCCCCTCTCCTGTCTGACCTTCATGGGAACCCAGTCATGCAATGTCAAAATTGTTAAATTCCTATCCTTGTTTTCAAATCTTTCTCCTATGTCCTCCTCATTATCTCTGCATGAGTTTCCTCAGTAGCCTTTGAGAAGGGGATGGTGAGCTGCCTTCGTGAACTGCTGCAGGCTGAGAGTAAACCCACAATGTCGTTAGGGAGGGAATGCCAGGATTTTGATCCAGTGAAAGTGAAGGAATGACGATATGTTTCCAAGTCAGGATAATGAATGGCTCGGAAGGGAACTTGCAGGTGCTGGTGTTCCTATGTGTCTGCTGCCTTTGTCCTTCTACATGTGGAGAAGATTCTTAAGGACAGCATTTATTCACATTTGGCAAAATATGGACTTATTAGCGATAGGCAGTATGGCTTTGTATGGGAAAGGTCATGTCCCACAAACTTCATTGAGCTTTTTTGAGGAAATGACAAGGATGATTGATGAGAGGCATGGATGGAATAGATAGTCAGAGTCTTTCTATCAGGGTAAAAATGCAAGTGAACAATAACATTTGGAAGGTGCTGTCTCAGGAGCCTTAGTGAACTTCTGCAGTGCATCTTGTAGGTAGTACACACTGTTGTTACTGAGCACTGGTGATGGAGGAAGTGGATGTTTGTGGATGTGAACAAAGAATAAAGAACAGTATTGATAGACACAGGACAATGATGCCTTTCAAAACTAAGAACCTTTTGCCTCATTACGGTCTGTATCCCTCTATTCCCTGCCTATTCACATATCTATCAAGATGCCTCTTAAATGTCACTATTGTATCTGTTTCCACTACTTCTTGTGGTAGCACATTCCCGGCACCTGTCTCTCACATTTCCTTTAAACTTTCCCCCTTTAACCTTAAACCTATGTCGCTTCGTAACTGATATTTCTATCCTGGGAAAAAGGCTCTGACAATCTCATCCATGCATCTCATCAGTCATCTTTGTCATCTCCTCAAAAAACTCAATCAAGTTTGTGAGAACCAACCCTACCCGCACAAAGCCAGGCTACTTATCTCTGATAAGTCCATAATTTTCCAAATGTGAATAAATCCTGCCCTAAGAATCTTCTCCAATAATTTCCCTACCGCTGACATAAGGCTCACTGACCTAGCATTTCCTGGATTATACCTGTTGCCCTTCATAAACAAAGGCATAACGTTGACTGTTCTCCAGTCCTTTGGGACATCTCCTGTGACAATAAAGGATACAAAGATTTCAGACAAGACCTGGCAATTTCCTCCCTCACCTCTCTCAGCATCCTGCAATAGGTCCCATCAGGCCCTGGGGACTTGCCTGCCTTAATCTTTTTCAAAATATCCAAAACATTTTCCTTTTTTATATTGACATGCCCTGGAATAGCAACAGAACCTTCCCTAGCTCACCTTCCAACACGTCCTTCCCCCTTGCGATTACCATGTAAAGCATTTGTTAAGGACCTCAAGCACTTCCTCCAGCTCGAAGCATAATTTCCCTCCTTTGTCTTTGTGTGGACTTACCCTTTCCTGGGTGAGCCTCTTCCTCCTTACATATGTATAAAATGCCTTTGCATTTTCCTTAATCCTATTTGCCAAAAACATTTCATGGCCCCTTTTAGCCCTCCTAATTCCTTGTTCGAATTCTTTCCTGTTAGCTTTGTATTCTTTGAGAGTGCTGCCTGTCTTCAGTTTCTTAAACCTTATGTATCCTTTCTCTTTTTGACTAAGCTCACACTTTCTCTTGTCTTCCAAGGTTCCAGAATCTTGCCATCTTTATCCTCCAGTTTCAAAGGAACATCCTTGTCCTCAACTGTAATCAACTGGCCTTTAAAAGATTTACCGTCAAACAGTCACAGCCAATCTGCATTCCCCAATTACTACCTAATATTGTGGTAACTAGCCTTTCTCAAATTTAGCACTTTCATCTGAGAACTGCTCTTATTCTTTTCCACAAGTGACTTAAAAGTTACACAGTTACACAGTTATGGTCACTGTTCCAGAAATTCTCCCCTCACTGAAACTTTGATCGCCCGGCTGGGCTTATACCCCAAAACTGGATCTCATATGGTCCTTCCCTAGTTGGACTATTTGCATATGGATTCAAAAAATCCTCCTGGACACAACTAACAAATATCCCTGCCGATCCTTGCCCCTGTCACTAAGCTAGTCCCAGTTAACGAAGGGGATGCTAAAATCACCCACCACAACAACTCTGTTGTTTTTACACTTTTCCATAATCTGTCCACATCTTTGTTCCTCTATCTCCCACTGGTTGTTGGGAGGCCTGTAGTGCAATTCCATTAGAGGGATTGTGTCCTTCCTATTCCTCACCTCTACCCATATCGCCTCATTAATGATGGGATAGACAGATTTTTAATCAGGAAGGGAATCAAGGGCTGTGGGGGAAAAGCAGGAAGATGGAGTTGAAGGTGTTCAGATCAGCCATGGCCTCAGTGAATGGTGGAGCAGCTCGATGGGCTGAACGGCCTACTTCTATTCTTACATCTTATGGTCTTGCTCATCGAATTCATCAAAGATCCTCAGACAGCTCCATCTAACAGGACAAGGGCAGCAGATGCACAGGAACACCAGCCCCTGCAAGTTCCCCTTCAAGCCACTCACTGTCCTGACTTGGAAATATATCGCCGTTCCTTCACTGTTGTTGGGTCAAAATCCTGGAATTCAATCCCTAAGGGCATTGTGGGTGAACTTACAGCTCCTGGACTGCAGCGGTTCAAGAAGGCAGCTCACCTTCTCAGGGGAACTAGGGATGGGCAAGAAATGCTGACCAGCCAGTGGTGCCCACATCCCGTGAACAAATTGAAAACAGAATGGTTAGGTCTAATGTATGGTTTGGTCTGATATATGAAAGATAAAAGGTACTGCAGATGCTGGAGAATCTGAGATAACAAGCATGGGGCTGGATGAACACAGCAGGTCAAGCAGCATCATAGGAGCAGGAAAACTTGACGTTTCAGGCCTAAACCCTTCATCAGAAATGGGGGAGGGGAAGAGGGTTCTGAAATAAATAGGGAGAGAGGGGGAGGCGGATAGAGGATGGATAGAGGAGAGGATAGGTGGAGAGGAGGCAGACAAGTCGAAGAGGCGGGGATGGAGCCAGTAAAGGTGAGTGTAGGTAGGGGGGTAGGGAGGAGATAGGTCAGTCCAGGGAGGACGGACAGGTCAAGGGGGCGGGATGATGTTAGTAGATAGGAGATGGGGGTGTGGCTTGGGGTGAGAGGAAAAACAGGTTAGGGAGGTGGAGATGAGCTGGGCTGGTTTTGGGATGCGGTTGGGGGAGGGGAGATTTTGAAGCTTGTGAAATCCACATTGATGCCATTGGGCTGCAGGGTTCCCAGGCTGAATATGATTTGCTGTTCCTGCAGCCTTCGGGTGGCATCACTGTGGCATTGCAGGAGGCCAAGGATGGACATGTCATCTGAGGAATGGGAGGGGGAGTTGAAATGGTTCGCGACTGGGAGGTGCAGTTGTTTGTTGCGAACTGAGCGCAGGTGTTCTGCAAAGCGGTCCCCAAGCCTCCGCTTGGTTTCCCCGATGTAGAGGAAGCCACAACGGGTACAGCGGATGCAGTATACCACATTGGCAGATGTGCAGGTGAACCTCTGCCTGATGTGGAAAGTCTTCTTGACGCCTGGGATTGGGGTGAGGGAGGAGGTGTGGGGGCAGGTGTAGCAATTCCTGCGGTTACAGGGAAAAGTGCCGGGTGTGGTATATGGTTCAGTCTGATATATGGTTCGGGTCTGATATTTGGAAAGCAGCTTTGGTTATTAAAGGCCAATCAGCAGAGACTTGAGTTTTTCAGCAGAAATTGAGAGAGTCTGTAACTCCAGCACCCAGTGTGACAATTTCTGTTTATTTTGAAATTGAATCAATTTATTATCATTCAGATGTTGCTAAGCTCCTTTCAGGCATGAGAACACTTTTTGAATGGTGTTCCCTGATATAATGTAGGAAATAAGGCAGCCAATATGTGCACAGAAAGCTCCCACAGAATGTCCCATGCTATTGACCCAGGTAAACCATCATTGCAGTGTGAGCTGAGGTGTAATTGTGGGGAAAGATATCAGTGAAAAATCCTTTACACTTCCTCAACATAGTGTGATTGGGTCTATGTGATCTCCTGAGAAGGCCGAAGGGACAGGGTGCCTGTGAGTGTGACAGAGTCTGTGTGAGTGTGACAGGATACCTGCAAGTGTGACAGTGTGTGTGTGACAGGAATGGTGTAAGTGTAACAGAGTGGGTGTGAGAGTGACAGGGCAGACATGAGGGTGACAGGATGTGTGTGAGTGTGACAGAGCAGGTATGAATGTGACAGGGCTGGTGTGAAAGTGTCAGGATGTGTGTGTATGTGCGTTTGTGTGTATGTGTGTGTGTGTGTGTGTGTGTGTTTGTCTGTGTGTGTGTCTGTTTGTGTCTGTGTGTGTTTGTGTGCGTGTGTGTATGTGTGCATGCATGTGTTTGTGTATGTGAGAGACAGACCGAGTGTGTGTGTGTGTGTGTCTGTGTGTGTGTGTGTGTGTGTGTGTGTGTGTGAGAGATGGGAGTGATAGTTAACATCTTGTCCAGATAACAGCACCCCTCACATTGTAGCAGTCCCTCAGTACTGCAGTCAGACAGTGAGCCTGGATTTAGTGCATGAACGTCAGCAGAAGGTTCCCTGTGAAAAGGATTCCAGATTAAGCCTGATAGAAACACTTCCTCCATTTATGTAGCTGAGCAGTGACTAGCTGATATGCAGCATTTTTATTTAATTTTATTACCTCAGCGAGAATTCATATCATTTCCTCCTGTTGCCACTGCTGGAACGTAACAAATTTATCATTAATGACAGTTTTATTCACTGACCTTGAAATTAAAATTCCACCTTTCAACTATGACCATTTCTTACTTTTAAGAAATTAAAATATATAAGCTTACTTCACATCAAGACACCCAGGCTTGTCTCTCTCTCGTTCTCATATACACGCACACATACACACCCTGTCACACTCACACTCACTCTGTTACATCTACACACATCCTGTTACACTCACACACACTGGCACACTCACACCCACCCTGTCACACTCACACCCACCCTGTCACACGCACACCCACCCTGTCACACGCACACCCACCCTGTCATACTCACACCCACCCTATCACACTCACACCCACCGTGCCACACACACACACCCTGTCACACTCACACCCACCCTATCACACTCACATCTACCCAGTTACACTCACACCCACCGTGCCACATGCACACCCACCCTGTCACACTCATACACACCCTGTCACACTCACACCCACCCTGTTACACTCAGACGCACACCCACCCTGTCACACTCATACACACCCTGTCACACTAGTGCAGCACATTATATCCAACCGAAACTGAATCGCACTGAGCTATCCAACACTTGAATGAAAAGCGATGGGAATGTTTTGCTCTTGACGTTGTGATGCTCCTCACATGACTCTCCCAATTTTCTCGCCATTGCCTGCGTCAACCAGTGCCTGGGAGTATTCTGCCCTCAGTCACACAATGGGTAGCATTTCATTGCAAAAACCCTCTTGGAACAGACATGGAGGTGGGAGGTTTCATTCACACAGATAATCTCTCCAACTCTCATACAGATTCACAGTCTTACACACACACACAGACACACAGACACACAGACACACACACACACACACACACACACACACAGACGCACAGACGCACAGACACACAGACACACAGACACACAGACACACAGACACACAGACACACAGATGCACACACACACACACACACACACGCAAACACTTCTCCTTGATACCTTTTGTGATTCGTTTGTGCAGCTATAGGATACAGTGATGTGCAGATGCACTGGAACCAAGGAGTTGATTACAACTGAAGCTGATTGGTGTGGACTATTGACCAATTATTGATGATTAAGGTCTGCTGCATGTCAACAGCCATGTGACTGGTTACTGTGGACTTGTACAGTTTGGATTAGAAAAAGACAGAGAGAAGCTGATCAGACCAAAAGAGAAACTAGCAGGTCTGCAGCAGCAAAAAAAAACGTCTCTCGGTTTTTTGCAGTAAGTCAATTTAAACCTGAAGAAAACCCAATTATCTTTCCTTCAGCAGCTAATGTAAGCCATCCTTGAATTTGATAAGACAGAGACGTGGATGAGCCAGCCACCTTGTGCCTTTTGCAAACCAGTGACAGCATCTACGAAAAGGAAAGTCAAGGGGAAACCTTTACATCAACAAGAACCAACTCAGCAAATTTTGTGATCAAAGGCTGCAGAACCGTTTCTCCTGTTTTCTCTTCACACATGTGTTCTTTTCACTCATTTTTGTGTCAATGTATGTGTAAGGGGTGTTTATAAGAGGTTTGGAATTTTTAATTTGAAGAGTTTACATAATTTAGCTTAATTAGTTTTCTCCATCTACACTTCTCATTACTGCTGAAAGGCTCCCAACATCATCGAAGACCCCTCCCACCCTGACAATAGTCTCTTCCAAACTCTTCCGTCAGGCAGAAGATACAGAAGCTTGAACACACGCACCAACAGGTTTAAGAACAGCGTCTTCCCTGCTGTTAGTCGATAGCTGAATGCACCCCTTTAACATCAGCCTGAATGTTGATCTTGCCGTGTGCACCTTCTGTGCAGCGATAACCCTGTATGCCTCACGCAGTCTAAACACCCTATGATCTGTATGTCCTTGGTATATTGGTTTGCCTATACTGCTCGCAAAACAAAACTTTTCACTGTACTTAGGTACATGTGACAACAATAAATCAAATCGAATCATTGCTTTTTTTTAAAAAATTCATTCACAGGATGAGGGAGTCGCTGGCCAGGCAGCATTTATTGCCCATCCCTAATTGCCCAGAGAGCAGTTAAGAGTCAACCACATTGCTGTGGGTCTGGAGGCACATGTAGGCCAGACCAGGTAAGGATGGCAGTTTCCTTCCCTAAAGGACAATAGTGAACAAGATGGTTTTTTCCAACAATCAACAATGGATTCACGGTCACTATTAGGTTCTTAATTCCAGATATTTATTGAATTCGAGTTCCACCATCTGCCATCTTGGGATTTCAACCCGGGTCCCCAGAACATTATCTGGGTCTTGGGATTAACAGTCCAGCGATAATACCATTAGACCATTACCACATACTTCATTTGTACTAAATAGCGGTTCTTGTTCAGTACAGAAAACTGGTCTGTGTTTTCTATCAACCTGGGGCTGAAAGTCTGATAAATTGGGGAACTTTGTGTATTTCATTTAAAATCTTTTACTTTTGTGATGACTTTGGGAATAGTGAGGTTTCGTTTCCAGCATATTATCCCAGGGAGCCATGACAAAGTTTGGGGAGTTTTGGCTGGGATTGGAAAGTTAGAAGATCGGAGCAGGAGTAGGCCATTCAGCCCTTTGAGCTCTACTCTGCCATTCAGTATGATCATGGCTAATCCTTTATCTCAATGCCATGTTGCCGTTTCCTCCCAATATCCCTTGATGCCTTTAACACATAAACAAAATCAATCTTTTTCTTGGATATCATCAGAAACTTGGCCTCCACAACCTTCCATGAGAGAGAATTCCGCAGGTTCTCTACCCTTTGAGTGAAGACATTTTCCCTCAACTCAGTCTTAAATGGTCTAGCACATGTTCTGAGAATGTGTCCCCCAATTTGAAAGGTCCCAACCAAGGCAAACATCCTCTGTGCATCTAGACTGTCCGGCCCTGTTAGAATTTATATGTTACAATCAGATCTCCACTTAGCTGTCTAAACTGTAACAAAGACCCAATTGAATGAATCTTTCTGTCTCAGTATCTAGGGTAGATCTGCTGCACTCCTTCTCTAGCAAGTAAATCCTTTGCTAGGTAAAGCGACCAAAAATGCACACAATACTCCAAGTGTAGTCTCACTAAGACTCTGTATAACTGCAGAGAGACATCTCTGTTTCTGAACTCAAATGTACCATTTACCGTCCTTATTGCATGTTGCCCATGCCTGTTGTCTCAGACAAGTGAGGCGGGGGTGGGCCTCATAGAGACTTATAAAATTCTAACACGACTAGACAGGGTACATGCAGGGAGGATGTTCCTGATGGTAGGTGTGTCCAGAACTAGGTGTCACAGTCTGAGGGTTTAGGGTAGACCATTTAGGATGGAGATGAGGAGACATTTCTTCAGTCAAAGAGTGGTGAGTCTGTGGAATTCATTACCACAGGAAGTAGTTGATGCCAAAACACTGAATGTATTAAAGATGCGGCTAGATATAGCACTTGGGGCAAATGGGGTCAAAGGTTATGGGGACAAAGTGGGGTTAGGCTACTGAGTTGAACGATCAGCCATGATCGTGATAAGCAGGCTTGAAGGGCTGAATGGCCTCCTCTTGCTCCTATCTTCTATGTTTCCATGCATTGATTGGGGTACCAGCACTGCCAGATCACTTTGTACATTTCCCAATATGGCATCATTTAAATAGTTCTCATCATTTTCACACCAAAATATAAAACTTCACATTTAGCCGTGCTGTAATTCAATAGGTTATCCTTAGCTTTATTTCCAGGTTAACTTAACTCATTTACTTGATATTTCCCTGCCACTTCAGTGATTGGTGGGCTCAGTTCTCTAGACTATAAGCCCTTGCCACTGCATTACTAATCTCAACTAACCTAGTAACTAACCTAATCTGATGACTAACCTAGTATTCTAACCACTGTGCAACCACACTGTTGGACTCTGATCGGTGACGGACGGTTGTTTGATGTGAGAGGTGAAGATGACAAATGCCATGGGATATGTCACAGAACATCAATATTTTCAGCGGAATTGCAATGAGGAGTGGGTGAGGAAGGTTTTATTTGAAGTTGAGGATGGATTTGATGAGGCTGGAATCCACCTGCAGTCATCTTTGAAGGAATCACTTCTGGGAATTAGGTTTGTAATGATTTATTGATGTCTAACTCTCATTTTTGGCAATGGTCCTCAACAGTCTACTAACAAAATGATTCAGACAATATGGTTGAGTGGACAAATGCACGGCAAATACAGTACATTGTGGTTAAATGTGAAGTTTTGCATTTTGGAGTGAAAAACAGGAAGGAAGAGTAACATCTAAATGGTGATGTATTGGGAAGTGTGGATGTACAAAGGGATCTGGGTGTCCCTGTCTCAATGACTATCCACAGTTCGGGAGAACTTCAAGAGTCTAGACATGGCTCTCATCAACATCAGTCTCCCAGCCCGCTTTGATCCCTTGCAATTCACCTACTGGCGCAAGAGGTGAATGGCAGATGCCATCTCCTTGGCCCTACACTCATCACTTGAACATCTGGAAAACAAGGATACCTAAGTCAGGCTCCTACTCATTGACTACATCTCTGTCTTAAACACTATAATTTCAGACAAACTCGTCTTCAAACTCCAGGACCTAGGTCTCTGCTCCCCATTCTGTAGCTGGATTATTGACTACCTGACCCACAGTCTGCAGTCGGTAAGGATAGTCAGTAGGTTGTATTCACAGCTCCCTACTCTACTCCTCAACACACACGACTGTGTGGCCAAATTCCACACCAGCTCCATTTACAGGTTTGCTGACAACACCTCACTTGTAAGTTGGGTCTCAAACAATGTCGAGACAGAACACAGGAAAGAGATTGAGTGCTTAGCAGTGTTGTGTAAAGACAACAACCTCTCCATCAACATTACCAAAACGAACAAGGTGGTCATTGCCTTCAGGAAGTGGAGTGGAGGACATGCCCCTATCTGTATCAATGATGCAATGTCTCTACTTCCTCAGGAGGCTAAGGAAATTCAGCATGTCCACAAAGACTCTTACAAATTTTTATAGATGCACCATAGAAAGATGGATGCATCACAGCGTAGTATGGCAATTGCTCTTCCCAAGACAAGAAAAACTATAGAGAGCTGTAAACACTGCCCAGTCCACCACGCAAACCAGCCTTCCATCCATTGATACCATGTATACTTCCAATTGCCCTGGGAAAGCAACCAACATTATCAAAGACCAAACCCACCCAGGTTATAATCTCTTCCATCGTCTTCCGTTGGGCAGAAGATATAAAAATTTGTACGCACGCATGAACAGGTTCAAGAACAGCTTCTTCCCCGTAGTTATCAGACTTTTGAATGGACCCCTTTGATGTTAATGGTGATCTCTCTCTACGCCTTCTCGGTAGCTGTAACTCTGTATTCTGCTCTCTGTTCTGCCTCCCTGATGTGCTTTGTATGGTACAATCGACCTGTAATGCTCATAAGACAACACTTTTCATTGTACCTCAGTACACAAGACAGTAATAAATCAAATCAAATCAATTCAAACTAAATTAAGTCAACGAAAGTAAACAGAGATAGGAAGGGTTTAGGCCCGAAAAGTCAGCTTTCCTGGTCCTCTGATGCTGCTTGGCCTGCTCTGTTCATCCAGCTCTACACCTTGTTATCTCAACGAAAGTAAACAAGCAGGTGCAAGCTCCCCTCCAAGCCACTCACCATCCTGACTTGAAAATATATTACCATGTTGCTGGATCAAAATCCTAGAACCATCCTATTGGTCTACTTACAGCACATTGACTGCAGCAGTTCAAGAGTAGCTTACCACCACCTTTTCCAGGGCAGCTGGGAATGGGTAATAAACACTGGCCTGGTCAATGACATTCAGGTCCACAGAGTGAATGAATAAAATCTGTCGGATAACCTAAACTGAAAATTGCACTGTACAGTGTAGGCCCTTGCAAAATCAACCTGTCTGCTGCAAACAACATTTTAAGTGGCGCTATTTAAATGTAAAGAGGTCAGTCATTACACACAGACCAGTTCTCAGAATGGAGACACAGAGGAATGTGTGAGAAATCAGGTTTTGTTCCCTGTCATTGTCATTCTGCTGCCTTTGCGAACTCAGAGTAAACCGAGAAAGAAAGTTATTTTATATTCTTAATCGCTACATTTGTCAAAGAAGTAAAGCATGCCTAACCTTTCATGTATTAAAACCGATAGTTATTATACATGCTGATCATGTGCTTTATTATATTATTCAATTTGTGATAACCATTCAGCATCTCCATCTATTACTGTCTGCCCAGCCTTTCAAGAAAGCAATAAATGAAATCTCAGGCACATTGATATCTCTTATTTGAGAAGCCTTGCTTCGTGCTTAACTAGCTCTGGGAGCTTTTGTTCTTCATTTCAAAGATAATTTCAGCTCAAACTCATTTAGATTCCAGGAGAAGAAATCTGACTTGATGCATTATACAATCTCTTCTTTGAAAAGAAAAGTTACTGTTGGATGTGGCTTAATTGTAAGAACAGCTTGAATGACAATGTGAGGAATTATTCCCGAAGGAGATATCTAAGGTGACACTTAAAGAGACAGTGGTCATCTCTTTGTAGCCAGGGTTCAATGGCTTTATGTATCAAATAAGGTTTACTTAAGGACCATATTCCAGTTGAGAATATTATTTGTGGGGGAGGTTATCATTGACCAGAAACTGAACTGGACTATCTCTATAAATATAATGGCTATAAAAGCAGGTCAGAAGCTAGGAATACTGTCTTGAGTAAATCATTTCCTTCAACCCTAAAACCTGTCCACTATGTACATGACACTAGTCAGGAGTGAAAATACTCCCAACTTCACTGGATAGATGCAGCTCCAACAACACTCAAGAAGCTTGATACAGTCCGGGACAAATCATGACATTTAAGTGAATGCTGATCCATCAACTAAACACTCACTCCTCCCACCACTGACACTCAGTAGCAGCAGTGTGCACCATCTACAAGATGCAATGCAGAAATTCACCAAAGATCCTCAGACAGCACATTCCAAGCCAAGAACCACCTCCACCTCGAAGGACAAGAACAGCAGATACATGAAAACACTTCCCCCCCAGCTCCCCACAACCATCTGCAAGTTCCCCTCCAAGCCACTCACCATCCTGACTTGGAAATATATCACCGTTCTTTCTCTGTCACTGGGTCAAATTCCCTAGAATTCCCTCCCTAATAGCATTGTGGGTCAACCCACAGCAGGAGGAATGCAGCAGTTCAAGAAGGCAGCTCACCCCCACCTTCTCAAGGGCAACTAGGGACGGGAAATAAATGCTGGCCAGCCAGCAATGTCCACATCCCAGAAATGAACAAAAAAAAACCAAACTGAGCAAATCCCACAGCATCAGTGCAGAAAGAAACAGAATTAACATTTTGAGTCTACTTCCACTGAAGAGTCAAACCAGGCTGGAAATGTGAACTTTGTTTCTCTCTCCCCAGATCCATGGTTCTACTGTCTGTGATACAGTTCACTCATACTTTGGGAACGTTAGTTTTAGAGTTATTGTTGGGTTACAATCCATTCACCAACCGCTTCAGGATGCACGTTAGTCTGGAACCTTTCCTGCTCACAGAGCCTTTGGGAAATGTTTCCATTTCGTGGTGAAAACGAGTGCTAGAGGTCACTGTTTAAAAATAAGAGTGTACCCACTTGCATCAACGATGAATGGAATTTTTAAAACAAACAAAAACAAAAATTGCTGGAGACACTCAACAGATCTGGCAGCGTCTGTGGAGAGAAAGCAGAGTTAAAATTTTGAATCCAATATGACTCTTCTTCAGAACTGATAGCAGTGAGGAAAATATGGCATTTATGCTGAAAATGGGAGGGGATAGACTCGACTCTCATCATGAATTGGGTTGCTTTCAGCACAGAAAATCCATTTTCAATTACTCATATTCCATATTATATATTCCATATTCCATTTGGACTGTTCAATATTCTATATTCCATGTTAAGTGAGGATGGGAACGTGCAGGTGGCGGTGTTTCCATAGCTGCTGCATTTGTCCTTCTAAAGGGAAGTTATTGTGTGTTTACACGGTGCCATTCAAGGGTCTTTGGTGAATTCTGCAGATCAGCTTGTAGACAATATATACCACTGCTACCGAGTGTCGATGGTGGATGTTTGTACATTTGGTGCCAATTAAGTGGGCTGCTTTGTCCTGGATGGTGTCAAGCTTCCTGAGTGTTTTTGGAGTTGCATCAATCCAGGCAAGTGGGGAGTATTCCATCACACTCCTGACTTGTGCCTTTTTTAATGCTGGTAAATATCACCATAATCCGATTGGAACATAGGGCTGCTCTCTTATTAAAGAGGGATAAGTAATGCTTGCTAAACCCGAGGATCACCTCACTTCAGGGAAGGGGATACATCGTGAAGGACATTCCTTCTTGGTAACCTCAGGCTGTGCACTTGAGCCCACACTGTGGGCATCACTCTGCATCACACAGCAGCCATCTTGCCAATTGAGCTAAATAGCAGGTAGGTGCATTATTCCTAGCCTTTGGCCTGCTCTTGTGGACACGGAGTCCAGTTGAATTTATCGTCAAGATGACCCCAAGGAATCTTCGTCATCCTCTGTTTCATATTTCCAGCATCTGCAGTATTTTGTTTTCATCACATGGCCATTACCTGTCATGTTAATTTGTTTGTCTTGTTAGTAAGCTGACCAGAGAAGTTCAATGGCGAGGATAAGTCTGTTCAATTTTAATACATACAGGAAATTGTGATTAATCCAATTCCTACCTTGATGAACATATTTGTAAAGCCAATCATCTGTGGATTGTCTCTGGATAATCATATCCATTTAGTTCACAACTTGTTTGAAGAGAACATTTAAAAATCACATTGGTTTCTTGTTACGTGCTGCAATGTGAAGCTTAGTCAATTTCTTATGATTGGTTAATTTACAAAGCTGCCTTTACATTACAGGAGTCTCATCCTTTAATGTGGTTAGATTTAAATTAAATGAGTTCTTGCTGCAGTATTGGCTAAAGACGTACCTAATTAGTCACACTTCCAAGCTCTTCCCTCACTGCCCTCTGATATTTTCTCTTCAAGTATTTATCCAATTCTCTTTAAATATCAAGATTTTATCTACTGCTATCACTTTTTTCAAAAGAGTCTCAGAAGATCAAAACAACTAACCACGCCAAAAAACAATGTTATTCATTGTTATGGAGCAGACCAGACCCCTACCAGAAGATAGCCTAGAACTTAATTTTTTCTTATTTTAAATGCAGATGGGAAGTGGTTGTTCCAGGTGTGATGCAAGAGGTCAAACCATCTGGTTTTAAAGCAAACACAATTTATTTAAACATGACAGTTGAAACACGAACAAGAGGAAGTGGAACTTAGAGTAACTTAACCTAACTGACCCAATACATCAATTTAACTAATTAACTGTTTCAATGTAGTAACATCCCATAAATACATCCGTTGGCAAAAAGGTAAATTCGAACATAGATTCTTACAGGCAGGAGGTAACAACATCCAGAGAGAGTTTTCAGAGAAAGTCAGAGGAACGCTTTTCTGAAGCTTGCAACACTCCTGGTATTCTAAACATCTTGTGACGGCTACCGCTAAAAAAAACACTTGAGAAAAGCTGAACTGGGAGAACTGGCCACTTCCCTTCCATTGCTAAACCGTTACTCCCGAGACTCTTCACTACCTCTGCCTTTACAATACCTCCTCAAAAACCCAGGATAAAATAATCATTTTCAAGTGACAGCATCATCACATTCATCTCTTACGTCATCTGTAGAGAGGAAAACCAAGTTCACATTGTGAGTCCAGAATGATTTACTTTCCATCTCTCTTCTTCAAACTGAAGTTGATGTTTCTGATTTTCTTTCCATAGATGCTGCAGTATCTGCTGTGATTTTCCAGAAATTCCTGATTTTATTTTGGATTTCCAGCAGTTGCAATATCCAGCCTTATTTTGTCCTTCACCCTACCTCTGGTGTGTTTTGCCAGTCTCCTTTGATCTTTGGTGACTACCACAGAAAACAGTTACTTCTTTGTTCTTGACATAAAACCATTCATAATTTTGAAAACATCCATCAAATCTCCTCACAACCTCCTTCATTTCAAGAAAAATAGTAGACTGACAGTTGTCATTGCTGATCCAGTGAGCTGTCAATGCCAGACATGGATGTTTTATGTTACTGTGTCCTATGGGGAGGGAACTAGAGCCATACAGCATGGAAACAGGCCTTTCGGTGCAACTCATCCTTTTCGACCAGGTTTCCTAAACTGGACTAGTCCCATTTGCCTCTTCGGCCCATATCACTCCAAACCTTTTCTATTCATGTATCTGCCCAAATTTTATTTTAAATGTTGTAGTTGTACCTGCCTCTACCATTTCCACTGGCAGCCTGCTCCATGTACGCATCACTCTCTGTGTGAAACAGTTCCCCCTCAGGTCCATTTTAAATCTTTCCCCGCTCATCTTAAAGCTAAGCCCTCTAGTTTTGGACTCCTTCACCCTCAGGAAAAGACCTTGGTTGTTCACCTTGTTTATGTCCCCCATGACTTGATAAACTTCCATAAGGTCTAAGAGCATGGATTGACCTTTCTTCCTTGGCCAACCTTTCGTCTTCAATGAACAAAGCCAGGCAGAAAACAAGACAAGTGATACTTACAAACAAGAAACAAGATTAATGGGTGGCATGGTGACACAACGGTTAGCACAGTTGCCTCACGACACCAGAGCCCCAGGATCGAATCCTCACTCTGGCATCTCTCTGGGTGGAGTTTGCATGTTCTTCCCCTGTCTGCATGGGTTTCCTCCAGATGGTCTGATTTTCTCCCACAGTCCAAAGATGTGCAGGTGAGGTGGATTGGTCATGCCAAAGTGCCCAGGGATGTGCAGACTAGGTGAATTAGCTATGGGAAATGCAGAGTTACAGGGATAGGGTAGGGGGGTGGATTTGTGTATGTTGCTCTTCTGAGGATTGGTGTGAAATTGATGGACTGAATGGCCTGCTTCCACACTGTAGGTATTCTATGATAACAACAGTAGGCCACACAACCCATTCTGCTATTCAATAAGATCATGACTGGTGCGAATCTAATGTCAACTCTGCATATCGTGACAGTCTTTCACCCCCTTGGTCATCAAGAATCTAAAAATAATTCAAGGTTCTGACTCCAGTGTCTTTTGAAGGAGATTCCAAAGATTGGGTATTAAAGGGTTAAACTGTGAGACTTCGTGGCACAGTCTTTGATTGTAGCCGTTTGAGTGTAGAAGATTGAGTGTCAAACTGATCAATGCCATTAAAACAATTGCAATATTTGATAGAGTAGCTGCAGGGAAATATTTCCTTTTGTTTAGAAATCTTAAAAACTGAAAATAAAAAGAAATTGTAGTTCATTACAAAGAAGGATAACAAAAATGTGAAGTAGTCTTCAAAAACGTTGGCAGATGCTGTGTGACAGTTGAAATTTTCAGAATGAAGGTTAGTAGACTTTTATTATAGCAGACTGTCATGGAATATTGGACGCAGATGAGTAAATGGAATTGAGGTTCTGACCAGCCAAGTTTTAGCTGAATGCTAGAACTAACTTGATGGGTTGAATGATCTACTTTCGCTACTAGAATAACTCTACAGTGGCTGGTATCCCAATCAGATCTAACTTATGCATTTGAAAAAAAAAGAGAGGGAGTACTGGTTGTCTCCAAGTCAGGCACTATTCCATCTTGTAACTCTGTTGATCACCCATCCCCAGTGAGTCAAAATCCAGGGACTCTCTTCCTTTACCATAATAGCTACACCACTGCTCTCTCAAGATGTGCCAGCTGAAATAACTCAAGAACAGCCAGGATCCCATCATGTTACCCTTTATTTACACGTGGAGAGTCTTTGACACTGATCCAGCTCCCTCAGAGCCAGCTCTCAAAGTGAACAGAACCCCTGACTTTGCTATTTATACCTGTCAGCCAGGGTTCCCTGATTGTACCAGACTAACAGCCCCAAACAGGGAACTCAGAATCTATGAGTTTCTTCTCACTGACCTTGTTACAATCACTGAAAATTCTACATTCAAAAGTTTATTTTAATTCATTCATAAGACGTGTGTATCGCTGGCTGGGACAACATTTATTGCCCATCCCCTAACTGCCGTGAGGGCAGTTAAGAATCATATGTAGGCCAGACAAGGGAAGGACAACAGTTTCCTTCCCTAAAGGACACTAACAAACCAGATATTTTGTGTTTTAGCAACAATTAGCAGTGGTTTTATGGTCACCTACTGGCCTAGTTTCATTTTAAATTTCAAATTTCACCCATTGCCATGATGGGATTTTAGTCCATATCCCCAAAATATCAACGTGTGGTTCTGAATCTCTAAAACAAACCAAAGAATTTCAGATACTGGAAATTTGAAAAGAAAAGGTAACAGTTGTTGCTGAGGACATTGAACAGGTCTGGCATATTCTGTGGAGTGAATAACAAAGTTAATGTCTCAGAACTGACTTCTGAGGAAGGGTCACTGGACTGGAAACATTAAGTCTGCTTACTGTCCACAGATGCTGATAATTTCTCCAACAATTTCTATTTCTCGATTATTAGTCCAGTGATGTTACCACTAGGCCATCAACTCCCCTCAATTATCCAGTGATTTCGAAAAAGTAAGGGTAAGTAGAAACAGGTTTGTCATAATGTTAATGTTCTTGCCTTTTGGTCAGAGACTTGTTGCTTACAAACCCAATTGAGGACTTCAGCTCATTGTCTACATTATTGCAAGATTGCATTTAAAGAAAAATGTTTTTTGTTCACGTTGACATGGGCAATTAATCTTTTGAATGCGCTCCAGTACATGAAAGCTAAACATTAGGAAGCTAACCAAGAGAGCATTGCCAGGCCTCCAGTCACTGAATCTGCCCGTGTCAACATTCTAGCTAATACTATTGACCAGAAACTCAGCTTGCCTTGTCAGATAAGTACAATGGTTTCCACAAGAGCAGGTCAGAGGCTACAAATTCTGCATTGAGTAACTCATCTCCTAAATGCCCAAAGCCTGTCCATTGAAAAAGGCACAAGTCAGGAGTGTGCCACTGTTTTCAAGAAGGAGTCATACATAGTCCCTAGGACTCATGGATTCAAAAGGAGAATATGGGAACAGATTACTCAGTTGGGTGATCAGCCATGATCATGTTGAATGTTTGAAGGACCAAAGCTTGTGGTTACAAGAGCAGGTTAGAGGCTAGGAATACTGTTGTGAGTAACTCACCTCCTGACTCCCTAAAGCCTGCCCACTATTGAAAAAGGCACAAGTTAGGAGTGTGATAGAATACTCCCCACTTGCCTGGATGGGTGCAACCCAAACAACACTCAAGAAGCTTGAAACTTCAAGCGGACAAAGCAGTCAGCTTGACAAACAGCATATCAACAAGCATTCACTCCCTCCTACACCAACACTCAGCGGCAGTATTGCACACCAACTACAAGATGCATTGTAGAAATTCACCAAGACTCCTTAGACAGCACCTCCCACACCCATGACCACTTCCATCCTGAAAAATAAGAGCAGCAGATACATGGGAACACCTGCAAGGTCCCCTCGAAGCCACTCACCATCCTGACTTGGAAATATAGCACCATTTCTTCACTGGGTCAAAATCTTGGAATACCCTCCCTAAGGGCATTGTCGGTCTACCTATGGCAAGTGGACTGCAGCTCACCACCTCCTTCTCAGGGACAACTACAGATGGAAAATAAATGTTGGCCCAGATAGCGATGTCCACATACCGTGAGTAAGAAACAAATTTCACCAACAAACACTGGCCAAAAGCAAGTCATCTGGTCCCATTGCTTCATGTGGGATGAAGATGGTTACCATGGTTACCAATCTAACTGAGTATGCACTATCAAAGCAGTTCTTTGGGTGCTGTTTTAAGATGTAGAAATGCGAACATGTCCTTTCAATTATAAAACCACACATCCTGCCAGAACATGGGGTTCAGGGAACGCTGTTGATGATTTAGGACCAACACTTGGAGATGTTAGTCTGAGGATTATGAACCTTTGGAACTCTGCACCCTCGAGAGCTAAGGATGCTTACTGTTGAGTTTTAAACTGTTGAGTTTATTTAAGAAAAGAATTGTTGGCTTTTGGATAATATGAGAATCCAGGGATTGGACAGGAAGGTGAAGCCAAGATAAGAGATCAGCTTTATTCTTATTGAAGAGTGGAGCGATCTTGCAAGGCCTCTTTTTTTAATGTGTGGCATCAATATGCAAAAGCAGAATCTACATCGGGGAAACCAAGTGGAGGCTTGGGGATCGTTTTGCAGAACACCTGCGCTCGGTTCGCACCAAACAATTGCACCTCCCAGTCGCGAACCATTTCAACTCCCCCTCCCATTCCTCAGACGACATGTCCATCCTGGGCCTCCTGCAGTGCCACAACGATGCCACCCGAAGGCTGCGGGAACAGCAACTCATATTTCACTTGGGAACCCTGCAGCCCAATGGTATCAATGTGGATTTCACAAGCTTCAAAATCTCCCCTCCCCCAGCCGCATCCCAAAACCAGCCCAGCTTGTCCCCGCGTCCCTAACCTGTTCTTCCTCTCACCTATCCCCTCCTCCCACTTCAAGCCGCACCCCCATCTCCGACCTACTAACCTCATCCTGCCCCCTTGACCTGTCCGTCCTCCCTGGACTGACCTATCTCCTCCCTACCTCCCCACCTACACTCACCTTTACTGGCTCCATCCCCGCCTCTTTGACTTGTCTGTCTCCTCTCCACCTATCTTCTCCTGTATCCATCTTCTATCCGCCTCCCCCTCTCTCCCTATTTATTTCAGAACCCTCTTCCCCTCCCCCATTTCTGATGAAGCGTCTCGGCCCGAAACGTCAAGCTTTCCTGCTCCTATGATGCTGCTTGGCCTGCTGTGTTCATCCAGCTTTACACCTTGTTATCTCAGTACTCAGGCCAATGTGCACAGGAGCTCAGAGGGACTTCAAGAGTGTCTGCTCCACTGTTTACCCCACTTCAATTTCTTCGCATAAAGTATTGCTGACATTTATATAGCATCTACAATAACTTTGTAACTAATTGGTTTAATAGGAGGTAGGTCTTACTTGGCCATCTCTACTTGCCCTTTGAAATGAGTGGCTTAGGGGGTTTCAGGGGGGTTAAGAGTCAACCGCGTGGCCTGGGAAGGAGTTGCTTAGCAATGCGGAGTGACGCCAACACAGCAAGTTCAATTCCTGCACTGGCTGATGTTGTCATGAAGGGCTCACCTTCTCAACCTCTCCCTTTGCCTGAAGCATGGTAACCCTCAGGTTAAAACACCAGTGGTTGTTTCTCCCTTTTTCTAGTGTGACAGCAGCCCATGCCGACCAAGTTTCCCAAACTAAACTAATTGCACTTGCCTGCATTTGGCCTGGCAAGACAGTGAGGACCAGTGAATCATAGAATCCCCACAGTGTGGAAGCAGGTCATTTGGCCCATCAAGTCCGCACCGACCCTCTGAAGACCTATTCACCCATGCCCACTCCCACCACCCTATAAAAACCGAAATAACTGTGGATGCTGCAAATCAGGAACAAAAACAGAAGTTTCTGGAAAAACTCAGCAGGTTTGGCAGCATCTGTGAAGGTAAAAACAGAGTTAACAACTTCAGAGGTGCTGCTACACGTGCTGGGTTTTTCCAGCAACTTTGTTTTTGTTCCCACTACCCTAAAACCCTGCATTTCCCATGGCCAACCTACGCAGCCTATACTTCTTTGGACCATGGGAGGAAACCCATACAGAACTGGGGAGAATGTGCAAACCATGTAGACAGTTGCCTGAGGGTGAAGGTCCCTGGTGCTGCGAGACAGCACTGAGCCACTTTGCTATCCCAATCTTTCCTCACTAAGAGGCATCAGGGAACGAGCTGGGTTTTTACAGCAATTACCATCTGCTTACCATCATACATTAGAATGAATAACTGAATTCAAATTTCACCATCTATAAGAATTCGAACTAGTGTCCCCAAAGCATTAGCCTGGCTCTGTAGGTTACGAACCCAGTGATAGCACCAATAACCATCATCTCCTTTAGTTCCCACAATGGAGTCCAACTGATAATGTTGAGAGCCAGCAGGTATTTTGAAACTCCTCAGTTCAAAATATTTTGGCGCAGCGAGCATTCAGAGACTTGCAAAACAATAATTAAACCTCAAGTTTAATTACTAAGGCAGTTTCTGAAAAGTATTATTAGGTTAATTATGAAGAAACATTTCTGCATTCTAGATTATATCTTAATAATACCGTAATTATATTTTAGCAAATGGAAGGGTTTAGGCCCGAAACGTCAAGTTTTCCTGCTCCTATGATGCTGCTTGACCTGCTGTGTTCATCCAGCCCTATGCTTGTTATTTCAGAAATGTGTTTTCGGTTTTGACATTAACAAATGATGAGGTCCTTCGTTGTGACAAGCAAAAGTGGTGTTGAAGGCTCTAGAAACACTGAACAAACTCAGATACTTTACTTGACAGGGAATTGTAAAACTGACACCTTTGAAATTGTTCTGTTCACCCCCAAAAAATAATCCATTCACTTCTCCAGAGATCAGCTGGGGTGGGGGTGGGTAGGGGCGGGGTGGGTAGTGGTTCATTGAATATATCCAAGACTGGGTTAGACTGATTTTTAAAATAAAACAAAACTGTGGTACAAGGGTGGGAGAATGGGGTTAGAGTATCATACAGCATGGAAATGGACCCTTCAGTCCAACTTGCCCATGCCGACCAAGTTTCCCAAACTAAACTAATTCCACTTGCCTGCATTTGGCCTAAATCCCTCTAAATCTTCTGTATTCGTGTATCTGTCCAAATGTCTTTTAAATGTTATAACTATACCTACATCTATCACTTCCTCTGGCAGTTCACTCCACACTCTCTGCGAAAAAGTTACCCTCCAGGTCCCTCTAAATCATTTTCCTTTCATCTTAAAAGTATGTCCCCTAGACTTGAACTGTGCCACCCCGGGAAAAAAGACTGTTGTTATTCATTTGTGCCCCTCATGATTTTATAAACCTCTATAAAGTCAGCTCTCAACCTCCTGTGCTCCAGTGAAACAAGCACAGCCCCACCTTATAACTCAAGCCCTTCATTCCCAGCAACATCCTGGTAAATCTTTTCTGACCCCTGACCAATTTAATAATATCCTTCCTATAGCAGGGCTCTTGTGGGGCAGCGGTAATGTCCCTACCTCTGAACCAGGAGGCCCAGGTTGAAATCTCTTCTGCTCCAGAGATGTGTGATAGCAACTCTGAAGAGGATGTTTCAAAATATCTAGACCCATAGCTGCCAGGCTGGGACTTGTGTGTTAGTCTTATGTAACTGTAAATAAATATACTGGTGTAACAAGGTGTGGAGCTGGATGAACACAGCAGGCCAAGCAGCATCATAGGAGCAGGAAAGCTTGACGTTTCTGGCCTAGACCCTTCATCAG